>SJYT01034805.1:97370-201526 GCA_006410635.1 Cephalophus harveyi | reverse complement strand
GGCACTCTGTCTATCAGATCTAGTCCCTTAAATCTATTTCTCACTTCCACTGTATAATCATAAGGGATTTGATTTAGGTCATACCTGAATGGTCTAGTGGTTTTCCCTACTTTCTTCAATTTAAATCTGAGTTTAGCAATAAGGAGTTCATGATCCGAGCCACAGTCAGCTCCCAGTCTTGTTTTTGCTGACTGTATAGAGCTTCTCCATCTTTGGCTACAAAGAGTATAATCAATCTGATATCTGTGTTGACCGTCTGGTGATGTCCATGTGTGGAGTCTTCTCTTGTGTTGTTGGAAGAGCATGTTTGCTATGACCAGTGTGTTCTCTTGGCAAAACTCTATTAGCCTTTGCTGTGCTTTGTTCTGTATTCCAAGGCCAAATTAACCTGTTACTCTGGGTGTTTTTTGACTTCCTACTTTTGCATTCCAGTCCCCTATAATGAAAAAGACATCTTTTTTGGGTTTTAGTTCTAAAAGGTCTTGTAGGTCTTCATAGAACCGTTCAACTTCAGCTTCTTCAGTGTTACTGGTTGGGCCATAGACTTGGATTACCGTGATATTGAATGGTTTGCCTTGGAAATGAACAGAGATCATTCTGCCGTTTTTGAGATTGCATCCAAGTACTGCCTTTTGGACTCTTTTGTTGACCATGATGGCTACTCCATTTCTTCTGAGAGATTCCTGCCCACAGTAGTAGATATAATGGTCATCTGAGTTAAATTCACCCATTCCGGTCAAGACATCACAGAACCTTAGAATCTGAGATGTTAATCATGAATTATGACATCATATTACACATAAGAAAATCAAAGCTCCAAAAAGTTAGCAACTTGCCCCCAAATCATGAAACATCACAAATCTGAGGTTGTGCTAAGAATTTAAGCCCTTTTTTGAAAACAGCATTAATATAAAAGACCACATAGAGATATATGTCAAGAGGAACGCATACTCGTAGAATGGCAATTAAAAAAAAAAAAACAGCTTCTTGTAATGTCTTACTGTTCTGCATTCTCTAAACATTCTTGAAGATTTTCACCATAGACTGAGTGAATTAACTGGTCGAGGGAGGAGGATCTACTTAGAAAGCTGATCCAGTTTTGAAGGGATGGGTGATGCTGACCTGTGATGGAGTGGGTGAAGAGTGTGAAGCAGATTGTTTTGAGAGTTGGTTATGAAGCTGAATCCACAGAACTTACTAAAATTGACTGCTATGAGGGGGAAGAGGCAAGGATAGTTCCTGAGTTTCTGTTTTGGAGTAGTTAGGTGGATGGTAACTGAGGTAGAGCCTTCTTCTTCTATTTTAAAACTTTTTGGCTGCACAGCATGCAGGATGCTAGTTTCTGGACCAGGGGTGGAACTCACTCCTACTGCAGTGGAAGTGTGGAGTCTTAATGATTGGACCACCAGGGATCCAGGGAAGTCCTGATAGGGGCTTCTTTGAGTAAAGATGGCTGCAAAAGTTAGTAGGTGAGTTGTCTACATGTTTTTTTAGGATCAGGACACACAGTCGGAAATCTTTTGTGAATGTGTACATCCACATGGATATTTAATTGACAACAAAGGCATTTGAGAAAGTCCGTGCCTGGCTTGCAAGTGTTAATGAGGCTCAAAAAAGAAAAAGCTGAGAACATAATGCAGACTTTGTTCTTTGTATTATTTTTGTTAGTAAACTTTCATTATGCCTGTAATTTCAAAAGAATTTTAAGACATCATTACAAGAATTAAGTAGCTCTCAATGATGTAATAATTACATTTAGTTTCAATGATGACCGCTTATTGCGTCAACCCCCCTTTTTGACGTTTGTTTGCCCATATAATTGCATTTGTGGGTAAACTGGTCAAGCCCAGTTGGTCTCTTTATTGAGTTTAGATAATTGGACACAAGTTCTAAAGTTACATGTGGGTTGTACCTTTGGAGAGGGGGGTGCATGTCAGACTCTTTGACTTAAAAATATTATTCTTAGGATTTCAGACATTTACAAGAGGGGGACAAAATAGAGAGGAGACTTTGGGTTCTCCTCTGGGAGAGAGGACACTGGGTTCTTTTTGGTTTATTTTTAAAATTTTTAATTGGAAGATAATTGCTTTATAATATTGTGTCAATTTCTGCCACACATCAAAATATGAATCAGCCATAGTTTCCAGTACTCTTGCCTGGAAAATCCCATGGATGGAGGAGCCTGGTGGGCTGCAGTCCATGGGGTCGCTAAGAGTCAGACAGGACTGAGCGACTTCACTTTCACTTTTCACTTTCATGCACTGGAGAAGGAAATGGCAACCCACTCCAGTGTTCTTGCCTGGAGAATCCCAGGGATGGGTGAGCCGGTGGGCTGCCATCTCTGGGGTAGCACAGAGTTGGACACAACTGAAGTGACTTAGCAGCAGCAGCAGCATACATATGGCCCCTCCCTCTTGAGTCTCCCTGCCACCTTCCACTCCCTCTGGCTTTTTAGAGGAAGAGACGGACGACTATGGACACTTTCGTGATTCTAAAATGACTAAATTGAGTGTCTCAGTCACATTTGGAGGATAGTCACCAGTTTTTTTCCTACTGGAGAATCAAAGGGATAAAGCAGATGGAACATGGGCATCAGAGAGAGATGAGTTTAAAAGGTGGTTGCTGCTTACTGTGTGACCTTGTACACATCATTAATTTTTCTCACAGTTTTCTCATCTATAGCATAGGTGATGATGATAATCTTCCTGGGGTACTAGCCTGCTTGGGCTGCTATAGCAAAATGCCACAGACTAGGTGGCTTAAAGAACAGAAAGTCATTTTCTCACAGTCATCGAGGCTGGAAAGCCCAAGATCATGGTTTTAGCAAATTTGGGTTCTGGTGAGTCCTCCCTTCCTGGCTTGTAGATGACTGCCTTCTTGCTGTCTCCTCATCTGGCCTTTCCTTAACGCATACATATGGAGAGGAGAAAGCGAGCTCCGTGCTGCTCTTTGAATAAGATCAGGGCCCTAACCCTACCCCTACCCCTAAGTCATTAACCTTAATGACTTCTTTAGAGACTCCATTCTCAAATACTGCCACACTGGAAGTTAGAGCTTCAACATGTGAATTTGACAGGGAGCCAGGCACCTTAGGTCACTACAATACATCAGAGGGCTTGAGTGAAGACTAAGTGATTTAATGACGCTAATGATTTAAAGTCATTTAATGATGCGGGTCTGTTCTGGCTGCAGCATACAGGTATCACAGGTGACTTTCTTTGCCCCTTAAGATTCTGTCATGTCTATTGTGCTCATAGCCATTGTCCCATGGGAAAGGTCTACTTCTGGAAACATATTCTCTGTCTTGGTAAATGTATTATTACATGTATCACAGCATTCAATAAAGCGTAAGAGTGGACATTGCTTTGTCCATATCATTGATCCTAGTATTTCTCACTTTTGTGTTACCTTTTGTAAGTCTCCAAATGATAGTACAATTACTTTCCTTCCCTCTTAAGGAGTTAACTTCTGCATTCTCAGGGTCTTTAGCTAAAGGAGTTCAAACCACCTTCATCTTTTTGTGACATGCTTTCAGAGCTTGGAAAAATTGGAGGTCTTTTTCATTATATTCCTTTAAAAATATGAAGTGACTCAGTACATTTTGACTCAGCAATTCTACTTATTGGAATTTGTTCTAAGGCAATAAACCGGAAGTGTGTGCAATTGCAAGTGCAGGAATATTTACTACACCAGAGCCTGTGATAAGAGGAATCAACTGAAAATAACCTCCACACATAGCACAGGCTTGGCTAGTTACATCTGGGCCATCCATCCAATGGAATTATATGGAGCCACTGAGAAGTATGATGCTGAGGAATAGCTACTGATATGAGGAAACATTTATAGCCCAGTCTATAAACTTCATGTAACTAACATTCTTATAAAGAAAAACAAGCATGGCGGAAAATCTAGAACTTTACCAAGGTGCTGCTGCTGCTGCTGCTAAGTCGCTTCAGTCGTATCCGACTCTGTGTGACCCCATAGACGGCAGCCCACCAGGCTCCCCCATCCCTGGGATTCTCCAGGCAAGAACACTGAAGTGAGTTGCCATTTCCTTCTCCTAGCAGTGGTTAGTTTTGGTGGTGGGTTTGAAGTTAGTGTTTTTGTATCGTGTCTTCCAACTTTCTGCTTTGAATAAGTAGTAATGATGAA
This sequence comes from Cephalophus harveyi, assembly GCA_006410635.1. Lineage (NCBI taxonomy): Eukaryota > Metazoa > Chordata > Mammalia > Artiodactyla > Bovidae > Cephalophus > Cephalophus harveyi. Next base: position 197,374 of record SJYT01034805.1, on the reverse strand, counting down.
TATAGGAAAACTTAATAGACATGATCCTTTAAAAAGTTCGAGGCTTCCCTGGTGGCTCAGATGGTAAAGAATTTGCCTGCAATGAAGGAGACATGGGTTCAATCCCTGGGTCAGGAAGATCCCCTGGAGAAGGGAATGGCTACCCACTTCAGTATTCCTGCCTGGAGAATTCCATGGACAGAGGAGCCTGGTGGGCCACAGTCCATGGGGTCACAAAGCTGGACGGAACTGAGTGGCTAACACTTTAAAAAGCTGAAGCATCTAAGTATCCACTGTGTTTTTGACAAAACTCTACATTGGTGAGTATCTATTGGGGCAGGATTGAGCACAAATGAACATTCTAAAGAAGGATAATATGGCCAAAATAGGTGTCAGTGACTCCTTGAGAGCTCTGGTGGCCAACATTTAAGTGGATAAAATTTTATACTATTATAAATAGGCATATATAAATAATAAGAAACTGGAAGAAACAGACTACATGTCAAGAGTATGATTGGTGGTGATTTTTTCTTTTTTCATATTTTTAATAGTTTATTAAATGTTTCAAAATGAACATCTTAATATGTATTAACTGTTTTTGTTTTCTTTACCCACTAAATGAGGAGGATGAACTCTCAAAAAAGTTACATTTAAAGCCCTTGGGAACAAGGAACATGCAATATTATTCCTGTTTTCTCCTCAGCATCTAGCATGGGACCAAGAGAATTTTGGTAACGGGATCGATTATCAGCTGGGTGGGTCATATGCCAAGCTGGATTTTCTGTGCTACTCATATTCCTTCTCAGTGTGAATAGTGTAAATACTGGTGATTTATGGGACTGTAAACTAAATAAAATAAAAATTGGTGGTGTGAGAATTGCATTCAGAGTTGGAAAGAGTTTCTGCTTCTTCAGTAAAACAGTTCACACAAAAGAGATGAATCCCTGGATGAGGATCAAGGAGCTTTTTGGAACACACAGCCAACCATCTATTCCTTGTTTTGTTCTGTGACCAGGCTCCATGGATCCACCCTCGGAATGTGTCTCTTATGCAGCTGGGCAGAGGACATGATTTGTTCATGATGTAGGGAGGTGTGGCCATCAGCAAAGACCTTCAGAAGATGTCACTTTGGCTCAGTCGCCTGATGGTCCAAATCCAAAACAGATGGCTGGATCTCCTCTGGAACATGCTGATCTGGGACTCTGAAGCCCTGTCACAGCCTCTGAGGCTGCCCCTCTTACCAGAAGATCAAGGCCCCAAATGTTATGAAGCCTACCAAATTAAATTCACTCTAGATCTCTGAGCACCTAGAATAGAATAGTCTCCAGTGAGGGAACAATAACCATGAAGTTCCGTATTCACACGACATTCAATATCCTGTAAAGCTTTTATCTTGCACATTTGAAATTCTCTTGCTTAGTAATAGAAGGGGCTTCCCTGGTGCCTCAGATGGTAAAAAATCTGCCTGCAGTGCAGAAGACCCAGGGTCGATCCCTAGAATGGGAAGATCCCCTCGAGGAGGACATGCAATCCACTCCAGTATTCTTGCCTGGAGAATTCTACAGACAAAGGAGCCTGGCAGGCTATATACAGTCCCTGGGGTTGCAAAGAGTTGGACATGATTGGACTAACACATTCACGTTAGTAACAGAAGAGGCAGAACAGGTCTCACGAGTCCCATGTTACAAAAGAATAAATGAAAACATAATTTCAGTATTTCACCCAATGTCACCTAGCATGTTAGTTAAAGGGGTGGAAAGTGGACCCCAGGTTTCTGATTGTTTTAAGTCAGCTATACTGAGATGTAACTAACCTGCCCTAAATTCACCGGTTTTAGCAAACAATTCTTTGAGTGTTGACAAATGTACACAGTTGCATAGCCACCAACAAATCAAGATATAGAACATTTCTTTTACCCCAAATCTTTTCTTTTGCCCTCCAGTCTCTCTCTACTCCCAATCTCTGGTCCCTGACAACTGTTGATTTGGATTCTGACTATAGTTTTGCCTTTTTCAGTATTTTATATAAGTGAATTCCACAGCATATGGTTCTTATCTGTCTTCTTTCTATTAGCATAATGCTTTGGAGGTTTATTCATGTTTCTGTATGTACTACTAGACCAATCACTTTTATTTTTAATTAGTTAATTTTAATTTTATTTATTTGAAAAAATTTTATACTGGAGTATAGCCACCTGACAATGTTGTGATAGTTTCAGGTGGACAGCAAAGGGACTCGGCCATGAGTACATGGGTATCCATTCTCCCCCACACTCTCCTCCCATTCAGGCTGCCACAAAACGTTGAGCAGAGATCCCTATGCTATACACTAGGTCTTTGTTGTTTCTTCATTTTAAATGTAGCAGTGTAATATAACCCTTTTCACTTGTGCAGTAGCATTCCTTGTGACAGTAGCCTCTTGTGATCTGTGAACACATCACCATTTGTTTATCTACTTACCTGTTGATCCATCTTTACCTGGGGATCTAGTGAAATAGTGGTAAATGTTTTCCTCCCCATGATGTTCACCTCTATCTAAGCTCTATGAAGGCAAGGACAGTGCCCATATGGTTCACAACTTCGTCCTCCATGCCTAACACAAGGCCCAGCACAGAGGATGCACCTGATAATAACTCTATGGCTGAATGCGTAGATGAACAAGTGAATGAATGACACAATACACTGGTAACTAAGCGACTGAGAACGGAGACTGCTCTAGAAAGGGAAACACATCATTCAGCCAATTTCTCTCTTTTGATGTTTTCCAGGTTCTGGGTACTATATATAACCTTTCTGAGCTCAATCTTTTATAAATGAGGGCAATATTCTTACCATATGGAATTATTGCAAGAATGAACTGAAATAGCCTATGGAAAGCATTTTACGCCATGCCTCAGTCAGTTCAGTTCAGTGGCTCAGTCATGTTCAACTCTTTGCGACCCCATGGACTGCAGCATGCCAGGCTTCCCTGTCCATGATCAACTCCTGAAGTTTACTCAAGCTCATGTCCATTGAGTCGGTGATGCCATCCAACCATTTCATTCTCTGTCGTCCCTTTCACCTCCTGCCTTCAATCTTTCCCAGTATCAGGGTCTTTTCAAATGAGTCAGTTCAGGTGGCCAAAGTATTGGAGTTTCAGCTTCAACATCAGTCCTTCCAATGAATATTCAGGACTGATTTCTTTTAGGATGGACTGGTTGGATCTCCTTACAGTCCAAGGGGCTCTCAAGAGTCTTCTCCAACACCACAGTTCAAAAGCATCAATTCTTCAGTGCTCAACTTTCTTTATAGTCCAACTCTCACATCCATACATGACTATTGGAAAAACCAGAGCTTTGGCTAGATGAAACTTTGTTGGCAAAGTAATATCTCTGCTTTTTAAGATGCTAAGTTGGTCATGACTTTCCTTCCAAAGAGTAAGCATCTTTGAATTTCATGGTTGCAGTCACCATCTGCAGTGATTTTGGAGCCCCCCGAAATGAAGTCTGTCACTGTTTCCACTGTTTCACCATCTATTTGCCTTGAAGTGATGGGATCAGATGCCATGATCTTAGCTTTCTGAATGTTGAGTTTTAAGCCAACTTCTTCACTCTCCTCTTTCACTTTCATCAAGAGGCTCTTTAGTTCCTCTTCACTTTCTGCCATAAGGGTGTTGTCATCTGCATATCTGAAGTTATTTATATTCTCCCAGAAATCTTGATGCCAGCTTGTGTTTCTTCCAGTCCAGCATTTCTCATGATGTACTCTGCAAAGAAGTTAAATAAGCAGGGTGACAATATACAGCCTTGACGTACTCCTTTCCCTAATTGGAACCAGTTTGTTGTTCCATGTCCAGTTCTAACTGTTGCTTCCTGACCTGCATACAGATTTCTCAGGAGACAGGTCAGGTTGTCTGGTATTCCCATTTCTCTAAGAATTTTCCAGAGTTTGTTATCACCATGCCTGCCAGGTAATAAATGCCTAAAACATCATCTGGTTGTTATCATAATTATTGCTATTATTTGAATAACAAGAAATGCCATTCAAGGTAGGAAAATTTGTAGGGGGTTACAAACTGCTCTTCCCAGAAATTCAACTGGAAAATGAAGGGGCAGCTAGTTTTCTTCCTTTCCTGGTGTGCCATCATGTAGCCCAGCAGTCCCTAATGTTTTTGGCACCAGGGACCCATTTCACGGAAGAGTTTTTCCAGACTAAGGAGGGGATGGTTTGGGGATGATTTGAGTGCATTACATTTTTTGTGCATTCTGTTTCTATTATTATTACACTGTGGTATCTGATGAGATAATTACACAACTCACCGTAAGGCAGACTCAATGGCAACCCTGAGCTTGTTTTCTTGCAACTAGACAGTCTCATCTGAGGGTTATGGGAGAACAAGATGAGGAGTGGCTGTAAATATAGGTTGAAGCTTAGCTCGCTTGCCCTTTTCTGCTCTGCAGCCCAGTTCTGAACCAGTCTGTGGCCCACGGGGTTGGGAACCCTTGATGTAGCCCATCTATTCACAGGGCATCAGTGACTGATGTTCCTGCTTGCCTGTCTGTGCAAAGCTGTTCTCATTAGTGAACATTGCTTTGAAAAGTGGCTGCCACTGCCATCTTCCCCACTGATAATGAGATCAACTTATTTTGAAAATTTTGATTCAACCTAGGAACACAAACAGACTGGTTGCTAATTTAGGAAGCCTCCTGATTAACTTTGACCAATTATCCCTGAAACCTCCTGTAATGCTCCCATAGAGGCCTTCTCCTTACCTTTCCCTGGTTCTAACTCAGATTCCAGTTCAAGTGGCAGATAATGTAATTGGTCTGAATGGACCTGCTGGCCCCTTGCATAGAAGAATTCACTGTACCAAAAACAATGTTGTGGTTTTCAAAGGGAAATGAGATGGCAATTCTCATTTGTTTTCTAAGAGGGCTGAGACTCGTTCTCTGGATCAAGTGAGACGCCCAACTTACCATCATCTTGCTTCCATTAGATGACCTCAAAACTGAATGATTTCCCAGGACAAAGAAAAATCCCCAAGCAAGGCCCCACCCATTCCTTCTCCATCATCATCTCTTTCTGAAGAATTTCATCTGTTCACACTTGCCTCCCCCTCCAGCTGGAGGCTCTGGCATTACTCTCTGTGGCTAATGCTGTCTGCCTCCTTGAAACATAGCAGGATCCAAGAATCCTCAGATGATCAGGAAGGACTTTGCCTCCAACAACTGAGTGTCTTTTCTGAAATTTTAGCCTGTTTCTTTGTCTCCTGACTTCAGGGACAGTGGTGTTGAAATACATTTCTAGGCTCAGGACGGACCCACTGCTGCCCAGGGCAACACATCAGCCAAACAAGCTTTCATTTTCTCATGAATTCTCTGCTTGATGACAAACAGAAAATCTATTCGGGTCAGTCCCCAAATACCAAGCCGACTCTGGGGTCAATGCTTGTTTCTTTGCTTCTTGATCTTTCTAAATTAGGTCAGATATGCAACCCCAGCCAGTTATGCCTTGCTTTCTGATCACATCTTCAAATGCTCTATGAAATGCTTGCCCCACATCCCTCGGGAGAGCTGTGACACCCTCTACTCCCCCGGCCCATCAGTTGTTTCCCCTTAAAGGAAATCAAATTCATTACATTGTTTTAGTTTTATCCTTTGACAGTAGAAAATAGCTAGACCTCTTCCTCTTGAGAGTCATATTTCCTTTCAGAGAAAAGCCCATCCCAATTGTACCCTCCCTTTATTTTTAAAAAATTATTTATTGGAATATAGTTGATTTACAATGTTTTATTACTTTCTGCTGTATAGCAAAGTGAATCAGTTATACATATATTCTCTCTTTTTTAGGTTCCTTTTGCCTGTAGGTCATTCCAGAGTACCGAGTAGAGTTCCCTGTGCTGTTCAGTAGGTCCTTATTAGCTATTTATTTCATATATAGTAGTGTGTTTCTGTCAATCCCAATCTCCCAGTTTATTTCTCCCCCTCTTTGTATCTTCCCTTTAATCAACAATTCTCATGTATTTAGTCTCTCCTCCCAGATGTCATGGTCCAACTTGACCTCTTAGAGAGTGATAACCCTTGTAATCAGCAGGAGTCAGAGACTTTTCCTAAAATCAGCGGGCAATTTTAGAGCTCTCAGCTGAGTCTGCTTCAATTTCAAGCACTGTATGAGGATTCAATAAATAGGAAGAGAATTGGGAAAAAATGAAGCAAGCTTCTTGTCTGTCTTCCTCACACTATAAAACGTGGGTGACAATATCTGCTTTAGATCCTATAGAGGAAGAAAAGCTGAAATCAAGATGAAAGCCTATGGAAAGCCCGCTTGGATGTGGAGAGCAGTGTGTATCTGTTAATCCCAAATGCTAATTTATCCCTCCTTCCCTTTTCCCTTTGGTAACCATTAAGTTTGGTTTCTATGTCTGAGAGTCCATTTCTGTCTTGCAAATAAGCTCATTTGTATCTTTATTGTTTTAGTTTCCCTATATAAGCAATCTCATGTGATATTTGTCTTTCTCTGTCTGTCTTACTGTACCTAATATGATACTCTCTAGGTTCATCCTTGTTTCTGCAAATGGCATTATTTAATTCTATTTATGGCTGAGTAATATTCCATTGTATATGTATACAGTTTCTCAGTCTATAAAATGGGGGTAGATAGTGCCTATTTCATAGAATTATTCTCAAGATTAAATGAATAGTGGCCCAGGCCACAGTAAAAACTATATTTTGATACATGTCAATACTTGTCAGTTTCTGCTGCTGTTGTTTCTGTTATAACTGTTATCACCATCTCCATCTCCACCATGGAGTACATCAAGGCTGTATATTGTCACCCTGCTTATTTAACTTATATGCAGAGTACATCATGAGAAACACTGGGCTGGAGGAAGCACAGGCTAGAATCAAGACTGCTGGGAGAAATATCAATAACCTCAGATATACAGATGACACCACCCTTCTGGGAGAAAGTGAAGAGGAACTAAAGAGCCTCTTGATGAAAGTGAAAGAGGAGAGTGAAAAAATTGGCTTAAAGCTCAACATTCAGAAAAGTAAGATCATGGCCTCCAGTCCCATCACTTCATGGCAAATAGATGGGGAAACAGTGGAAAGTGTCAGACTTTATTTTCTTGGGCTTCAAAATCATTGCAGATGGTGACTGCAGCCATGAAATTAAAAGATGCTTGCTCCTTGGAAGGAAAGTCATGACCAACCTAAACAGCATCTAAAAAGCAGAGACATTACTTTGCCAACAAAGGTGCATCTAGTCAAGGCTATGGTTTTTCCATTAGTTATGTATGGATGTGAGAGTTGGACTATAAAGAAAGCTGAGCACTGAAGAACTGATGCTTTTGAACTGTGGTGTTGGAGAAGACTCTTGAGAGTCCCTTGGACTGCAAGGAGATCCAACCAGTCCATCCTAAAGGAAATCAGTTCTGATATTCATTGGAAGGACTGATGCTAAAGCTGAAACTCCAGTACTTTGGCCACCTGATGTGAAGAACTGACTCATTTGAAAAGAACTTGATGCTGGGAAAAATTGAAGGCAGGAGATGGGGACGACAGAGGATGAAATGGTTAAATGGCATCACCAACTCAATGGATATGAGTTTGAGTAGACTCTGGGAGTTGGTGATGGACAGGGAAGCCTGGCATGCTGCAGTCCATGGGTCGCAAAGAGTCGGACATGACTGAGTGACTGAACTGGACTGATCTCCATCATCTTGAGGAGTCAATTCTCTAAAACTCAGGGGTCAGTAAGTTATTCCCCTTTACATATTTTTGTCAACAAAGTCTTTTTGGGATGTGGCCACACTCACTCCTTTATGCTCAGGTCTTTGACTGCCTTCCAGCTGCAAGAGCAGACTTGAATAGTTGCCACCAACACTACATGATCTGCACAGCCTGAAATATTTACCCTTTGACCTTTTCAGAAAAAGATTTGCCAACCCTTCCTCTAAAAGCTTCTAACCCCCAGGGAACAGGCTGATTCCCTGGAGGTACAGGAAAGGCAGTTGTGCTGGAGATTAAGCCGAGGGCAGAACTCTGTGGGTGAAGAAGGAACAGGTGTCTCAGAAGAGAGCAGAAAGTGGGAAACAGTGGGTAGAGGACACTCCTGAGAAGGAGACAGGGTGAGAGGATGTTGGCAGCCTCCAGCCTTAGTCCTGAGCAGGTCTGGCCTGGGCTTTCATGAAGCTAGAGCTTGTCTGAAACACTTCAGGGAGAGTTGTCCCTCTCTCCACCTGCCGATGGCCTTCTTCTTCCAGCCTTCACACTGCTTTCTCAACTGATTGATTCGTAAAATGCCCTCACTGAACTCAGAGCATATCACTACATCTAAAACATTTTTTAAAATGGTATTTTTACTGTATTTCACTCAACATGATCACCAACAGCCTACTGTGCGCCAAACATCAGGGCAGGTACAGAAAATAAAACATGGACCTTGCCCGAAGTATTGCATAATCTGTCTTTTAACTGCAAAGGTATAGGCCCCTTCAAACCTAAAGCTTGAGGCTCCAGTCTTGCTCACTTGACACCTTGGGGCCAAAAGTGCCTGGGACTGCAAATAGCTGGTAACTAGTTAACACCTGCAATTGAGATCATAAAAAGAAACTCACTAGGGAGAAGCTGTATCTGCTGAAGATATATGCTCCCACCCAGACGTTCTGCTGAGCAAAAAGGATGCCCCCCTTTGCCAGGAGGTGTGTACATGGATAAAAGTGTTATAGTTTACTGAGTGCTTCCTATGTTCCTGGTACTTGTGGTTTACATAGGTTGTCTCATTGAATCTCAACATTAGACCCATGAAGTAGATACCCCTCTTTTTTTTGACACATGAAAAGCAAATGCTCAAAATGCCACACCTGCCCAGTGGTAGATGTAGGATTCAATTTTTCTTTTCATCTGATTTCAAGTTCACCACTAGAGTGAGTTGTACAAATCAGTCTAAGAAGACAGGGAAAGATAAAATCTCATTTGGCTGATAGCAATCTAAATATCCATCAACAGAGGAACAGATAAAGAAGATGTGGTACAAATATACAATGGAATATTACTCAACCATAACAAAGAATGAAGTAATACTGTTTGGGGCCACATGGATGGACACAGATATTATCATACTAAGTGAAATAAAGCAAACGGAGAAAGACAAATATCATCTGGTATCACTTATGTGTGGAATAAAAAAAAAAAGATATATTTAGTTTATTTACAAAATGGAAAGAGACTCACAGACATAGGAAACAAACTATGGTTACCAAAGGGGAAAGGGGGAAGGAGGGAAAATTAGGAGGTTGAGACTAACATATCCATGTTACTATATATAAAATATATAAAACAGATAACCAACAAGGACCTACTGTATAGCACAGGAAACTCTACTCAATATTTTGTAATAAACTATACAGGAAAAGGGAGAAGACAATGGCAACCCATTCCACTACTCTTGCCTGGAAAATCCCATGGACGAAAGAGCCTGGTGGGCTGCAGTCCATGGGGTCGCTAAGGGTCAGCCATGACTTAGTGACTTCACTTTCACTTTTCACTTTCATACATTGGAGAAGGAAAGGGCAACCCACTCCAATGTTCTTGCCTGGAGAATCTCAGGGACGGGGGAGCCTGGTGGGCTGCCGTCTCTGGGGTCGCACAGAGTAGGACACAACTGAAGTGACTTAGCAGCATACAGGAAAAGAATCTAAAATATGTGCATATATATATATATAACTGAATCACTGTGCTGTACACCCAAAACTAATACAACATTGTAAATCAACTATACTTCAATTAAAAATTTTAAAAAAGATTTTTATTGAAATAACATTGAGTTTATAGACTAATATCAAACGAATGGCCATCTTTATTATACTGTCCATGAATATTTCATATAGTAAATAAATATATATGTGTGTGTATAGACAGCTCTTTATGTTCTTCAATAATTACTTTATATCTACATACAACTCTAATTCATTTTTATTTAAGTAATTTGTTATCATTTTATAGATAGCTTTTATTCCTATTATGAAATGGATCTTTTACCTGTTATATTATGCTATGTATATGAATGGTTATTGCTGGTATGTAGGAATGTTACTTATTTTTATATGCTCATCTCAGTATTAACTTTTTCAAACTTCTCTAGTCTCTGGAACTTGAGCTTTTCTGTGAAACTTTGTATTTGTCCTCAAATCAGCAAAGATATTTTCTCTTGTGACTTCAATGCTACAGAACATATGTAAGGGTCAAAGTTTCTAATATGACAGTCAGAGCAAGGTCCAAGGTGTCTTTGCTTATCACAAGGTGTCTTTGCTAAAATCTGTTCACTTGCAACAATGATTTGGACGAGATTGGCTTGCATTCTTTCCTTTATCTTGTTTTTTGCCCACATAGCAGCTGTATCGGTAAGTAGAGTTCTGCTCTTTTCGGTATTTAAAAATATTAATTCTAGTATATGTTATCCTTTTTCTGTATATTTATTTCTTTTCAGATTAACCATCTTTCTAAAGGAAGTGGTAAGAACTAATTGAAATACATAGAGAGCTTTCTGAACTTTCCTTTGCTCAGCAAGACTGACAATTTTCTCCCCACTTTTAACAGTATATGATGGAGAATTTGATGAACAGAAGGATATTTCAGAAATCAACTTAGGTGGGTGTAATTTCTGCCATTATTAATATCTTTAAATAATTTAAGACCCTGCGATAGAATTGCTGAAAATCTCTTAACTTTCAGAATATGATATTGAGTAACTTAGGAGAGAACTGTTCATTGGTGCCTCATTAGAATTTGCAGCATTTCTGAAAAATGGAAACATGAAAAGAGAATAATGGTTAGACTGAATTTTCTAGAACTAGTGAGTATTCAGTGGCTCTAGAAATATATAACACAATTTTTGTTTATAAAAAATTCATTTTTCCAGTCTTCATTTGAAATGATCACCTAGTACCTCACTTCCTATCTCAGAAGTCCCATCTCGATCCCTCGAGTGCAAGAGCTTTGATACCAATGACCAAAAAGTTTCCTTCTAATTCACCTCTCACTTTTTAAGATTCTTGGACAAGGTTTCTTTTTTTTCACTGAAGTATAGTTGATTTACACTATTACATTCCTTTCAGATGTACAACATAGTGATCAAATATTTTTATAGATAATACTCCATTCATAGTTACTATAAGATATTGGATATATTTCTTATGCTGTACACTGTATCTTTGTGACATTTATTTTATAAACAGTAGTTTGTACTTCTTTACCCCCTACGTTTCTCTTGCCCTTCCTAACCTCCTTTTCAATCTTCACTGGTAAAAAGTTTGTTCTCGGTGTCTCTATGTTTGTGTTTTACTATTCACTAGTTTGTTTTATTTTTTAGATTTCACATGTAAGTGATAGAATACTTGTCTTTCTCTGTTTGACTTACTTTACTAAGCAGAAAACCCTCTAAGTTTTCTTGTTCCAAAAATTGGCAACAATGGATGTGATGATATATGATATTTATTAGCTATTTACATTTGTTCAATTAAAATGAATTTTTGTACTGTTTTAAAAAGAGTTTAGCCACATAAAGATCAACAGCTAAAGACAACAATGGAAAAGACTCATTTTATAAGAGATGCATTTTAGCAATTCTTGTTCAAATTTTTCTCTTTTTAAATCCACATCTAGCTGCAGGATTGGACCTCTTTCAAGGGGACATCCTTCTGCAGGTGAGTACCTTCTAGTGACACCAGAACATTCCCACAGGACGGGCTGTGACAGGACAGTGAGCCTCTGCTCTGTGTCCAGCCCTGAGATGACCGTTATGAAGATGAAAGAAACTCGGCCATAATTTGTATGCACAAAGTCTTCCGCTTTGGTTGCTGGTTAAAAAAAAAAAAAGATGAAATCATTAGCAACCAGAAAAGAGAGTCTATAATTATTAAATTCCTTGTCCACCCAATTTTCCTAAGCAGTGAAGAATGAGAGAGAAGGAAATCCACCGCCATACTGAAAGTGACTATTTCAGTTTTGAGGAAATGTAGGTCTCTTTCGTGGTTGTTCAATCGCTGAGTCACATCCGACTCTTTGCACTCCATGGACTGCAGCACCCCAGGCTTCCCTGTCCGTCAGCAACTCCCAGAGTGTGCTCAAACTCATGTCCATTGAGTCAGCGATGCCATCCAACCATCTCATCCTCTGTCGTCCCCTTCTCCTCTTGCCTTCAATCTTTCCCGGCATCAGGGTCTTTTCCAATGAGTAGGCTCTTCTTCAGGTGACCAAAATATTGGAGCTTCAGCTTCAGCATCAGTCCTTCCAGTGACTATTTAGGGTTGGTTTTCTTTAGGATTGACTGGTTTGACCCACTTGCAGTCCAAGGAACTCTCAGGAATCCTCACCACCATGGTTAGGAAGAATCAGTTCTTTGGTGCTCAGTCTCTCTATGGTCCAACTCTCACATCCATACATGACTACTGGAAAAAAACATAACTTTGACGACATGGATCTTTGTCAGCAAAGTAATATCTCTGCTTTTTAATATGCTGTGTATGTTAGTCATAGCTTTTCTTTCAAGGAGCAAGCATCCTTTATTTGGTCTTAAAAATTTCTCTGGAAATTTCTATATTGTCTATAATGAACATTTATTGTTTTTATAATTGGAAGACAACTTCACTATTTGAATAGTGTGACAGATTGTTTGTGATGTGAGAGTTTACAGAAGGGGAAAGGAAGCCAAGGAGACCAGCTGTCCAGTCAGCTTTGCCTTTTGTTTCTGCAGAATTCCAGAAATGGTCTGAGAGACCCGAGCACCAGGTGGAAGTTCCCCATTCCTTACATCCTGGCTGACAATCTGGGTAACATTAATTGTTCTTCATTAGAAGCCTTGAGTTGAACTCCTCTCTCCCCTCTCTTCCTGGTCATCAGCTTCAAAGTTAAGTAACTGCCAACATCTAAGGGAGTCTCTAAGCTCTGAAGATTCTTTATCTTATGGAAACCCATGCTGCTTAACCAGTCTAAGATACAGAATGTCAAATAGTACTTTTTAAAATGCAGAATACACTAACATGCTAATTAGACCAAGAGAGTAACACAAAGGACAGAAATGAAATACGATTTGACATCATAGCAATGAAAAATGTGCACCTGAGATAAGAGTTTGTTTAAGTGACTCTAAATATGGTACCAGGATACCAGTTTCAGCATGTTGATTTCTTCCCTTTCTGTTGCAAACAAACATGTCACACTTTTGAGAAACAGAAAAGGCTTTATTTCATATGTTCATCATTCTCGTTCCTTGGTATTAAAATTTTCTATTCTTCTCTGTCTCAAGAAAAATAAGTTAGATTTTGCTCATTGTTGGAAATAATAGTTGGTGGAAATAAAATAAATATTAGAAGCCATGTGTGGACACTGGCTGACCTCAAGCAGCTGACTGATGGCTCAACAGCCACGATGACGCGCTGCCTGTCTGGGAGGCCCGTCCTCTGTGGATGGGAAGATTCCAGAGCTGAGGGGAAGCGAGGACAGTGTTGCTCAGTCTTGATGAGCTGCTGGGCTGCTCCCGCTCTCAGGAGACGTAGATTGTGTTTCAAGATTTTCCATCACTTTTATCAGTGTTGCTTCCAGCGCCTTTTCTGGAGAAGAGTTACATAGAAACAAATGCTATTGTTCTCAGTTATGTTCTTCATTGGAGTATAATTGCTTTACAATGTTGTGTAAATTTCTGCTGTACAGCAAAGTGAATCTGCTGTATGAATACATATATCTCCTCCCTCTTGAACTTCCCTTCCTCCTTCCCTCCCAATCCACCCTTCCAGGTCATCACAGAGCACCGAGCTGAGCTCCCTGTGCTATATACCATTGGTTCTCACTAGCTATCTATTTTACACATGGTAGTGTATATATTGGAGAGGGCAATGGCACCCCACTCCAGTACTCTTGCCTGGAAAATCCCCTGGATGGAGGAGCCTGGTGGGCTGCAGTCCATGGGGTCGCTAAGAGTCGGACACGACTAAGTGACTTCACTTTCACTTTTCACTTTCATGCCTTGGAGAAGGACATGGCAACCCACTCCAGTATTCTTGCCTGGAGAATCCCAGGGATGGGGGAGCCTGGTGGGATGTCTATGGGGTTGCACAGAGTTGGACACGACTGAAGCGACTTAGCAGTAGCAGCAGCAGCAGTGTGTATATGTCAGTCCTAATCTCCCAATCTGTCCAACCCTTCCTTTCCCTCACCAAGTTCACATGTCCACTCTCTACATCTGCATCTCTATTCCTACCCTGCAAACAGATGAGATGTGATTTTTAAATCCACCACTCTCAGTGTTTCCACCATTTGGGTTGAAGATAACAAAAGCAACAGAGTCTTATAGACAGCATGACTTTAATTATAATCCAAATTTTTTCTTATACTTTGTGGCAACCAAGCTGTCTGGGGTACATATCTTCAATTTAAAGATGTTACTCTGTGGGAATACATAAAAGTTCATGAAAACCTTCGAATAGGTTTAACGCATGCTCTTGCTGTTGTCGTGTGTGATGTTTCCATAATTTATTTACTGATTATTCCAATGACTTCCTTTAATGACCTTAATATGACTTTATGATATCAGAGTGTAGAGTCTCCAACTCAGGAGTTCCTTAAATAGAGACCAGAAAAATGTGAGAAAAGTACATGGTAAAGTGCCAAGAATTATAAACTCTTTGGGAGAATCCCCAAAAATCAAGTATGCAAGAATACAATTTAATTTTATAGAACTTAGCTTAATTTTTAACTTAGAGACCTACAACCAACGAGTTGATGGGGTTAAAATCCACACACACACAAAGCGAGAAACAGTCTCCTTTCCTCTGGTGTATCTTTCTCCTCCACCTCATGCTTGTCTTATGCAATACCAAGGTAGGCACACGTGCAGGTTCAGCAAGAGGAGTGACATTCGATCTTTGGCCACCAGTCCACAAAGGTTACTAACAGGCATCTGCTATTCTTGCTGACTCAGGTACATAGGTTTTTGCAGCTTTGGTTCCAAACTTGGGTTACAGAAATCTTTTCTAAGGCTGTCTGCAGAACTCCTGTCTAGCCTTGTCATCTCGTGGAGATCCTATAGGGAAGCCGGATAAATATTACACTTAACTTCTTATGATTTCAGAACCCTCAAACCTCTCTCAGCTGTATTTCTCCAGCAAGAGGGAGAGTCTTTTAGACTGGGGGAAGGAACCCCACTCTCACTGCTTCTCTCCAAGGTAATTTATCTGTTTTTCCAGAAGACAGAAGTGACGTCAATTCTGTCTTCTGCTCGGCCATATTGGTCTCTTGAGGCAATGCACTCAGAATTTTTGCTTAAATGAGGGAAAATGAAAAGGATCAAGTGGGGAAATTATTTTATGATTTTGTTCAGCCACACACACCATAAGTGTATTCCTATTTCGTAGATAAGTATATATATATACACACACATTATGTATTTAACATTTAGCGTGTTTATATACACAAATGGTTTGTCAGTTTTAGTTTCCAAGGGCTACATTTACTATCAAAAAATTTATCATGGACTTCAGTGGATTTGATACAGCAGCATGAGTTTCTATGTTTCTAGGTTATATATATTATCCAAGATCTAGCTAAGGCTCATTGATAGTTGTATTGATTTCCACAGCACTGAATGCCAAAGGAGCCATTCTCTATGCCTTTGAAATGTTCCGCCTCAAGTCCTGCGTGGATTTCAAGC
Organism: Cephalophus harveyi; assembly: GCA_006410635.1. Taxonomy (NCBI): domain Eukaryota; kingdom Metazoa; phylum Chordata; class Mammalia; order Artiodactyla; family Bovidae; genus Cephalophus; species Cephalophus harveyi. The sequence goes on along the minus strand of SJYT01034805.1, from coordinate 181,709 downwards.
CCTATGAAGGCGAGAGCTCATACATCATCTTTCAGGAGTTTAGTGGGTGAGTATGAAATGTTACAGAGTGTGAAATCTGTCTTCTGATTTATAAAAAGTGACACATCCCTTTCAAAGACTAAACAAAGAAATTGGAGAGAAACTAAAAGCAAAATCAAATATTTCACTGTGAATTTTTTAAAGTGGCATCACATTTTTATTGTGCTCCATAAAGAATGCATTGTTTGGATACCTCTAGGAGCCAGGGAGACTCATCTCAGTTCTTTTCTGGGTTGAGGTCATGTTTTAAATTACAGCCTTAAAAAAAAAAATCATTTATTAAAGCTGCATTCTCTTGATGGTACTGTTTTTGATTATTAGTACGCCATTGGCTAGACTTTTCTGAAAAGTTCTATCAATGTAAGAGACATTATATATTTGCTTTTCTCTTTCTGATTTACTTCACTATGTATGAAAGTCTCTGGGTCCATCTACACCTCTGCAAATGGCATAATTTCATTCTTTTTAATGGCGGAGTAATATTTCATTGTATCTATGACCTCAGGCGTAGAGAACAAACATAGGGATACCAAGGAGGGGAAAGGGGATGGGATGAATGGGAAGATTGGGATTGACATATACACACTATTGATGCTAAATACGTAACTAATGAATCTGCTGTGGGCAAAGGACACTCTACTCAGTGCTCTGTGGCGACCTAAATGGGAAGGAAATCCCCAAAAAAGAGGGGATATATGTATACATGTAGCAGATTCACTTTGCTGTTCAGCAGAAATTAACAGAACATTGTAAAGCAACTATAGTCCAATAAAAACTAAAAACAAAAAGCCCTACCTGGAGGGTTCTCTTCATATTGCAGTTCCCATCACGGCCTCTAGGTGTTGCCTGGATTTGGTTGTCTAGTTGTGAAGGTGGGGATTTTGTTTATCATGGATGACTAACAAAGGTAGAGAAGGAAGTTAGCGTTCGTTTTAGCTTCTAAAGAAGAGTTTTAGACCTCACAAGGTACGCACTTGGCAGGAGAGGCCATGGGGTAAATAACAAGTGAAAAGCTCTAATATGCTAGGGTGAGTGCAGACGCAGGGTCTCTAACACAGCGGGAATCGAAGGCTCAGGAAGCCTCTAGGTGTTGCCTGGATTTGGTTGTCTAGTTGTGAAGGTGGGGATTTTGTTTATCATGGATGACTAACAAAGGTAAAGAAGGAAGTTAGCGTTCGTTTTAGCTTCTAAAGAAGAGTTTTAGACCTCACAAGGTACGCACTTGGCAGGAGGGGCCGTGGGGTAATAACAAGTGAAAAGCTCTAATATGCTAGGGTGAGTGCAGACGCAGGGTCTCTAACACAGCGGGAATCGAAGGCTCAGGGGGAGCAGCACTGAGTGTCAGAGAGAGGCAGGAGGGAGAAGACTGGAGAGGCAGAGGAGAAGGAAGAACAAACAGAGAGTGGGAAGAGAGGTAAAATCCTGCAAACACAGGAAGCTCAGCTCCGTGCTCTGTGGTGGCCGAGATGGGTGGAATGGGCGGAGGGTGAGAGGGAGGTCCAAGGGGGAGGGGATATACATACATATAGCTGATTCGTGGTGGTGTACAGCAGAAGCTAACATTATAAAGACATTATACTTCAATAAAAGACAAGCCAATAGTAAATTATAAAGTTTTTTGAAAATAAAATTCTTTCATAGAAAAAAAAAAAAAAACCATCAATCTAGGGACTCTTATTGCCTGTGGTTGGGATATCTCTTACATTTAAGTTAGAGGGAGAGGAAAAGGGAGGAAGAAGCTCCAAGGAATGAGTGGCCCAAAGCACCCCAAACCCTTGGAGATACTGATGCTCTGAAGCTGGAGGTTAACAGGGCTCTTCCAGAAATATAAGTTCAAAATTTCAGAGTGGTAATGCTATGGTATTCTACAACTTACACCTTTCTTTGGGGGAGGGATGTTAAAAATGATAAATAATATATGCTTCCTCTGGATTGTGGATATTTTGCAGAGTAAATTCTGACTTGGTAAGGAAATGCAAACTATCTGAGAGGCAAGGTGATATTTGCACAGCTCAATACATTTACTAAATACATTTACTAAGGATCGTTGAATTGTACCCTTAAAATTGGTGGATTTTATGGTATGTTAATTACACCTTAATAAAGTTGTTAGAAAATAAGATTCGTTTTTGAGTAGAATTCAAGTCTATTAGCATTTGAATATATATGATGTTAGCAATTTGGGGAAAGCAATAGCAGGTAATTTAACGTGATTGTCACCAAGGAACTCACACTTCATTGGTAGCATTTAAAATAATTGGTAAATCTCTGTTGAGCACTGGTCAATGTATAGAGCCTTGTTCCTCAACTCAAAGCGGGCAAGGAGACAGTTTGTGTACAGCTCCTGGTTTGCTAATAGAGATGGAAAATCAGATTTCTAAGCAAAAACAAAAATAATTGGGAAAAAGAGGGAAAGAGCCTGCGTATGAGGAATTTAGAGTATCTGACAGCAGTTCCTGAGTCCACTATTTTCTGAGGGAATTTATGGGTCCTTATTGCCTGGAGCCTTTTAGACATAAGTTAGGCAACCTGCTGTGTGCCGTTATAATGCTGCAGATTGGGAAAAATCCCAAGATATGAACTTGATGAACTTGCATTTTTAATAAGGGTCTTTTTCATAATCATAAAACATATACCTTCTCATTACAGGAAATTTGAAAAGTCATTAAAATGTAAAGGAGAAAGTATAAGTCAACCACAGCCACCACTCAGAGACACTCTTGTGATATAAAAGTAATAGCATTATTTTTTGGAATGCCCCATAGGTTTGTGAAGGTGAAGAAAAATAGCAATTTTTTCTTCTTTTTACCTGATGCATTATTAGGTTTGATTTGCTTCTCAGTAGATACCACTTTTATAATGGCCTGTCACTTGTAAAGCCTATATAATAATCCCTCCAGGAAATGTTACTTTTTTAACCAGTCATGCAGGTTGAGCCATTAGCTTATGAAAAGGCTAATAATAACTTCTTCTTAAAATCAAACCTAACCTTCAAATTTGTATTCTGGAAACTGAGGAATTACAGCCTCTTGAAAATTCTCTAGAAGAAAATTTCTCTCCTTTCTAAAGGTGCTGGTCTGAGGTTGGTGACCGACACGTGGGGCAGAACCTCTCCATTGGTCAGGGATGTGACTATAAGGCCATCGTTGAACATGAGATTTTGCACGCTCTGGGGTTTTACCATGAGCAGTCAAGGACGGACCGAGATGATTATGTGAATATCTGGTGGGATGAAATTCTTCCAGGTGTGTATGAACCCAAGGTGGTTGGGTGGGATTTGCCATTACCTTTATCGCTTGCTGGGATCAACCCTGGGATGACCACGCCAAACCTATGTGTGAAGAGGAGCTTCAGTTTCTCCAGGAGGAACTCAGACTACGACCTCTCCTCTGGGCTGAGTTGATCTGATCATAATTGATCCCAGATAAGGGTCTCAGGAAATGAGGAATGTTGTTCATCTCAATGTGGGGTTGAAAAGTTAATCAGACGCTTTTGTTTTGCTTCAGTGTTATTGTTGAAACTCTATCTAAAATTCTACTTCCTGTCTTAGTGTGTAAATGAGCTAGATCCTTGAGGATGTGAGGGTCCTTTCTTTCTGGATGTGAAATCTCATGTAACTTTAGGAAAGTAGAAACTGTATAATAACCTTGAGACACTTGAGGATTTTTGTGCTCTACCAAATCAATGGTAGATGTTTAAAAACAGAACAACAACTACATTAGAAAAAAAAAAAAAGCTCTTTTAGTTGAAATTATACTTCCAATTTTGTTAACTGTAGCTAATAGTTTGGAGTTTTGATTAACCAAAACATATAAATCTTTTCTTTCTCCTAAGTGCCTCTTTTTTTTTTTTTTTGCCCCCAGCCCATACTTTGTAAAGGATAACACAGTTTTATTTCACATATTATTATGCAGCTATGCTAACAATTCTGATGTTCTTTAGTTTTGTTGGATTTCCTTCAATGCTACCTACCGTCTTTGTTTGAAACAACGAAGCTGAATGCTTTTGAGTACATGAAAATATTATTATCAAAGAGTTGCCCAATGGGTGGGGGAAAATTCCATGCTGTGTTTCTAAAAACACCTAGTTTTAAAATAGGAATTAGTCCTACCTTTGATCCCTCTTGGGTTAAGTCCCCACAAAACCCTTTTGACTTGGAAGGATGAAACATCAGTATTCTCGTTTTATAGCTAAAACAAGTTTTTGATCAGAGAGGTTCACGGACTTTTCCAAAAGTATTTGGAGACCACCTGCCAGAGTTCTCCAATCTTGAGTGTACCTGCATTGATATCTTTGAAAGGTGATCACATTTTCTGCTAATTATTAAATACAGTTGGATGGGAAGCTAAAAAAGGAGGAGGGGATGAAAGTGGAAAGTTATGATTGGGAGTGTTGAGCATCCTCATTCAGTTTTCCTGTCACTCCCTAAGAAGAAAATGAAAAATCTGTAAACTTCCCACTCCTACAGCTACAAAAGTAAATTACTAGTGGCTGCTGGATTAAAAGGACATCTGAGTGGTATCTCATTTTGGCGTTTCACTTTACAGTGCATATTCTCTTCCTTGGCCTAATCTCATCAAAAATATTTTCCTTTTCTATTTTGAAAGGAAAGTCCGTTTTCTTCCTATTTTATTTTTTTCATCACAGGGAATTTTATGGAAAAGGAGAATGTGAGCCTTGATTTACAGGATGCAATGTTCTTGTTAGCTGCTAACTTTTCCCTTTGCCCCTCAGGTTTCTTTTTCCTAACTTGTTGGAGAGTTGTCCAGGTATAACTCTTGGTGGATGAGGTACTAGGCTGTTAGTGAGATGAATCACTCCTGAATATTTTTCTAAATTCAAAAATGCCTTTTTTCTGCCATAAGGAATATCTGCCTCCACTTTGATAGCTTATCTTCTCTTTCTTAAAGTCTTATGCATACATACACATTTGTATGTACAAAAATGAAACTTTGATTTAAATATACATTTAACAACATGCATTTTATATTATATACTATTATATATGTGTATCAGTCAGTTCAGTCACTCAGTCGTGTCCAAGTCTTTTCAACCCCATGGACTGCAGCACACCAGGCCTCCCTGTCCATCACCAGCTCCTGAAGTTTACTCAAACTCATGTCCATTGAGTCAGTGATGCCATCCAACCATCTCATCCTCTGTCATCCCCTTCTCCTCCTGCCTTCAATCTTTCCCAGCATCAGGGTCTTTTCTAGTGAGTCAGTTCTTCACATCAGGTGGCCAAAGTATTGGAGTTTCAGCTTCACCATCAGTCCTTCCAATGAACACTCAGGACTGATCTCCTTTAGGATGGACTGGTTGGATCTCCTTGCAGTCCAGGGGACTCTCAAGAGTCTTCTTCAGCACCACAGTTTAAAAGCATCAATTCTATGTGTATATTTGTTATTAATATAACATGTACTTTAATATTCATTATAATAATTTTATATACTATTAATATATAGCATACATAGGGCTTCCCTGGTGGTTCACTGGTAATGAATCCATCTGCCAGTGTAGGAGATGTGGGTTTGATCCCTGGGTCGGGAAGATTCCCTGGAGAAGGAAATGGCTACCCACCTCAGGAGTCTTGCCGGGAAATCCCATGGACAGAGGAGCCTGGTGGGCTACAGTCCATGGGGTTGCAAAGAGTCAGATGTGACTTAGCAGCTAAACAACAACAGTACATTGCAATATTATTAGTAAATATTAATAAATACATAATAATTATATATATTACATAATTATACAATATGTTAAATGTGTATATATACTTAAAGAAATTTTATTCTGCCCCCTCCCCTTTTTGGTCTCTGCTTGAGTATCTAGTCAGAGGGTAGGACAGGGAAATGGCATGACTACTCAGGATCTGTGGACTCCCTTCCTGACAGGTTACCAGCACAACTTTAACACCTATGATGACAACTTCATCACAGACCTCAACACACCCTATGATTACGAGTCTCTGATGCACTACCGGCCTCTCTCGTTTAACAAGAATGATAGTGTCCCTACCATCACGGCCAAGATCCCTGAGTTTAACTCCATCATTGGGCAGCGTATGGATTTCAGTGCCATCGATTTGGAGAGGCTGAACCGAATGTACAACTGCAGTGAGTACCTCTGAGTCTGAGGACTGGGTATCCCCATGGACCTTATAGGTTTCCCATACATTTTCCTTTGTGTTAATTTTGCTGATTTCCTGTCCATTTCATTAAGGGAAATGGACAGACTACAGAAACGTAGTTTCTCTCTCAGGAAAAAATACACCACCTACCTCACAGAATGGTTATGAAAATCAGTTATGTAGTTGCATTTTATGAAATGAGAGTATTGGACCAATGAAAGGAGCTGGAATTGTCCTACTTCTTTGGCTTCCTTCTGAAGGATGCATCATCACGTAAAGCTCAAGATAGTTTCAGGCTTGAAAGTATTTTGCATCTTGCAAAATTCTTTGCCGGGCTTAGTGGCTCCTAGAGTCATCTAATCCTCAGAGATGAGTCGTTGTCTAAAATGGTTTCACTAGTTTTCTGAGACACATTCTTTTTGTGACATGCCTCAAGTGTTTAACCAGGTGACAAAAATATCATTTGCAGCCACAACTCATACCTTTTTGGACCACTGTGATTTTGAGAAGGCAAACATCTGTGGGATGATTCAGGGTACCAGAGATGATACTGACTGGGTCCATGAGGACAATACTCAGCCTGGACAAGCGGATCACACCTTGGCGGGACAATGCACAGGTCAGTAAAGGCAGCGAGGAACTACACTGAGGTGGTCCACCAGATTCAAGGGGTAATGGCAGCCGCAGGTTTTGCTTCAGCAAGAGTGTTTGTTATCAAACCTGACACTCTAAATGAGGACAAAAAACATTTCTCATGTCTTTATTATTAACTCAATAAAAAGTATTCAGGTTCTGGACATGCAAAAGAAAGATAAATTTAAGCAATAACAAAACTGATACAGACAGATGGTTGATAAGATACAACTTTGTACTTATAGATTGTCTATTTTATATACAGTAGTGTGTAGTGCAGGGTACTATACTCATTATTTTGTAATAACTTATAAGGGAGAGTTGTAGTATATACATATAATATACATATATATATACATAAAACTGAATCACTAAATTCAGTTTATATATATAAAACTGAATCATTGTGCTGCATACCTAAAACTATTATGACACTGTAAATCAACTATACTTCAATAAAAAAATTTTAATTAAAAAAAGGATGAAAGTTTGTAAATTAGGGTAGTGTCTCTAGAGCAGTGCCCTCCAACAGAACTGCAGTGTGAACCACATATGTAATATAAAATTTTCTAGCAATCACATAAAAAAGAAACAAAGGAGTCTCTTCAATAATATATCTTATTTAATCCAATATATCCAAAATCTTAGCATTTCAATGTGTAATCAACATGAAAGCTATTAATGAGGTACTTCACCCTTTTTTATAGGGAGTATTTGAAATTCTGGTGGTGTTTTATCCTTAAAGCACATTTCACTTTGGACTGAGCACAGTTCAAATGATGGATCAGCATGCATGTTTGGTAGCCACCATAGTGAATAGCATAACTTCAGATAGTTCCTACACATGATTTGTGCAGTGAAAAGAAAGCCATAAAGTCAGGGGATACCTGGGTTTAAAATCTGGCTCCATCTGGCTAATTGTGACCACAAGAAGTTGTTTTTGTTGCTGCTGTTAAGTCTTTTGGCTTTTGTAAGCCATCAAGCTTGGAGAAGGAAGTGGCAGCCCACTCCAGTATTCTTGCCTGGAGAATCCCATGGACAGAGGAGCCTGGCGGGATACGTCCATGGGGTCACAAAGAGTTGGACACAACTGAGCGACTAAATAATAATAGCAAGCCATCAAGCTATTGATACTTCATCGTGAGCATGAAAGGAGATAAAGCATACAGAGCCTTAACGGGCAGACCAGCCGCTTCACTCCCTATTACTTTTTCCTCCCATCTTTCCCTTTTCTCTGGAGGTTCTATTTATTTTTAAATTTCTATCTTAAGACCCTTTTATTATGTGCTTGGTATTGAAATCATGCCAACCCTATTTGCAAGCAGGTGGGGTAACAGATTAATTGCCCTTTAAAGACTGGGCTGTTATCAAGTCCCTTAGTCCATACCCGTGTGACTGTTGGTTAGAGTTACTTCACAGAAGGAACCTAGCTTATCACCAAGATACCAGGCCACCAGGGGGATTGTCAGAGGTTGTAAACCATGGCCCCTCTTCCTCCCACCTTGATAGAGGGTGAAAGTCTCTGTCACATATCAGATTATTAAGCATATAATCTCCAGTGTCCAAAGGGTGGTTTATACCTAAAGTTCTCTCTCAATCCCCATTGTAGCCTCTAATCTAATCTCTCCTGTAGGCTTGCTACTAGGTTAACGTGCAAGTTCCAGCTAAACAGAAACGTGATCTCTGTGTGAGAAGAATCTGCTGACTATTCTAGCACTTGAGTAGGAAAGGAATGGACCACGACCCAAAAGAATGATCTTGAAAAACTTTATCAGGTTAACTTGATCAGCCACTATGCTTCTTCCACAGGAGGCACTTAATGGGACCGGGTTGCCTCTGCTAGAGAGCACTGCATTATTTGAGTAGATGCATAGACTCAAAGAGCTTGAAGGATAGAAGCCACTTCCCACTTCCCAGAGAGATGAGTGCACACCCAGACAGTGGCAGCATCAGGGCAAGAATTCAGGTCTCCTAACTTCCCGATCTGAGTTATTGAATTTGCACTTCACACTTCTGACTATATCTGGTGGAATTCCAGATCAAGGACCACCTAGAGACCTTCTTACACCTGTGAGCTCTTGTTTACCTTAACCCAAGCCCTCAGCAATTCACAACACATAAGTCTCAGGCTTGTAAGATCAAGTATTGAGAAGAACATACAGGAAAATATAATTTTCCCTGATGAAATAGTAAAGCCATTACTGTATTTTTCAGCTTTGTGGAAAGCTTATTTAAACATCATTGCTTGCAGTCAATGAGGAAGGCATGTGCCCCATGTATGAGGCAGGATGAAGCAGGGATTTATAGTGTCACAGAACGCAGAACTGTACCAGATGTTCACTTCCTTTTTACTTGGTGAAATGTTTTGAGTGGAGCATATGGTAAGAGGTTGAGTATTCAGTTCAGTTCAGTTCAGTCACTCAGTCATGTCCAACTCTTTGTGACCCCATGGACTGCAGCACGCCAGGCTTCCCTGTCCATCACCAATTCCCGGAGCTTACTCAGACTCATGTCCATTGAGTTGCTGATGCCATCCAATCATCTCATCCTCTGTTGTTCCCTTCTCCTGCCTTCAGTCTTTCCCAGCATCAGGGTCTTTTCCAGTGAGTCAGTTGTTCGCATCAAGTGGCCAAAGTATTGGAGTTTCAGCTTCAGCATCAGTCCTTCCAATGAATATTCAGGACTGATTTCCTTTAGGATGGACTGGTTGGATCTCCTTGCAGTTCAAGGACTCTCAAGAGTCTTCCCCAAGGTCACAGTTCAAAAGCATCAATTCTTTGGCACTCAGCTTTCTTTATAGTCCAACTCTCACATTTATATATGACTACTGGAGTAAGTTTAAATGACTTCTTTATATGTGAGAATTGTTTGTTCATTGCCCTTGACTTTGAAGAAGTGAGCTGGTTTTCCAAGTGATGTATATGTTTAGCCACTTGCCTGTTTGAAGGGAGAGAATTTTGAGATACCTGAGTTGGATGAACCCAACCTCTGGCACAAATATAGACTCTTTACCTCCTATTTTAAGTGTCCTTCAAAGGCTTTCTTTCCATTCAGGAGAAACCTTCAATTGGTCCCTAACATGCCTTGAATGCCTCTTCTTTTAACATAGGAAAGGTGATTCTTTACTACTGATATACACCCAGTTATTAGGCTAGAAAAGGTTGAAACTGAATCCTTATCATTGTGAATATGTAAAATCCAACCCTTAATACTTTGAATCCCACAGTTTTTGACATAACTAGGAGGCCAGCTCTTTTCCTTGGGATGAATCTTTAACAACAAACTTAAGAAGATGGAATTCATCTCATAGACACTAAATTCCATCAAACTTTGCTTAAACCCTGTATTTCCTTAAGTCAAAGGTGTACATTCCCCAACTCTGGGAAGAAAGGTAATCAAAAAGAGACAGTGGAGGGCTACGGCTTCGACCAGCAGTTCTGTCTATGGAGACAGAGTATTTACTGACAAACAACCTTTCAATTCTCCCTGAAGAGTTCTAGCCTTTGCTGGCTGGATAAGGGCCGGTGCTCACTGTTGTCATCTGACCTGGGCTGAGGGAAGCCGGGGGTGTGGATGGGCAGAGATGGGACTTGGGGTCCTCTGTCCATAGGCGCCGGCTACTTCATGTACTTGAACACCAGCTTTGGCGCAGCGGAGGAGGCGGCTATGTTGGAGTCTCGGATTCTTTACCCAAAGAGGAAGCAGCAATGCCTGCAGTTTTTCTATAAAATGTCAGGCAGCCCTTCAGACAGACTGGTCGTCTGGATCAGGAGGGATGACAGTACTGGCAACGTGCGCAAGCTGGTCAAGGTGAAGACCTTTCAAGGTACCTGGAGGCGTCCTGCGGGGACTGATTGGGCTTCACCCCAGGACTGTGCTCTTTCCGCTCCTTCCCCTCCCCCGCCCTTTCCACCCTCCTGCCCGTCTCCACTCCTCCACATCCTCCCAGTCTTCCTCTCCTCTGTCTCCTCCTCCTTTTCCTTGGCCTCCCTTCTTGTCTTCCAAATGCATGCATGCCTGGCATGCTTTAATCACTCACTGGATGCTTTAACCATTCAAAAGCTGCGGTTTCAGGTGAGGCTGAAATATACTATTGCAAGAGGCCAATCAGGGGAAGAAGAAAGGAAACAATTGGAATGTAAAAATTCAGTTTTCTCTGGAACATTGGAGAGGGCCAGGACAGAGAAAACTGGTGATTCAAGGGTGGAGACTGGAAGGTTAAAGGAAGCAGGAATTGATGCTGAGGGAAAGAACGTGGTTCGATAGTGGACCACAACTGTTTCTGCATCTGTTTCAGCAAAGTGAAGGATACCATTATTTAATACACTGAAGTACCTTGAAACCTACTTATGAATTTGGTGGAAAGCAAGCCATTCATATGAGGATTTCCCCGGTGGCTCAGACGGTAAAGCGTCTGTTTACAATGTGGGAGACTCGGGTTCGATCCCTGTGTCGGGAAGATCCCCTTGAGAAGGAAATGGCAATCATTATATTATTGCCTGGAAAATCCCACGAACAGAGGAGCCTCATAGGCTACAGTCCATGGGGTCACAAAGAGTTGTACATGACTGAGCGACTTCACTTTCACTTTCAAGCCATTCATATACATTAACTTCGTTAAAAATCATTTATATATTCCTAAGTGATATTTTGTGTATTTCTATGAGAAGATCATGAAAATCATATTAATAAAATGCCAAGGTAGTTAGGGGGATGTGAGAGCAATCTGACTGAAAATCAAGATCCAAGGTTGTAAAAGCTAAGTACTTATATTCTTTTTATTGTGGTGGTGGTTGTTCATAAACAGAGAGGGGGAAATGTGTTTTTCTATTTTTTCATTCAGCAAAGAATTTCTCAGTTAAAATGAGGACTCCAGGTAAAGGAAGCATTCTCTGTACTTCCAGAAGAAATGGCTACTTTTTAAAAAAAAAAAAATTTTTTTTGGCTGTGCCATGGGACTTGTGGGATCTTATTTCTCTGACAAGAGATCAAACTCATGCCTCCTTTATTAGAAGAGTGGAATCTTAACTGTTGGACTGCCAGGGAAGTCCCAAAAGCCAGTCAATGTTGGTTTTATTTATATATTTTTTAATATTTTGGCCATGCCTCCGAGTATGTGGGGTCTTAGTTCCCCGACCAGGGATTGAACCCTTGCCCTCTGTAGTGGGAGCNTCATGCCTCCTTTATTAGAAGAGTGGAATCTTAACTGTTGGACTGCCAGGGAAGTCCCAAAAGCCAGTCAATGTTGGTTTTATTTATATATTTTTTAATATTTTGGCCATGCCTCCGAGTATGTGGGGTCTTAGTTCCCCGACCAGGGATTGAACCCTTGCCCTCTGTAGTGGGAGCATGGAGTTTTAACCACTGGACCACCAGAAAAGTCCCCATAAGCTGCTGCTCTTGAAGGGAGGAGGCTTCCTTTGTAAAAGACTACTCAGAAGAACAGGGGCCCAGATTGTCTCTACTCAGGCCACTCTGTGAGTAGAAAATACTACAAATAATGGTTTTGAGGAGTTCACTTTTCTGGCTGAAATTTACAGAGATCTTTATTAAATGGAGGAATGACAGCTAGGTGCCCTTTAAGAGGCGAGAATTTGCTATGTTATAAGGATTGTAAATACGGACATATGAAATTGCCATCTTTTGACTTTTGTCTTATCAAATGTCTGTTTGGAGCATGCAGTGCTAATATTAAGGGATGTGGTGAGTTTGTACCAGGGGAAAATTCAGAACCTGCAGAATGAAATAATAATAGAAAACAGATTCGTGATTAAGATTTTTATGATAAATCAGAGTGGGTCCTTTTTTGCTTTTTTTCTTGTTTAGCTGTTTTCCCATATCAGATATGTGACTTTGGAAACGTTCCTTAACAAGTTAATAGCAGATCTCTTCTGTGTTCGTTTGTGAGGATTACATGAGATCATTCATGTAAAGTGCTTGCCACAGTACCAGGCTCAAATGACTGCTCCAAAAATGTTGGCCACAGTTGTCACCAATTTTATTCTCTATCCTCAGGAGATTTTGACCACAATTGGAAAATTGCCCATGTGACATTCAGAGAGGAAAAGAAGTTTCGCTACATTTTCCAAGGCACAAAAGGTGACCCCCAGAACTCGAGTGGGGGAATTTACTTGGATGACATCACTCTGACAGAAACCCCATGCCCCACAGGGGTTTGGACAGTCCGGAATTTCTCTCAGGTCCTGCAGAACACGGTGAAAGGGGACAAACTCCAGAGCCCCCGATTCTATAATTCAGAGGGCTACGGTCTGGGGTTGACCTTGTACCCTCAGGGCAGAGCGAGCTCGGGGAGCTCTGGGTACTTGGGACTCACCTTTCACCTGTGCAGCGGAGAGAACGATGCTGTCCTCGAGTGGCCAGTGGAGAACAGACAGGTGATCATGACAATACTCGACCAAGAAGCCGATGTCAGGAAGAGAATGTCCTCCAGCATGGTGTTTACTACCTCCAAGACCCAGACATCTACAGGTAGGTGGTTGGAAGAACTGCCCCTCCACCTGGAAGGGACAACCGATACAGTTCCCATCTGTGTAGGAGAAATTAACTTTCTTCTCACACTTCCTTCCTGGGCACATATTGGTATACCCACTGCTGCTGCTGCTGCTAAGACTCCCATGCCTAAAATAGCTAGCTAGTGGGAAGCTGCCGTACAGACAGGGAGCTCGGCCAGGAGCTCTGTGATGGCCTGGAGGGGTGGGTTTGGGGACTGGGAGAGAGGGGATATATGTATACTTATGGCTGATTCACATTGTACAGTGGAAACCAACACAACATTGTAAACCAATTTACATTATAAAGCAATTATCCTCCAATTTAAAATAAATTTTAAAAATATCATCATGTTGGACCATTAAGTTAAATTTTTCTTTTTTCTTTAATTGATGCATAGTTCGTTTACAATGTTGTGTTAGTTTCTGGTGTACAGCAGAGTGACTCACTCATACATATATATTCTTTTTCATATTCTTTTCTCTGATGGTTTATTACAGGCTATTGAATTTAGTTCCATGTGTCATCCGGTAGGACTTTGCTGTTTATCTATTTTATATACAGTAGTTTGTAGCTGCGGATCCCAAACTCCCAATTTATCCCCCCTACTCCTTTTCCCCTTTAGTAACAACTTTGTTTTTCTATGTAAATTAAAATTTTCAATGTCATCTTCTCTCGTGTTCATAAATTCATCCATTGCGCATCTAGTCAGGATTTGCAATGTGCCAAATTCTGTGCCAATTCCTTAGAATGCAAGCAAATCAGGCAGATTCTGCTTCACTGAGCTCAGTCCAAGAAGACAGATCCTGCTAGTCACTTATTAAATACTCAGAATTTGTGAGGCTCTGTGCTGATCTGATTCATTGACTCCTAAAATATTACTGACTGTCAGTATGTCTAGGAAGCAAATTTGCATAACAAAGGAATGGGCAAGTTATTATTATTGTTTTTTTCAAAAGAAGAGATGTAACCCTTGAAAGGAAGATGCTATCGCTGTCTCTTCCCCTTCACTGAGTAAGTCACTCAGTAGCAGTCTATGACCCTTCAGAGCAGTGGTTCTCTGCTCCTCCCTCTCCCAATTCGCAGTTTTAATTCTCCTGGAAAAAATAAATAACCTGATTTTTTCCAACACATTTTTTCTGATTAACAAAGCCCTTATGGATAAACAAGGTTCTAGTGTATAGTACAGAGAACTATATTCAGTATCCTATGATAAACCATAATAGAAAAGAATGTTTAAAAAATGTATATATGCATACATGTATAACTGACTCACTTTGCTGTACAGTAGAAACTAACACACCATTGTAAGTCAATTATATTTTAATTTAAAAAAATCCCACAAAACTCTCTATACTCATCAAAGACAAATGGAAAGTGAAAGCTAAAGCAGTGATGAGATTTTCCGTTATCTGTAACTGTGCAGCTATGAATGGCTCCATCATCTGGGACAGGCCCTCGGTCGTGGGGTCCTATGACAACAGCTGTGAATGTTTCAGAAGCGTTGACTGGGGCTGGGGTGCTGTCATCTCCCACCAAATGCTGAAAAGGAGAAGCTTCCTTAAAAATGATGACCTTATAATTTTTGTGGACTTTGAAGGTATTTTGCTGGCTTTCTTGAATATGTAATCCTATGTTCTGGGTGTTCTACTGATTTTACATGGATTTTTAAGCATCTCATGAAAGATGGGGATATCCTGGGGGGCAACTAGATTAAAAAATAGATGTGCTCTAGGGGAACAACGTTTTACTCTTTTTTTCAAAGACTTCTATCTTGATTTTAACTGTCCTTGGGAGAAACTACAATTTTAGTGCCATCTTTTTGCATAATTTATCAAATGTGACAGTTTTCAGACTGACTTCAGTGTAGTTTCAATCAGTCTATCCATGCTCACGTTATGCTTCTTTTTTTAAGTCGGAATAAATAAAACCATGATTGAACTACTTTTAAAAATAAACACAGCAAAAAAAGAGTGAAGTCTTGCCATGTGTGACAACATGGATGGACTTGGAGAGTATTNCAGTTTTCAGACTGACTTCAGTGTAGTTTCAATCAGTCTATCCATGCTCACGTTATGCTTCTTTTTTTAAGTCGGAATAAATAAAACCATGATTGAACTACTTTTAAAAATAAACACAGCAAAAAAAGAGTGAAGTCTTGCCATGTGTGACAACATGGATGGACTTGGAGAGTATTATGCTTAGTGAAATCAGTCAGACAGAGAAAGCCAAATAGTCTATGTTTTCACTTATATGTGAAATCTGAAAAACAAAAGAAATGAACAAATATAATAAAGCAAACTCACAGATATAGAGAAGCAGAGTAGTAGAGGAAGGGGCAAATTAGGGGGAGGGGATTAAGAGGTACAAGCTACTATGTATGAAATAAATTACAAGGGCGTAATGTACAACATAGGGAATATAGTCAATATTTATAATAACTTTATGGGGAGTGTAATCTATAAAAATGTCAAATTACTATGCTGAACACTTTAAAACTAATATAATATCTGTCAGCTATATACATCAATAAAAATAATAAATAAATAGCTGACATTAAAAAAATCTACTGGATTCAAAGCCACTATCCTGTGTCACTAAAGGCGAGGTCCAAGAGAGGTGGACGTGGCCCAGGAACTTTCTCCAGGAGCGGAAGTACATTGTTGCCCTCATGTCTCTTTGTCTATTCCCTCAAGATATCACCCATCTTAACCAGACTGAAGTTCAAGTTCAAAACAGCAGGCTGAGCCCCCAAGGCCTTGTTCTCCACGGCCAGGAGCAGCAGACCTCAGAAGAAGATTCGAGAAGGGCCCCCTTAGAGACAGCCCTCCCGAGCAGCCTGGACCAGGGGCAGAGCAGCCGACAGAAGCGGTCAGTGGACAACACGGGCCCCTTGGAGGACCACAACTGGCCACAGTACTTCAGAGACCCGTGTGACCCGAACCCTTGTCAAAACGAGGGCATCTGCGTGAACGTGAAGGGCATGGTGAGCTGCAGGTAGGCTCTACGGTCGGGGCGGGGGTGGGGGGCACAGGCGAGGGGTGGCAGAGAGGAGCCCCATGTCTTCTTACCCTGCTAGAAGGCACAGTCTCAGGTCAGGTGCCCGTAGCATCAGATGGTCAACTGTGGCTGCCCTTGACTTCGAGGCTGTGCCCCAAACTGATGGGCAGAGCAAGGGTCCTGCCAGAGCAGAAGAGTCCTGAATCTCCTCTGGGGCATCGTCAACAACAGCTTGAATGTTGTTGGAATTTTGAACTCTCCTGCAGGGCTTGAAAGTGACCCAGAGCTTTTAGCTTCCATGCTCCATCATGGTGAGACTTAGGACCAAGCTTAAATCTTCCCTGACTACAGATATTATTATGAGTTATTAATTATGATTATTTCTATTGTCCACTAGTTCGTTGTCCTATAAACATAGTTATGTTTTCAATGATAGTAATAAAAATATCTGGTATTTGGGGGCTGCTTACTGTATGTCCTGTGCTTCCCCAAGTGGTATGTATGCATGATCTAAATCGTTCCTCACAGCCACCCTGTGACATGAAGGCCCTTCCTTTATGGCATAAGAAATTTGAAACTTAGAGACATAAGTAATTTGTCTGTAAATGTTGGAGCTGGGACCTGCATCCAGGTCTGACTGTCTGTACTCTGTTACATTTAATAGTTCTTTTTATAAAGCTTGTTACTTGTATAAAATATTTCATAAAAGGAAGTATGGGATGACAGAAGCATCACTTTCATTTGACAGAATAGTAGCATGTGGGAGCTGGTCTGATTGGTTCAAAACATCAACATTTCTTTTCACCTCTTTTTTTTTTCTTTAAACTTTGACTTTTTTTATTCATTATGGATTTTTGTATTATTTTTTCTTTTTTTAATAGTAAGGGAAATTTTTTTTTAAATTACTGTATTTTTTTTTCTTGGCCACGCCCTGTGGCATGTGGGATCTTAGTTCTCTGACCAAGGATCCAACCCAATGCAGAACCCGTTCTGCAGTGAAAGTGCAGAATCCTAACCACTGGATTACCAGGGAGGTTCCCTTCTCAGCATTTTTTGATCTCCGCTTTGTTTCTTCTTTGTTAAACTTTTATTTTGAGATAATTCCAAATGTGCAGATACAGTGACACAATACTACAGAATTCTCAGTAACATCTTCGGTAACCAAATGTCAATTAGCAAAGCCAAGAAATGAGGGTTAATGAAAGCAAATGCTCTTAACAAGGCCACTGTTGCTGAGTCGGTCTCTTGGTCAGGAAGCCCCGGGGGCTTATGTGGTTCCCACCCTCCCCTCTGTCCCGTCTCCCCAGGTGCGTCTCGGGCCACGCCTTCTTCTACACGGGGGAGCGATGTCAGGCCATACAGGTGCACAGCAGCGTCCTGGGCCTGCTGATCGGAGGCGTGGCCAGCGTGATCTTCTTGACCTTCACCATCATCTCCGTCCTTTACCAAAGGTCAAGGCAGTGATGCCCAAGGACATCAGCCAGAAGCAGAAATGCCCCCTGCCCTTGGGCCCTCCCTTTGCTTCCGCTGCTCAGTGTAGTTTGGGGCTGTTTTCTTCAGCCTCGCCTTGCCTCCAGCCTCCTGTGTGACCCTTCTGTTTTCTATACCCCTGCCCCCACATGGTTCTGTTACCCTGCTCCGTGCTCCCAATGTACCCAGGGTGTCCTGTGACAGCACTCATATCACTTGACTGTAAATTCTTTCTTTAATAGACTGTCTTTCTCATAGACGGTAAGCTCCATGTGGGCAGACCCTCCTTGACCATGTTAGCCCGATGCCTGGGAGCCTGCCTATTCCCTGATCCCTAAGGGGATCACTTAACAAAAACAAATGAATGGACCAATATCTGAATGAATAACTAAGCTATAGAAACTCTCTGCTTTCGACTGCAGGTAAGACATGGGCAATGAAATGCACACTTCTTTTTGTACCAGAATCCAGTTCTCAAATACCTGTTTTTCCATTGAACACAATAGTGTTATTATTCTTTGAGGACCTTGTGTGTTAAAGAATTTTAAATAAAGCCTTCTCCTAGCAACAGCATTTGCTTTCCTCCTCCAATTTGAGAGGAAAATCTTCAATAAATTCAATAACTATTTTGTCAGTACCTTTAAAACATCCAGAATTGTATGCGAATTTGTGTGTGTGTCCATTTGCAGGGGGGAGGGGGGAATAATCATTCAAAAGGTCTTCCTCAGTTCTTTTTAAGCTTTAAAGTATATTTGATATACTATTCCTATATAAAATTATCTTATTAACAAATTGAAAGCATCAGGTAGAAGAAAGTATTTGTAGACATACTTTCTTTCCACAGTTCCTAAGGAGACCAAACTGCCCGGGGCGAGAAAGCTGCAAGAGAGATCAAATGGAGAGCTGAGGTTCCCATCCTCAGTCACACAAGCCCCAGAAAAAGCTGGCTCCAGAAGTTTCCTAAAAGAAAATGTCAGTACTTAACGGAGCCTGAGTAGTCCAGGCTATCCCTTATGTGTGTGTGTGCTCAGCTACTCAGTCATGTCCAACTCTTTGTGACCCTATGGACTGTAGCCCGCCAGGCTCCTCTGATCATGGGATTCTCCAGGCAAGAATACTGGAGCGGGTTGCCATTTCCTCCTCCAGGGGATCTTCCTGACCCAGGGATTAAACCTGAGTCTTCTGCGTCTCCTACATTGGCAGGTGGATTCTTCACTACTGCACCATACTGCGCCACCTGGGAAGGCGTTGCATTATCAGCCTTCTAAGCATATACTTCATGGCCAGTCTGGAAATAAACATAAGGGGTTAAGAAGAGTCCCTTTCATGCAAAGGTGCTAGAAGAGTCTGTAGCAGGTGCAGCCTCTACACCCAACACCGACTTTTCAGCCAAAGGTGCGTCAGCATCCCCAGGGGGATTGGTTAAAACACAGATCACAGGCACTGCCTACAGAATTTCTCATTCAGTAGCTCTGGGATGGAGTCTAAGAATTTGCATATCTAACAGGTTCCCAGGTGATGCTGATGTGAGAACTGCTGCTTTAGTGGACAGAAAAGAGGCCCGAACTTTAGGCTCCCTGGCTACAGGCTTGAATGGGCCATCTACTAATAACTTGCTCTGCAATTGTTATAAAATCACTCATACGCTTGGTCTTCCTTTACTAATCTGTCAGATGGAAGTAATAGCTGTCTACCTCCTCCCAGCTCACTTTATTTTATTTAAAAACTGTTTATTTATTTGGTTGTACTGGGTCTTAGTTGTAGCATATGGGGTCCTTGTTGCAGCATCTTTAGTTGTGGAACGTGAGATCTACTTCCTGGACCAGGGATCAAACCCCAGCCCGCTGCATTAGGAGCATAGAATCTTAGCCACTGGACTGCCAGCGACATCTCTAAGCCCACTTTAACATCTACAGGGTTACAGAGTAATAAAATGGGATGATAGACAAGAACGTAGAGTTAAAATATGTGCAGAGTGCTGTCTAACTTTCAGATTGGAGAGATCTACTTTCAGCAAAGTTGGCATCCTTTCATGCTTCACCAGAGACTGGAGACCAGAAAAGGAAGTGGTTCCATGTTTGCATAAAACACTAGCATGGGCTGCCCCAAGATGAAATTATAAAGTGGAATTCAGGTTGGAGATGTCTTAACTTCTCCACCCTTTGTGTCATCTGATTCTCCCTCTCTTGTTTCCTGTGTTCAGAACACTCCTCGCCGTGGGAGTCTGTCTGCATCACAGGAAAGCAACAAGCGAGGTGGTGATGTGTTCATGTGCTAGGTCAGACACTGCATTCGGTATCATTCTTGAGCTGTGTGACTCTAGGAAAGTGATTAACCTCTCTGTGCTTAGTTCATTCATCTGTAAAATGAAGAGAAAAAGAATACTTCCTCCACCCTGTCAGGGGTTGTTGTCAGGCTTAAATTAGATTCTAGGACAGCACCAAATAAATAGCAAGAACTCAATAAATGTTGGTTAACATAGAGTTATCAGCCGTTTTCCATGGAGGGTACATTTCCTCATTTGTTGTGTCCCTCTCCTGGAGGTTGGTCCATGTTAAGCCTCATCTCTCCTTGTGATTTTGTTTGTTAAAGGGATGTCTCGCACAAGGGAGAAGGGCCGAGAGCTATCCTGAGGGCTATGAGTAATACCCCAGGCATATGACATTCCCCTGCAGTCGGAAGTCATCTGCCTCTCATGCAAGGCCAGGTCAGCTCGTCCCTCTGCCCCAAGGGCCGGCCCTTTTGGCAGCTGTACTGTTTACTTCTGAATCTTCTTGGATCACACTTTGGCTGCAGAGTCAGCGGCCCCATCTTCATTGTGTGTCCCAGAGATTAGGCTCAAACCTTACCAGCTGGCCGTGGCTGCTGGCTGATGTGTCCCTAGCCCTGGGACAGCTGCAGATTCAGCACAGCCTGAAAATGAAAGCCCAGCCCAGCAATACGTCTCTGTGGGTGAATGAAAAAAAAAAAAAAAAAGGAATAAGACCATCCTGGTTCATCCTCTAGAAGGCGCATAGAGGGGGAAGTGGGAAGGTCCCTAGAAGCATGGAAGGCACGGTTTTACTTCCTCAAGTTGCCTTCTACACTCTTGTCTGATATGAGGGGGCCAGGTGATTTCCGGGGCTGCTTTTAGCTTTGCTTTTAGATCTGTAAATAAGATTCTGTCCATGAAGGAGGATAAAAGACAGAAGGAGGGAGTGATCCCGGCTAGTATCTCAGAAATGCACGCCTGCCCGCAAACCCATCACACCCAGTGCAATCGCGAGCCTATAATCTGACATCTCTTTCTGCATCATTTCTTTTTCTCCTGCGAGGATCATAATATGAAGTGTTAGGAGGAGGGCATCGGGAGTCAGTCTTCGTGCCTGGTTTCTGTCATCCTTCTCATACGTCCGTCCCAAGTTACTCGTCCTCTGCCAGCCGCCCTCCAGGCTCTCACCCACCAGCTAACAGGAGCTGCACACCTCCGAGGTCCTGCTAAGGGGCTCAGAGGAGGCGCTTCCTCTAATAACCAGCAGGCGGCGATCAAGCCTCAGGAGAAGCCGGCGGGCTGTTGTGGGAGGAGCCCCAGCGTGGAGGACCACTGTCACTCATCAGCCCAACCCGCTGTGAACTGAGCATCTCTGGGCCTGGGAAACACTCACAGTTCCAGAAAAGCAATAAAGGGATGTGCGAATTTCCTCGATTAATCAAAATCAAACGCCTCTTGCATTTGGTGGGGTGGGGGGTAGGGGTGGGCTGTTTGGCAGGATGGAGGACCCAGGATGATACCCATCAAAAGTGGTTCCCAAAAAGGCGGGGTCCTAAGTCAACACTGGGCCGTGGGAAGTGGGAGGTGGCAGCCATCTGCTCAGGCCTTGCCCACTCAGTTCCTGTTTCTTTTCATGATGAGGAAAGAGCCTGGTGTTTTTTTTTCTTGTTTTTTGTTTGCTTTTTTTCTGGACTTCTGAATTTGCTGTTTAGTTTCTAATAGTCATCAGCATACTTCGTTTGGGACTTGGCTCTGCATGAAAAAACAAAAACCTTGGGATGAGAACGGGCTGGGGTAATCCCCAAAGTTGGCCCATTCGTGCAGGGGGAACACTCAGGATCTTTCAGTTCGTCGCCTCAAAGTTTTCAGGTGAAAAGGAAAGAAGAGATGTCTAGATAATTATTTTTTAAATAGACAAGATGCTTTTATCTAGATCAAACCCACACCACATGGAAACTAGTATTTGAAGATAAGTAATAGGAGTCTGGCACAGGACTGGCTTCAGTAATTGTGCCCATCTTTCTTCTTTTTTTTCCCTGTCTGCTCCATATTCACTTAATAGTAGAGTCATGAAAATTGTTTCCTCTCGAGAGCGTATAAGTGGTAAACTTCGACATCTGTCCACCAGGACATAAGGAAAGATGGGGTGGTGAGGTTGGTAAATGGGAACAATCAGGGGCTTCATCCCTATCCCACTTCCTCCAGGACCCGGGATGGGAACAGAGAGACAGGGGGCTGTGTCAGGCCTGGCCCAGGGGGCAATTCTGTTCTCTGCTCTTGGCCACTGCTTGACACTGGTGGAGATAAAGGATGATTTGCAGTGAGCCCCCAGAGGGATAGGTGGCCTGTGAGTGATGCTGCTGCTCCTGGGAGAGAAGACCCCTGGGGTCCATCTGATGCTGGGGAGGCCATATTCAGGGCAGGCCTCCTCTGGGAACCCACTCATCACGACTTCATAGACTTTCCTGCTTCCCCAGCCTTTCATCCTCTGGGACAAGCCCTCCGACCTGAGCTCAAAGGGCCCTGAGGTAGTCATGGCGAGAAGTCAATCTCGAGGGGTCCCTATCTGCAGGAGGGTTGAAGGCACCTGGGGCTGGTCTGGGTCTCTGATGCCTCTCCCTACCCTGGTGGGTGACAGGGGTCTGGTATATGCCCACTGGGCTGTGTGTGCCTGGGGCAGGGTCATGCCTAGGACTCCAGGAAGACAGACTGGACCCTTGTGGGAAGCACAGAAGATCGATGTAAAGGCATGTCTTGGAGCAACATTGCCCAAAGATTGCCAACCTGCCTATGTGCTTTGGGTCCTTGTGAGAAAAGTCATCTTGTCACCTGTAGGATGATTTCCTTGGAGGGAATCTTCAAAGTCAGTCATTTGTTGCGTGTTCCCTCATGCCCCCATGGGCATCTGATGAAGAGTACCCTACCCATCCTGCTGACCCCTGTGTCTCTCCTGATGACCCTTGACACCTAGGCTTGGAACTCCCCTGGACTCTCACTAGGGTCACCAGAGCTTACTGTCCCCTTCCCAAAGCTCCCCTGTGGTCAGCCTCTCCCTGCCTTTCAAAGTGATACTGGAAATGATCTTTTGCTTTAAACAGGTTATTTTAATTCTATTTACTTTAGGCTGTGCTGGATCTTTGTTGCTTTGCGCAGGCTTTCTCTGTTTGTGGCAAGCAGGTACTTCTTCATTGTAGTGGGCGGATTTCTCATTGTGGTGGCTTCTCTTGCTGTGGAGCACATGCCCGAGGTCACACGGGCTTTAGCAGTTGCAGCTCACGAGCTCTAGAGCGCAGGCTCGTAGGGGTGGCGCACGGGCTTAGTTGCCCCGCAGCATGTGGAATCTTCCCAGACCAGGGCTTGAACCTGTGTCCCCTGTGTTGGCAGGCAGAGTCTTAGCCACTGGGCCAACAAGAAAGTTCTGAAAATGATCTTTTGTTTGCATGATACTTGGCACTTCCAAAACATATTCCTATAAACTATGCTTTGGGGGCTTAAGAATAGACTTGAGAGGTAATTAAAATGATTCTCATTTTTCAGATGGGTAAACCAAGGGCCAGAGAGCTTTAGTGATGGGTCCAGAAGAATGAGGAAAGGTGTCTCCTGTTCCAGGAACCATGTGCTTTCTGCTACATCCCGCCAATGAGACCTCAAACTTTCCCTTCAACAAAGAAGGCGATGGGGATCTTTGGGCCCTTACTTCTTCCTGGGAAAGACGTGAAGCTGCCATTTTCCAGGGCTGATACCCCATGCTTGTCAGCGATCTCCAAGGACAGGGTATGAGTGTGGCTTTCAAGCCACCTTGGAGGGGCAGGAGTTGTATGGAAGAGAAGTATTGGGGGTGGCCCCAAATTTCATTCAGGTTTTTCCATAAGCTGTTACGAATGAACATGAGTGAACACGAACAGCAACGAACTTCATGGCCACCCCCAATATTTGGAGTCTTATGGATTTCTGGTCCCTCCAGCTCCCATATGTGTAGCATCTCTGCAGAGACCAGCCCGAATGATGTGGCAAGGCCTGTTTTAATTCATTTTCCTACCCAGGTGTTCCTACAGAGAAAGGAAACAGCACAGCGGAAGCATTTGTCCCTGGTTTATGCTCTAAGCTGTGCTCCCTGGTGCAGCAGCTTCCAGATACACGTGGGTCCTTAGCACTGGAAACCTGCTGGGCACCTGTGGTGTAAAGCACACACTAGGTTGTGAACACTTGGTGTTAAAACCAAAAGGAACATAAAATAGCTAATTAAGAAGTTTACATAAATTACATCCCAAAATGCCAAGATTTGGGATCTGTTGGGTTAAATCAAATATATTACCACAATTCATTTTACCTCCTGATGTTTTGTAAAGTGGCTCCTACAAAATTTAAAATACACGTGGGACTTCCCCGGTGGCCCAGTGGTTAAAACTCTGTGCTTCCAATGCAAGGGGCTCAGGTTTGATTCCTGGTTGGGGAACTAAGATCCCACATGCTGTGAGGGTCAGCCAATAAATATATATATATATATATATATATATATACGTGACTCACCTTATAGTCCAACCAGATCATTCTGCCCTCCCTGTGTTCCTCAATAGTTAAAAATGTGTTCCTCTTCACATAAAGGATTTTAGGAAGCGTGTTTTTCTTCCTATTTATATGAATAAAGTATAACTTCATAAAGTCAGGGTTGGGGAGGAAGTCTTCAAAATACAAAACTAAATGTCTTCCTTTCTGAATGATGTATATATTATTTTACAAAGAAAAACGTCAGGACAGAGACTTTCCTATGGTCCAGTGGTTATGGCTCCAAGCATCCACTGCAGGGGGCACGGGTTCCATCCCTTGTTGGGGAACTAAGGGTTCCATCCCTTGTTGTGCCATGTAGCACAGCCAAAAAAAATAAAAATAAATAAAAATATTCACACACACACACACATAAAGTAAAAAAAGACATCAGGGCAGATGACCAGAAAATTCCAAAGTCCTCTGACCCATGTAGGCATGTGATAGCAGCTTACCCCACGAGAGATAGATGAATCTTTTTTCAGAATATTTATCTGTTTACTTGCTTGTGCTGGGTCTTAGTTGCAGCATGCAAACTCTGTTGCGACATGTGGGATCTAGTTCCCTGACCAGAGATGGAACCTGGGACCCCAGCATTGCGAATTCACTCCCTCCGTGAGTCTCTTTTCCAGTACTCTTGCCTGGAAAATTCCATGGATGGGGGAGCCTGGTAGGCTACAGTCATCAGGGTTGCAAAGAGTCAGACATGACTGAGTGACTTCACTTTCTTTTTTTTTTTGATCCATTTTTCTTTATTATTATTTTTTAAATTTATTTATTTTAATTGGAGGCTAATTACTTTACAATATTGTATCAGTTTTGCCATACATCAACATGAATCTGCCATAGGTGTACACGTGTTCCCTATCCTGAACCCCCCTCCCACCTCCCTCCCTGTACCATCCCTCTGGGTCATCCCAGTGCACCAGCCCCAAGCATCCTGTATCCTGCATCAAACCTGGACTGGCGATTCGTTTCTTATATGATATTATACATGTTTCAATGCCATTCTCCCAAATCATCCCACCCTCGCCTTCTCCCACAGAGTCCAAAAGACTGTTCTATACATCTGTGTCTCTTTTGCTGTCTCACATACAGCGTTATCGTTGCCATCTTTCTAAATTCCATATATATGCATTAGTATACTGTATTGGTGTTTTTCTTTCTGGCTTACTTCACTCTGTATAATAGGCTCCAGTTTCATCCACCTCATTAGAACTGATTCAAATTTATTCTTTTTAATGGCTGAGTAATACTCCATTGTGTATACGTACCGCAGCTTTCTTATCCATTCATCTGCTGATGGACATCTAGGTTGCTTCCATGTCCTGGCTATTAAAAACAGTGCTGCAATGAACATTGGGGTACACGTGTCTCTTTCAATTCTGGTTTCCTCGGTGTGTATGTACAGCAGTGGGATTGCTGGGTCATAAGGCATTCCTATTTCCAGTTTTTTAAAGAATCTCCACACTGTTCTCCATAGTGACTGGAGAAGGAAATGGCAACCCACTCCAGTGTTCTTGCCTGGAGAATCCCATAGACAGAGGAGCCTGGTGGGATGCGGTCTAAGGAGGACCGCAAAGAGTCGGACACGACTAAGCAACTATCAGACAGACAGACAGACAGACACAGACACACAGACACACAGACACACACACACACACACACACACACACACACACACGAGTCTCTTAAGGTATGAAAATGTTTGCAGTCCCAAATATGACCTGCAGGTGGCAGTACTTCACTGGTGGTGGAGGACTCGAAGGCGACGCGCCCAGCATGGGAGAAGCATTTTGGTTTGGTTTTTCAAAGAGTGAGAGGTCAGATGAACAAAAGCTTGGAGGATGGGCCAGCACCTGTGTGTTCAGATCTCTGCCCTGTTGACCTAAACCTCAATGGCATATTAGCTCCTAGGCTCATCTACCTGCCACACCAGACACACACAGTGAGGGGAAGGTTGTCAGCCGCAGAGCTGTGAGCCTCTTTTCATCTGGACAAATCAAGCTTTCCCACATGACACGCTTTCCCTGAATTGTCCACACACCTGGAAGCCATGCCTTTGGGAAAGGTGACTGGTTGTATTTGCATATTCAGCGGACAGAATAGGATGGACATATTTGCAGTGCACAAGCCGTATTACTGATACTGTGCAGAGAGACCCTTCTCAGAGTGATTACTCCTAAGGATAAAGGAGAGTTTGCAGGTCACTATGTCTACAGACCTCATACAGATTCTACAGAGCAGTGTGGGGTCCTTAACTTCTTTTTAAAAAATAATCTGAAGATAAAACTTGTGTCATCTTCTCCCCTGGACTGTGAGCAGGACCTGACCTGTGTCTCTGATGAGACATCACTCCCATGAGTAGATTACATTACAGGGAAAAGAGGAAGGGATCTTGCCGGTGTAATTAAGGTCCCTAATCATCTGGCTCTGAGTTCACCTCAAGGGAGATTATCCCAGGTGGGCCTGACCTAATCAGGTGAGTCCTTTAAAAGTGTGTCTGGAGGTCTGAGACTGAAGAAGTACCAGAGATTCAAAGTGGCCACAGAAGCTCTTCTGTTGACTTTGAAGAAGCCAACTGCCCTGTTGGGAGAAGACCATAGGGCAGGGGATGGTAAGACACCTCCAGGAACTAAGGATGACCTTCCTGTAACTAAGGAGTAGAAATCTGCCAAGCAACTGCTGAGCTTGGAGGAGGACCCTAGCTTTCAGATGAGACCACAGCCCTAGCTGACAGCTTGAGTTCAGCCTGGTAAAACTCTGAGCAGAAGGTGGCATTAACCATGCCAGAAACTGTGTGATAACTACCGGATATGGTTTTCAGCCTCTGACTTTGTGGTAATATGTCACACAGCCATATAAAACTAATCCGGGAAATACAGGACCTGTTGCAGAAATATCTGTTGCTTACAGAAGCCACAGGGCTCTGTTTTCAGCTGTCCGTGAAAATGCCAACCAAGCCACATCCAAATGTCAGAACAGACATTTTTTTTTTTAATTTGATTCACCAACAGTCGGATCCTGAAAACTTTACCTCCAGGTCTCCTGTTTAAAGCCTCTTAAGTTTCTGGGCTCCATATGCTAAGTGGGAACGTGAATTGTGTGAGGAAAGATGTTAGCCCTCATCTTGTGAGCTTCAGACAGCCCCACCCATGTCCCCACTCCTGGAGAAGAGAAGCGACCATTCGCTGGAGAAGGAGTTAAATTCTGGTGGAGAAGTCTGAAACAGTGGCAGTAGCCTATTGCAAAAGTGGAGACAATTTATATTAAAAAAAAGCTTCTCACCATCTTTTTAGATATTTTATTATTATAAGCAGGGGAAAGACATAGAGCTGTATGTTGTTGTTGAGTCGCTAAGTCATGTCTGACTCTTTGCGATCCCATGGACTGCAGAATGCCAGGCTTCCCTGTCCTTCACTATCTCCCTGAGTTCACTCAAATTCATGTCCACTGAGTAGAGAACCCCAGGAACAGAGCTGTATGCTGGAAAGCTATTAAGACATGATTGAAAATCCCAAGTCATAACTTTAGAAACCTATAGCATCTCACTTCAAAGCTGCTGCTACTGTTGCTGCTAAGTCGCTTCAGTCGTGTCTGACTCTGTGCGACCCCATAGATGGCAGCCCACCAGGCTCCCCCTTCCCTGGGATTCTCCAGGCAAGAACACTGGAGTGGGTTGCCACTTCCTTCTCCAATGCAGGAAAGTGAAAAGCGAAAGTGAAGTTGCTCAGTCGTGTCCGACTCTTTGCTACCCCGTGGACTGCAGCCTACCAGGCTCCTCCATCCATGGGATTCTCCAGGCAAGAGTACTGAAGTTGGGTGCCATCGCCTTCTCCGCACTTCAAAGCTAATACCTCTGAAATGATGAGACACTGTTTTCATGGGTGTTCAAAAACTACAAAGCCCCTCCTTTATTTTGGACACTTGGGGAATCAGACTTCTGCTGGCCTGAGTCACTGACTTTCTCTAGGGGACGTGGACCCCCATTTGACAGCACCTTCACCTGCCACAAACACAGTGCATTCTGCCCACAGGCCGCTTCTATGACCTCACTGTTTCCTTTGTCTTCTGAAGTGGTTGTGACTCAGAATAATGTCTTCTGCCACCTCTGTGCTTGCTGGTTGCTATAATCTTTCTCATCCCCACAAAACTTTTTTTTTTTTTTTTAATCTTTCAACCTCTGTGAAGTTCCCTACACAAACCACAAGGACTGTGTCTTCCCACACTGTTTCTTAATTTCTGGCCTTAGCAACCTAGATCCTGAAATCCCCACGGACTTGTATTTACCTCTTTCTCCAAGTAAACAGTATGACTCGGACGGGAGGGTGGCAGATGTATGACTCGCCCAGGAGAGGATGTGTTGCCCTGGACTCAGAATGTTATTCTGGGCTGACACTCCCTCTGCAGTTTCTATCCACTGCTCAAAGGTGGATGCCCTGACCTCACACCCTCTGAAGCATCAGTACAGACTCCATTGCAAGAAACTGACTTATCAGAAAGTCCCTTAATGCAAGAAAGTTTTGCCCGGTGGAACCAGCTTTATACGCTGAGAGATTTCAGGGACGTGGGAAAGTAGTGGACACTTTCCAGGTGAAGTAGGCGCTACATCTCACTTTGTGCCAACACCAGAGTTCCCGTTCTTCCTTCCCCCCGAAAATCTGCTGCCCAGAGCCTTGAAATCATTGCTGTTTGAGAAACCGGTGACCCCAGGGCCAAGCATGGCTCCTGATGTAATAAACAGATTCACAGACCACTCTTTTTTACAGTGTTGAATTCTGTTGCTTATTTCAGGGTATTCTTGACAAAGACCAGTGATTGAACTATGTCTCTTGCAATTGAGCAGAAAACCAGCATGTACTGTACTTCTCCAGTGTTTTGTTGGTACAGCTTTTCTGGAATGTGGATCCAGCACTCTGACTTGGAAGGGGGGAGGTACAGGCACACCTTGAACGTGTGTGTGTGTGCACATGTGTGTGTGTGCATTGGGGGTGAGGGAACATGCCTCCATTAATGAACCTTGGCAAAGAACCAGATCCCCATCCTGGGGAGCCCCACTGGAGGTTCCTGTCATTGCAAAGTTCAGGACAACAATTCCCAGAGGATCCTTAAGAAGTGGGTGGAAGGTCAGTGTTTCTTATAGTTCTGTGATTTCAAACAGGAGAACCACAACCTTCTGAATGCAATGCTTTCCCTGGCTGATCACATCAATACTGTCTAACCCTGTCTCAGTTTTCATGGATAGAACCCCAGAAACCAAATCAGTAAAGCCATTCTTTTCCTGATGTCTAAATTGAATTCAGTTGATCATCCAGCCTAACCTCTGGCTCTGTCTTCTCAGTACCAACTTCTGCCCAAAGTTGATCATTCCCTGGAGAATTTTGAGCTTTATAATCATTTCCTTCAGGGACTTTAAATAATGAACTCTTCAGTGGGGATAATGATGTGACAATTTGCTGGCAAATGTGGGCGTAGATATTTATGTCACTTGTGAGTATGTAGAAAAAGAAAAAAAAAAGAGTTCATTTCCTTGAAACGTGATTGGGATTTCTGTCTGTCCGATCTCTCCCTTCTCATAAAGAAAAGAGAGACAGAAGTAGAATTTAATTAAAAATAAAAGGAATTGATTTTAAACAGTAAAATTATTAAAAGAAAACTCTTTCAAACCTCAGTGAATAAATGGTAATTGAATCTCAGCCTCTTTGGTCCTTTCTTCCTGATGGTTGGACTTGTTAGATCCATCCTCATGAAGACCACACTGCCTGTATTTTCAGAGAAGTCCCACATTTTTTATTCTATTTCATTATGGCCTTAGGATCAGACTTTGATTTGGAATATTTGGTTGCTGTAGCTACAGCACATGGTAAACTTTGCTATGGATAAGATTTTAATAAATATTTATATTATATTTTTATGAAATGCACACACACACAGGTGAACACACACATGCACACAGTTCACAAACAATCCGCACCATCTGTTCATCAAGGTAAAGTGTCATTAGGAGCACAGACTAGCCAGCTGTAGAGCTTTTTCCAGAAGATTTCTAAGTAGTTTGAATAAATACCAATTAGCCAGTAGAAAACTCCGAATGTATATTGGTCTGGGAACTTAGGAACTGAAAGAATTAACACAGAAAGAGCTATACAGCACATCCAGGGCCTCTCAATCCACAGTAACTACAAAAATAATAATATACAATGCTGTAAGATCATTAAAATCTTTTCTAGCATGCACAGAAAAGTACCTGGTTAAAGCTGTTAAATATAATTCATGACAGTTGGGAGGGTCTGCTTTCAGTGCAATATATCACATTTGGAAATGAATGGATAGACATATATTTTTTTGATTACAAAAAGTGGAACAAACCAAAACCTAAGGCTGTTCTGCTAAACTATTAATAATAAAAATGTAATCAGCAGGTGGTCAGCTGGGATCTAATAATCTAATCACACTTCCTCTGTCCGTTCATTCCTCTTAGCTCCAACCTTAACACACAGTAACACATATGTATGTGTTTAGCATCAGGAGAGTCCTGTCTCTGTAAAATTCTTGTAAATATCATCATTTACCTAAAAGCATCTTGATAATATAATTTCCTCCCTATTTTTTATTGCCTTTTTTTTTTTTTCTTTTTTGATCCCTCTTAGCTAAGAAAACACCAGGAAAATATTTAACTTTCTCCATGGCTAATTTTCAGTTTTCATTTTGGAGTCATTTTTAATTTTCAGTGTTGCATTATCTGAGTAGTAAAAGTATTGGGTCATTAACATGGAAATCTTAACACGTGGTCCTTCTGTTATTCTCTACATTTTTTCCTTGTAGTTTCCTCCATCCCTCTCTTCTTTCTTTCTTCCTCTCTTCCATCCTTCCTTCCTAGAATTCACTGAAGAGTTTCCTAAGTCCTGGCCTTTTACTTATTATTTTAATCAAAGCTTATCTTTGGGCCCAGGGTGTGAAAAGGAAAAATGTCTCTGAAATTCTATTTTACAATATAGACAGAGAAGTTGGCGTGAGTTTCAATTAAATACTATACACATTTGGTATCACACAGGAGACAGGGGTGGGGCAGCAACATAAATGCAACAATTTCCTTTGGTCTGTCTTTACAAAAGAAAGCCTCTTCCCTCATGAAAGAGTCTCTTCAGCATCTGCTCCCAGAGGCCTGTGGAAAAAACATGTTACCCATGGCTTGGAAAGGATCTCTTTTGCAGAGCACATCCACTGTTTCCCAAGAGGTTCCATGGGCTGGATTTTCCTGTCCTTAGTTGAGCAACGAATAAGCACTGGACGTGTTTTCCAGGGATGAACTGGTTGTTTCGGGGGTGGAAACATTGTATGTTCCTGAAAAACAGAACAGCGAATCAGCTGAAGGTCACCGCTTCGCGATCACTGGGGTGTGAATCTCTGCTGATCGCCCAGAGGGCGCTGTACTGCAGGAGCCAGGTAAGCCATGCCTGGAAACGAACCCGTGCCTGCCCCCCTCCCCAGACCCAGAAGTCCTGGAGAACGAACCGAGCTGTTCTCAAGCATGCGTGGCAGCCGATAAGTCAAGCACTAACTACTTCACATCACACCAGCAGCCAGATTTCTACAGAGGCCAGGGAGATCTTGACACGGGCAGCCCTCTGCATGCTGCCGCAAGCAACAGCCCGGGGGACATCCAGATAAAGGAACATCCCTGGTCCCCTTGGGTTGGTGTGACCTGGGGAAGCTCTCGGGAGGGGTCTGAGCCAGGGAAAGGGAGGAAAGTAAAGAAAAGAGGAGACTGCAGGGGAAGAAGAGGCAGGACCAGGAAAGCAGCCGGAGACAGGGGATGAGCACAGAAGTGCTGAGGGCGGGGGGAGCAGGGAGAGCGGCCCAGGAGCAACGGCCCAGACTGACGCCAGCGTGGGGGTGGGGCGCAGAGCGGGGGAACCGTAGGGGCTGTGTGTTGGGCAGGGGAAGGGACACAGTGCCCACCCTACCATCAGATGGGCGGACTGCCACGGCTAACAGGGTCTCCGTCATTGC
The DNA here is from genome assembly GCA_006410635.1 of Cephalophus harveyi. Taxonomy (NCBI): domain Eukaryota; kingdom Metazoa; phylum Chordata; class Mammalia; order Artiodactyla; family Bovidae; genus Cephalophus; species Cephalophus harveyi. Next base: position 149,121 of record SJYT01034805.1, on the reverse strand, counting down.
CTGGGGGAGCCCTTGGGGCTGCTGACAACACAAACCAAAGTTACAGTGATTATGGAGCCCTCGAATAGGCCACCTTGGATCAGCATGAAGGACCCTGAAAGGCTGAGTGGCAGCGGCCCGGAGTCTCGGGTCCTAGGACCTCGGGATCTGGGCCCCAGCTCTTGATCTCACTGGTTCAGGAACAGGGAATACACTTCACTGGCCTTACATAGTATGCAACTCAGATTCTGTGGAATCATTTCATGGAGTTTTCACTGTTCTTACTTTAATGCAAACGCTAAACACCATCCGGAGCTTCCCAGGTGGCGCTAGTGGTAAAGAACCTGCCTGCCAATGCAGGAGACGTAAGAGATGCTGGTTTGATCCCTGGATCAGGAAGATCCCCTGGGGGAGGAAATGGCAACCCACTCTGGTATTCTTGCCTGGAGAATCCCATGTACAGAGGAGACTGGTGAGCTACAGTCCACGCAGTCCCAAAGAGTTGGACACAATGAAGCGACTTAGCATGCACAAACACGATCCAGGGACGATGCCCGCCGAGGGGAAGTGCTCTAACATACCCTGGATCTCGGATGATTTCACAACAGATGCAACCAAAAGCGAAGGTCCTCCAGTTTCATGAGTAAAACATCAAGCTGAAGCCCTAAATGCCGAGTTCTCCTGAGCTTTAATAACTAATAGGCATTCCCCAAATTCACTCTTATCCAGAGAGTCATAGTCTGGAAGGCTTTTGACACATTTCATACATTTCTTCATAATTCTAGTGCCTGTTTTCCCTGGCAGGAGGTGAGGAGTTGGGATGACATGGGACAGGGTTTCAGCTTGCCAGAACAGCTGAGACCCACTGCCCAAAGTCATTCACATCCTGCATCTTATGTCTAAAGGGAGAAAATGTTCATTGCACATGTCTCTAATAGAATAGCTAACTCGGGTGATCCCTCATACGTATGCAAGGTTTTAAAAATGCCCATGTGTAAAACAAGAACACTCCAAAAAAAGAAAAAATAGAAATGAAACTCACAGCTTGGGATGCTATGGTAGGATCCTCTAATTATTTTCTTCGCTGTACCATAACCCAGAACTATGACCTACCTATTCTTATATAACATGAATAGAAGTTTGTGTTTGACCAGGATAGCAATTAACATACAGTTCCCATTTTTATGGTGGATATGGTTTTGATGTAAAGTTCTCTGCAGGATGAAGGCATTTGCCCTCTGTACCAACCTCCTGGTAGTTTGGGAAAATATAAGCAAGTGTTTAACCTCTGCCCCAAATAAGGTCATTGTGGGTCAGTGTTACGAAGTGGACAGTTGGACACTAGGGGTGAGATGTCCCCCCAGGGCAAATACGTTTAGGTCAACCCAGGAGACATCTAGAGGACGCTGCTGCTGCTGCTGCTGCTAAGTCGCTTCAGTCGTGTCCGACTCTGTGCGACCCCATAGAGGGCAGCCCGCCAGGCTCCCCCTTCCCTGGGATTCTCCAAGCAAGAACACTGGAGTGGGTTGCCATTTCCTTCTCCACTAGAGGACGCTACGTACCTGTTTTACCAAACAAATTGTTAAATCTTCTTGATATTGGAGAACTCATAGAAAATACAGGTGTAGATGAACCTATGGATGTTGACTAGAGAAGAAAAAAAGAATTGCAAAGTAAACATGTTAGTCCAAGGTCCGGTTTGAATCTGTAAGATGCTTTGTTTGCTGCCCTCTGGTGGTCACTGCCTGCATCTTTCATCTCACCTAAGGAGAGGGCCTGGATGAACCTGAATTTCAACTTGACAAATTAAGCGGGAAAGCCTACTGGTGGCTCAGACCATTAAGAATCTGCCTGCAATGCAGGAGGCCTGGCTTCAATCCCTGGATCAGGAAGATTCCCCTGGAGAAAGGAATGGCAACCCCCTCCAGTGTTCTTGCCTGGAGAATTCCATGGACAGAGGGGCCTGGAGGGCTTAAGTTCTTGGGTGCCAAAGAGCTGGACACGACTGAGTGAATACCACTTTCAATTTAAGCAGGAAAGCCACCTTTTGAAACACCGGAATCTCATCATAGGTATTAGGCAATTGACTTCCAAATACATATTTTACTGTTTGATAAGGTTTATTATCTTCTGCCATTTGAAAACAAAGTCATTTTCCAAGAAGAACCAGACAAAATTCATCATTATTCTTCAAATTGTGTTCTCAAGGCTCATAAATGGCCTTGAGTTTCTCCAGAAGATTGCTTCTCATTGAAATTTGGTCTTAACTTCCAGTTGATACTATCTGTGCTATTGGCCCCTATAACCCCTATTTTAAGATGTGGGTACAGCATCTAAATGCTAGTTCATTGCCATGGTTTTGATTAAAAGGCAGAATCAGGTACAAAGCAAACACAGTGGAATAATCTATAATTATTACACTACATTACACTTGGTAGTGGAGAGAGAGGGGTTTTTCAAAGTCTCTACAAAGAAACTATTTACCTTTGAGTGCTGTGAAGACCATTTTGACCGTGAATACTTATTCAGCAAGGCTTCCTGCACCTGCAGAGTTTAAGAGAAGCCATTGTCAAATGCTGAAAAGGGTATGGAGAGAAAGGAAGCCTTCCATACTGTTGGTGGGAATGTAAATTGGTAATAGCCACTATGGGGACCAGTGTGGAGGTCCCTTAAAAAACTAAGAACAGAGTTACCATGTGACCCTGCAATCCCACTCCTGGGCATATACCCAGAGAGTGATATGGTCCAAAAGGATACATGCAAAGCAGTGTTCATTGTAGCACTGTTTACAATAGCCAAGACATGGAAGCAACCTAAATGTCCACTGATATAGGAATGGATAAAGAAGATGTGGTACATATATACAATGGAATATTACTCAGCCACTGAAAATAATGAAATAATGCCATTTGAAACAACATGAATGGACCTAGACATTGTCATACTGAGTGAAGTAAGTCAGAGAAGGAGAAATATTGTGTGACATCTCTTATATGTGGAATCTAAAAAGAAATGATAAAATGAACTTGTTCACAAAACAGAAACAGACTCACAGATTTAAAGAATGAACTTATGGTTGTCAGGAGGGGAGAGTGGGGGGAAGGGATAGTTAGGAAGTTTGGGATCAACATGTATACACTGCTGTGTTTAAAATGAATAACCGACAAGGTCCTACTCTATAGCACTGGGAACTCTGCTCAATGTTATGTAGCAGCCTGGATGGGAGGCGAGTTTGGGGGAGAATGGATACATGCACATGTATGGCTGAGTCCCTTCACTGTTCACCTGAAACTATCACAACAGTGTTAATCAGCTCTATTCCAATATAAAATGAAAAGGTTAAAAAAAAAGAGGCCATTGTCAGCCTAACATGTCATAGTTCGTTAGACTTTTCTAGGAGGATGACCGTCAGGGTTCTCACCTTCTGATCCCAGAGGCATCCAAAGAGTAAAATGAATAATCCCTGAAAAAAATTAGAAAGAAGTGCATTTTAATCATATTATTTACTAATCATATTTTTGTCTAGCAAAATAGGAAGTATTGTTCACATAGCATAGGATTTGTAAGCTACTTCTTTCTACAGCTGCATTTATGGTCAGGTAGATGACAATGATGTAGCAGGTCCACACCAGGGGACCTTCAGTGTTATAAGGATATTTTCAATTTCCCTATTTCCACTGAACTGTAAGCTGGAGGTCCTGTTGCTTATGTTATTAAACATGCCTTTTATGTCTACAGTAGTCCTCATAGTTGTAATGGGAACATAGGGCATGAGGTAGAATAATCAGTCCCTCCTAGTCAAGACATCATTAGACATGAGCCTTAGAGATTGGAGTAGCCAGATTTGTGTGGTCTTGGCATGAGCAAGGGTGATGTCTCAGCATCAGCTCCAGATGCCCTGCCTACTCACCAGCGCATGGGAGCCTAGGGTTACCATTCATCTATTGGTTGAATCACAATCAAGCATCCCCTCCTTGTGCTCCAAAGTCTCGTTGTCTGTACCTCTGAGAAAGCCCCCAAACAATGTGACTTGTCTTATAATTAGTTTTGCACTGCTGGAGAGCAAAGGGAATGTCTTTTTCACTTTCGTACAATGAAAGTGAAGTTGCTCAGTCATGTCCAACTCTTTGCGACCCCATGAACTGTAAGCCTGCCAGGCTCCTCTGCCCATGGGATTGTCCCGGCAAGAATACTGGAGTGGGTTGCCATTTCCTTCTCTGGGGGATCGTCCCAACCCAGGGATCAAACCCAGGTCTGCCGCACTGCAGCAGACTACTATCTAAGCCACCAAAGAAGCCCATTCATATAATGAATGGAGCAGAATTCTTTCAGCCTTCAGCAAATGTTACCTGAGAACCTACTATATGGTACCAAGCATTCACTTCATTTGTCAAGGTTACCCAGCTTCTAGCCTGTTTCAAGGTCTTTGCTGGAACTAGGGATATACTGATAAGTAAGAGAGGTGCTTCCCCCTCACCAAGGCAGAGCTCATTTAACGCTTGTGGAAATTAACTGGAGAGGCTGTTTGGTTTAATGGTGGTATTTGCGTTTAGGATATAATAGATGGCATCAAGATAACATTGGGTAAATAGCAGAATCCAGTGTAGTGGAGGGACTTTCCTCCCATGTGCATCATCAAGGCAGTTAGCAGGGAGGCACATATGCAACTAAATTATAATGCAGGTGATAAGAGGTATGAGGTTCCATGGGAGCAGAGGAATGTGCCTTTTCTCTTTCACTGAGTTCTTGTCATTACTGTTCTTTAGGACCAGGGCCTCCTCTGAACTCAAACCCTTCCTCATTCCTCCCCTTATTTGTGTTTCTATCATTGCAGATCCTCGCTGAGAGCGCTGCCCTGCAGAGCATACCTGGAAGGCATTGAGGAGGGTAAACACAATGTGGAACACAGCGTTGCTCCCCTGGAACACGGTGGCCAGACCGAAACCCCATGTGAGCCCCAATAGCGGCGTGAGGACCCCAATGCTCTTGGTGACCTGGAACAGGCTGCTCTTCTCCTGCTTGCTCGGCTTGTCCCCGATGGACGGCCTCAGGATCTTGGTGATGACCACAACCGTGATGGTCATGTTCACCACCACGATGATCAGGGCCGGGATGACGAAGGCCAGCAGGGCCTTGGTGTCCTCCCAGTTGAGCCAGCAGGCATTCTTCCTCGTGTAGACATCCCGGGGCTGGGTGGCCCCCACAGTGATGACTGAGATGACCAGAGGGCAGCCGTACCCCAGGGAAAAGGCGATCGTCTTCTGAATGGACTTGCTCGTGTCGTGCAGGATGAAAACCAGGCGGTAGAAGAGCATGAGGCCCAGGGTCAGCATCCAGAAGAAGACGCTGAGGTAGAAGAAGTGGATGAAGAAGGTGGCGGCCACACAGGCCGTCTCGTTGAGCGGGAAGCGATGGTCGTGGATGGCGGCGGCCACGATGAACCAGACGTCAGCCACCAGGAGGGAAGCGGTGATGTTGACGATGCAGATGTGGCGCATGGAGGAGGTCCGGTTCTTGGTCACCGATTTCCACACCACGGCCTCCACGACGAGGCAGGCCGCTAAGCTCAAGATGGAAAAGCACAGCCCGATGTAGGAAATGATATCCAGCAGGATTTTCAGGAGCGAATCGGGGTCTGGGGAGTCGGGGGACATGAGGATGGAGAAGGAGGTGAGGTGTTCACAGCTGCAGGACACACTGTCCTCGGTGACTTCTTTCACATAGCACCCACTGCCGTCCCACCCCCCGGTGTGGTTGGCGAGGTTGAAATTCCAGAAGACACACTGCGGAATCCCGCCTGAAGGGTGGCTGGTTTTGAAAGTCATCAGAATCCTGAATGGTGTGGTTATGCTGCGGCTGACGGTGGTGGTCATCACCAAGCTGTTGGCAAAATTCTCTCCCGGAACATCCCGGTCGAGGATGGTTTTGAGAGTTGGGAAAGCCACGGTGACGACAAATGAATCTGGCTGCAGGTGTTCCAGCTGGCATCCATTGATGGTCACATTGCCCCAGAGATCAGAATCTAAGAAAACAAAGCTCTGCCTGTACGATTGGGGGTGGCCAGGTTTTATGACCATGCTCTTCATCTGCACGTTAGGTTGGGAGATGGTGCTGTCTTCTGCCCGTAAAACTCGGGAAAATCTTTCCACTGAATCCAATAGCTGTGAGCTATAATTGGTTTTTTGCTGCTGTGACATCTTCCAGGTATTCAAAGCAGACTTGCCAAGGATGATATTGACCGTGGAGAGGACGTGCTGTAATTGACAAGGCATGGGATCAAACCAACTGAATGTTTTCAATCATAAAAGAGAGAGAGAGAGAAAAAAAAAAAAACAGAACATCTCCTTGGAAACTGGTTAAGTGGGTACATGCAGGCGTGCATGCTCATGTGCTAAGTCATATCAGACTCTTTTGCAACCCCATGGACTGCAGGCCACCAGGCTCCTCTGTCCATGGGATTTCCCAGACAAGAGAACTGGAGTAGATTGCCATTTCCTCCTCCAGAGGATCTTTCTGACCTAGGAATGGAAACCGAGTCTCCAATGTCTCCTGCACTGGCAGGTGGATTCTTTACCACTGAGCCACCTGGGAAGCTCTAAGTGGGTACAGGGAAGAAGAAAAGAGAAGGGGAAAATGCAGCATCACAGGCTGAGGGGACAATGATCCACCTTCTTATGGGAAAAATTAGCAGAGGATGGACCTCCCAACTTCAAGACTTTGTGAAATGTTTAGCTGTCGTGATGGTGAGAACCACCCATACAACTCACTAAGGTCGACTCAGCAGGCTGGCAGAGATATTTATTAATTGCTTTATGTTTTATTTTATTTTAAATCTCAAGCTGGTAAGGGCTCTTTGGGTGGGTGGTATTTCACCAGCAAGGGTGAGAGAGTCTCAGAAGACCCTCTCAAATGCTGAGCATCAAATAAGACATGCGAGTGTTGTTAAAGCCACCTTTCTTTTTTGCTTGACATTTTGATTCTCTCTCCCACAAACTTGGAATTGTCATTGTGGCTTATCTCTGTGGAGAGAAGTGGCTTCTCTCTGCCCTTCTTCGCCTGGTTCTGTTCTCTGAAATGATGAGCCCTGGAGTTAGTTGAACGGTGGCCTCCAAAATGACTTGTCCTAATTCCCAAACTCTGTGAATGTGACCTGATTTGAGAAAGGGTCTTGGTAGATGTTATTAAGGATCTTGAGAGAAAAATCATCCTGGATTACCTGGGTAGGGCCTAAATCCAGTGACAAGTATCCTTAAAAGAGACAGAAGAGGAGGAGGTAAATGGAGAAAATGAGTCATGTGAGGACAAAGTCGGAGGTTGGAATGAGGCAGCCATAAGTCACAGAATGCCTGGGGCTACTAGAAGCTGGGAAGCAAACGTGCTAGTCATTCAGTCTTGCCTGACTCTGTATAGCCCCATGACTGTCGCCCACCCGCTCCTCTGTCCATGGGATTCTCCAGACAAGAACACTGGAGTGGGTAGTCATTCCCTTCTCCAGGGATCTTCCTGACCCAGGGATTGAATCTGGGTCTCCTGCATTGGCAGGCTGATTTTTTACCATCTGAGCCACCAGGAAAACCCACTAGAAGCTAGAAGAGGTGATCAAAGATTCTTCCCTAGAGCCTTCAGAGGAAACATGGTTCCCAGACACCTTGATTTCAGACTTCTAGCCTCAAGGAGTGTGAGAGAGGAACTTTCTGTCATTATAAGCCACCCAGTTTACGGCAATTTGTTAGAACAACCCTCGGAGATCTGTATAAGCTCCTTGGACTCTTGTAAGCCAAGCTGCTTGCCGAGTGCCTCTGGTTGGGCTTGTCCAGTGAGAAACATCAGCAGGAGGTGAGATGATGAGAGAAGAAAGAAGCTGAGATCTGTTTTTCCTGCATCCTCATTTCTACTGTCAGCATATCTTTGGTATAGTTATGTCCTTCCAATACTATAGCTCCTGCTCAGTGATCCCTCCTCCAAGGTTATGGGTGCACTGTTTCCCTCCTTTTCCTGTTAATCCTCAAGGTAGTAAAGGTTTCTAAATGTTTCTGGCCTCTGGTTGCCTCACACTTTTTAAAAAATTCCTAGTTTTACCTCTGTAAGTATCCCTTCGCTAAAGTATCTTCATTTGAACTCTGGTGGGTGAATTCTTTCCTCTTAGAACACTAATTGCTGGAAAAAAAAGGACCCTTCTTACATTGTTGGTGGGAATGTAGATTGAGATAGAATGGAAAATCGTATGGAGGTTCCTTCAAACACTAAAGATAGAACTATCATATGATCCAGCAATTCCACTCCTGGGCATATACCCAGACAAAACCATCATTCAAAAAGATAAATACACCTCAATGTTAACCGCAACACTATTTACAATAGCCTAGACATGGAAGCAACCTAAATGTCCACCAACAGAGGAACGGGTAAAGATGTAGTACATATATACAATAGAATATTACTCAGCCATAAAAAGGAATGTAGTTGTGTCATTTGAAGAGATGTGGATGGGACTCAGAGACTGTCACACAAAGTGAAGTAAGTCAGAAAGAGAAAAACAAATATTGTACATTAATGCATATATGTGGAATACAGAAGAATGGTATAGATAATCTTATTTTCAAAGCAGAAATACAGATGTAGAGAACAAACGTATGGATACCAAGGGGTAAAAGGGGAATGGGATGAACTGGGAGATTGAGATTGACATACCTACACTGTTACATGTAAAATGCATGGCTAATTAGAACTTACTGCGCAGTCCAGGGAACTCTACTCAGTGCTCTGTGGTAACAGAAGTGGGAAAAGGGAAAGTGCAAGTCGCTCAGTCCTGTCTGACTCTTTGTGACCCCATGGACTATACAGCCTATGGAATTCTCCAGGCCAGAATACTGGAGTGGGCAGCCTTTCCCTTCTCCAGGGGATCTTCCCAACCCAGGGATCAAAGCCAGGTCTCCCACACTGCAGGTGAATTCTTTTCCAGCTGAGCCACAAGGGAAGCCCCCAACTGAAGGGGGAAGGAAATCCCCAAAAGAGAGGTTATATGTATATGTATAGCTGACTTACTCTGTTGTACAGCAGAAATGAACACAACATTGTAAAGCAATTATCCTTCAATAATAATAAAAAAAAAAGAACACTGATTGCTTCAAAGGTCATGTTTAGTGAGAGATTGTTGAGAATCCCACCTTGTACATATTCTGAAAACCTTTCATTCCTAGTTTTCTTAGAAAGCAGGTAAGAATTCATTCTCTTTTAATGAAGAAACTAATGAGATTCTTTAAAAAATCATCTTAAGATCCCAAGATATACACGCGCATGCTAAAAGCCAGAGCTGGCAAGGCACTGCTTAGGAAAAGAGAGAACTTGCAGTGGAGAGAAGTTATGTTTCTTGACCCCAAGTGTTGAGGGATGAAGAGATGAGAAACCAGACTCCTGTAAGACGAACAAACTCACCGTCATCATTTCTGAATTCACTTGGGTTGGAACTGTGGAGAACAGGTCCAGGATGTTAATAATAGCTCCCAGGGTCCCAGAAAACGAGTCGACTTCAAGTTTCACTTGCTTTGTGCTAATGGAAAGATTCCCTAGGTAGGACGGGAGCTTCTCATCCTGGGTGGGGCTCTTAACCAAAGCCTAAGAACAAAAAAGCCAACACAATCAGACAAGACAAAAAGAAAAAAATTGCAACTCATGGAATTTGAGGACTCTTGAAATCTCAGCAACATAAGCATGAGAGGTGAAAGTATTTATTTTGATGAAATGAATCATATGTCCTCACCACATGGCACTCACTTCTACTCTAGGTAAGAGAGGTCAGCTAGCCCCTTCTAGGACTATAGATGACTTGTAAGGATAAAGGAAATCTCAGACCTATAAAAGCATAAAGCCCAATATTTTTCTTCCTATTGATGAACCTTACTTTTTAAAAAATTAATTTATTTTTTTTCGGCTATGCTGGGTCTTCATTGCAGTGTGCGGACTTGGTTGCCTTGTGGCGTGTGGGATCTTAGTTCCCCTGACCAGGGATTGAATCTGCATCCCCTGCATTGGAAGGAGGATTCTTAACCACTGAACCACCAGTGAGGTCCGTGAATCTTACTTTTTATTTTGGTTTCTGAAAAGATTAGAACTATTAGCTTGATATAAAAATTCTTCAAAGGAGCGCAGTTAGAGAGGATGACTTCACCAGCATGACTGTTATCACTGAGCTAACGGAAACCAAGGTGAAGACGCACAGCTGGCCCTAGGGCAGAACATACATTGTGTTACCTCTCTATTGGTATTCAAGCAAAATATTAAGCATGTCTAGGGTTGCATCTTCTTTGGATATAAACAAGTGTAGCTTTGAGAGCAACACAAAGCAGCTCAAAGTCCATTTTCCTAAGTGCTGAGAAATAGGCTCAGCTAAACATAGCTCCCCACCAAGAGCTCAGAGTCAAGGGTTTAAGGATCACCTTGGCCAGCTGGAGCAGAGCATTTATTGGAGCAGAGATGCAGTCATTTCTCTCGATCTGCCACTGGGAGCCCACGCATCTATAAGTTATGATCCCTCCAATAGGACTCTCACGGCTTCTGGTAATGTTCGAGAACCGGCAAAGCTTCTGGATGACTTTCCCAGGCTCCCCAACACCTAGGATAGGATCCTGGCAAGTGATGCTCTCCCCTGCATTGGAAACGGGGACATAAAAGGCACAGTTGAAAAGAGGAGAAAAGATAGTTGAAACAGGACCAGGCTTAGGTAGCGTTTTGATATTTGAACTCATCTTCACTTTCAGTGACCTTTTCCGAGTTTCCACACAGATCTGATTCTAATTTGCACTGGCTTTTCCTCTAAGCCTCATTCCCACCTCCGATCTCCAGGAATTTTCTCTTTGCTGCCTGTAAAATCTTAGCCATGAAAATAACAAGAGCTTAAGGTGTACTCATTCAGATAAAAGAGATGCAGGTGACCATGAGTGTTAGGGATGCATGGGATCTTCATGCATGGAATTCTCAACTCTGATGCCTAAGAATCACCAGAGAAGCCTCGGAAATACCAATGTACAGGCTCACTCCAGTCCAAGTAGATCAGAACCTATCAGGCTCAAATTCAAGCTTCAACAGTTTTTAAAGCATCCTTGTGATTCCTGGGTGCAGTCAAGGATAAAAAGCACCATTTTAATCTAAAGCTATAATTAGCAGTAGGAATTCTAGGCACCCATGACCTGAATATTCTAGACAATATCTATAAGCATTTATGCCTTCTGGTTTCCCTTAAGGATGACTGGACTTTTCCTCTACCTAAGACCAGACTTCATTGGAAAATGGCATTTGTTGAGAATCTCCATCTCCAGAGAACTTGGACTCTCTGATGAGCAGAACCACCTCTCCATCATCTTTTAGCATTTATTGAGTTCTCAGCCACTGTAGAAAAATCTTAAAATACCTAAGTAATTTTCTATTGGGAAAAGGCTGAGGAATTAGACTTTGCAAGAAGAACAAAGAGGAGAACAAAGGTAAGTGAATAAAACATGATGGCACCTGGGCTAAGATGGGAGGACAGAGGAGAAGTGACCTTGGCTGCCCCCTGGAAAAGGTGTGCTTGGTGGGGTCAAGGGATGGTGACTCAGAGATACAGGGAGCTCTTCATTGCTTCCTACTTTGGTGTCTGGGCCTCAGATACCAACACCTATGAGAAGGACCAAAAATCCCTCAATAAACTCAAATGGGCTTGGTAACAGAGCCATAGATCCTTCAGACATCATGGGGTATTTTATAGAGACGATTTCTGAGGCCAGGGGATTGCTTACGATGCAGGCCCAGGAGTATCTTTTTACCTTGAAAAATAGTATCTGAGGTGGTATTGGCTGAGCGATGACAAAGGATGGAAAAGACAGTTTCTGTTGTTTTATTATTTTTAAGATATTTTGATGTGGAACATTTTTTAAAGTCTTTATTAAATTTGTTATGGTATTGATTCTGTCTCATATTTTGGTTTTTTGACCCCAAAGCTTGTGGGATCCTAGCTTCCCAACCAGGGATGGAACCCACACCCCCTGCATTGGAAGGTGAAGTCTTAACCATTGGATTGCCAGGAAAGTCCCTCTGATTCTTTTTCTGGAGCTCTGGGAAACAGTGCTGATGGGGGCATATAGTAGACTAGATATCTAAACTTTGCTGCAAGTCTATAACTTTGCTGAAAGAAGTTCAAAGTGGCCTCAGGCCCACACAAACACCATCCACTCTTAACTGGTGAGGGCAGGGCTTCAACTCTCAGAATCAATGGGTATATGGCTTTTCTGCCGAGCTTTCTTAGTCAATTTCTTCCCACCTAATCACTACCAGAGTTAATCAGATAGCCTCTTATAGCCACCCACAATCGTCTCTAGAGCAGAACTTACCACATTATATGTGATAACATTTTAAAATCACATGTATTTCTCTCCTGGATGTGAAGCCAAGAAACATAGCTTATTTCTTTTCAATCCCCCATGCTTAGCTCAAGTCTTTCCACATGAAAGCGATTAACACACATTTACTGATGGATGAATGAGGGAGTGAATCAATAAATGAATCTCTGCTCATGACTGTAACATTTTAAAATAATTAAAAGTGCTCTCACCAGGAACCAGGTTAAGCTTCATAGACGGGCTCTGGACTGAATTATTAGCGGCATTGGTAAAGTGACAAAACACAGCCACATTTTCTGGACAGGAAACTGAGTCTGCCGTGAAATGGTGTTTGTAGCACACTTGCTTTTCATCAACTTCTTTTACTAAAATGAAATCAAAGAATGAAGTCACAACATAAGTATTCAAAGCACGGATTTTTGTTAAAATCATCCAACGTGGATAAACTTGTTCCAACTCTTTTCAAGATTATGTGCCACATTCATCTTTTATGTGGTTCTCAAAATGCCACTTGTCCAGAAGTAACTAGGGGCTTCCCTGGTGGCTCAGAGGTTAAAGCATCTGCCTGGGATGAGGGAGACCCAGGTTCAATCCCTGGGTCGGGAAGATCCCTTGGAGAAGGAAATGGCAAGCCACTCCAGTACTCTTGCCTGGAGAATCCCATGGACGGAGGAGCCTGGTAGGCTACAGTCCATGGGGTCGCAAAGAGTCAGACACGACTGAGTGACTTCACACCACACCAGAAGTAACTAAGCCTGCACCGGCATGCATGCTGGCCAAAACCTTACCTCCACCATTCATGGTTCCAAGTCTATATGCCCATCCAGTTTCCAACCATCAGAATGCTTTCTTAGCATCCTTCTATCTACTGAAACCCCATCATGCTCTGCATTTTTATCCTATCCTGCTTTCATTGCATTTGTTTAGAGGTCACCAAAGGAGAAGACCTGGAGAAGGAATCGGCTACCCACTCCAGTATTCTGTCCTGGAAGGTTTCACAGACTGCATAGTCCATGGGGTTGCACAGAGTCGGACAGGACTGAGCGACTTTCACACTTCACTAAAGGAGAAGAGGGTGTCAGAGGATGAGATGGCTGGCTGCACAGCATCACTGATGCAATGAATATGAACTTGGGCAGATTCCAGGAGATGGTGAGGGACAGGGAGGCCTGGCATGCTGAAGCATATGTGGTCACAAAGAATTGGCCACAACTGGGTGGCTGAACAACAACTCCTACCAGACCCTAAGGTTTTAGAGAGTAGATACCTGGTCATATTTATCTTTGCGTCCCTAGTGCCTAGCTCAGTATTTGGCACACAGAAAACACTGAACGCATGCGTGTTTGCCACAGAATGTTGAAATGCTTAAATATTTCAGTACCCAGATTGATTTCATATACCCCTGCCACGCATCCTTCTCTACATTTTCTAGTCTTTATGGGATTCCCCACTTTTCTGAACTTCCATTGTTCTTTCGATCTGTTAATGCTAATTTTGGGGTATTTAATAGTCTATATATGGCCTTTTAGAAGTCGGACAGGACTGAGCGACTTTCACACTTCACTAAAGGAGAAGAGGGTGTCAGAGGATGAGATGGCTGGCTGCACAGCCAGCCAATGAATATGAACTTGGGCAGATTCCAGGAGATGGTGAGGGACAGGGAGGCCTGGCATGCTGCAGCATATGTGGTCACAAAGAATTGGCCACAACTGGGAGGCTGAACGACAACTCCTACCAGACCCTAAGGTTTCAGAGAGTAGATACCTGGTCATATTTATCTTTGCATCCCTAGTGCCTAGCTCAGTATTTGGCACACAGAAAACACTGAACGCATGCGTGTTTACCACAGAATGTTGAAATGCTTAAATATTTCGGTACCCAGATTGATTTCATATCCCCCTGCCATGCATCCTTCTCTACATTTTCTAGTCTATATGGGATTCCCCACTTTTCTGAACTTCCATTGTTCTTTTGATCTGTTAATGCTAATTTTGGGGTATTTAATAGTCTATATATTGCCTTTTATGACATATGCTCTTCTAGATATTAATCTACATGCCCCACTTCTTTGATCTCCTTTTCATTGCCTCCTGTATTCATTGTGTTCTGTATTAAGCAGGAGGTCCCCAAGAACCAGTCTTGAAAGTATGAATGAGCTCCTAAATCCCTGGTGATGGTGTCAGTGAGTTAAGATTTGGGGTTGTGAAGTCATATTTGGTTGACCTTTATCTGAATGAATCCTGAGGGATCTGGGTGGAAGGTACATTCTACCAGACAGGACTTGAATTTTTTTTTTTTTTTTTTTTGGTCAGGTACCATTGAGTGCTACCAATGGACCCTCTTAAGATAATTATTCCTCAGCTTGGAGTTCCTGGACCACATTGGTAGTATAAATTCAAGCCCCAAACCTGGGCAAGACAGTCATAATTCTCAGATGAAATTTCTGCCTTTTATCAGCAATGAGGCCAAGCTCTTAACTCTGGCAGAGGAATTTTTTTTTTTCCCCTAGATTCTTCTTTTACTAAGCACCAACGTTGGTAGTATAAATTCAAGCCCCAAACCTGGGCAAGACAGGCATAATTCTCAGATGAAATTTTTGCCTTTTATCAGCAGTGAGGCCAAGCTCTTAACTCTGGCAGATGAATTTTGTTTTTTTTTTTTTGCCCTAGATTCTTTTTCTTTTACTAAGCACCTTATCATCTGAGGGCCCTGACATTGTGCTGGTGGATGGGGTGCCTTAGTTACTGCCTTGGGATCAAGGCCTTCTCTCTCATACATTTCAGAGCTTTCAAATTCAAATTCAAGATTCTGGGTTTCTGATTTTGGCAAATGACTTCAGGGCATCCCATCGTTAGCAAAAACATTTCCTCTAATTCTTTTTGATTGTTTCTGTTATTTTTTGGGCTGCTCAACTGTGCATTTACAGGATTCTTGTGGTACTTTGATTGCATGCTAACTCCTGCATAGAGGGAGGGAATGGAGCTGGAGCCCTGGGGTCTTGTGACACCCATCTCTAAGGGAGTAGATGCCTCTGGTTCTGGCACATCATGGCACCACTAAGGAGAGCAGAGGGAAGGGGGAAGGAGGAGGACGTGGATGGTGAACTCTTGGGAGAGCTTGACCTGAAGACTCTGGGATTACATGTCTGATGCTTATCTGGAAAAGTCTGAAGATGAGAATGGGCCGACTCAACTTTGCAGGAGTGAAAAGAGAAGGCTGCAGCAGAGTTGCCTGCATGCCCAGTGCTTGGGGAAGCAGAGTGGACTGTGGACAGGGCTTGGGTTGACCTTCATAGAAGCCACCTTTCCCACTGGACTTCACACCAGAGCCCATCAGGGGAGGAGCCGCTGCTGGGTCAGCTGCTGTGGGGACAGCCGGAAGTTTATAACAGCATCCTCAGTTAAGTAGGACCTTTCAATGTTGCTGACATCCCTTTGCCACCTTTCCCACTGGACTTCACACCAGAGCCCATCAGGGGAGGAGCCGCTGCTGGGTCAGCTGCTGTGGGGACAGCCGGAAGTTTATAACAGCATCCTCAGTTAAGTAGGACCTTTCAATGTTGCTGACATCCCTTCTCTTTGCCCTCACTTTGGGGGAGTCAGAGCAGCTGCTGGGCAGAGAAAAAACAAGCAGAAAAAGACCAGAGAGAAAATGCCTTCCAATTCCCATTGTGAGGGAGGGAACTTAACATTGAATAGAAAAGTGTAGTCAATTTTGATGAGAACAGATGATTTTTAGACCTTGAGTGGAAATGTTTAATAGTTCAATATTGTCTGATAGTCAGAAAGGGCTATTGGGCAGAGCAAGTATGAGCTCAGCATAGGAGAAATGGGAATATTTCCCATTCCTGATGGTATCCACCAAGTCCAGCCAGATAAGAAGCAGTTATTTCTACAGTGTTGCCTAAGCCTTATAGGAAAAAATCAAGATGACCTGGAACTCACAGGATCTGGACTGATTAAGCCTATAATCCATGAAAAGCTTTAGAACAAAGTAGTTAATAATTGGCCTCTGAGGACTTGCCTAGTGGTCCAGTGTTTAAGACACCACGCTTAGTTCAATCCCTGGTCTGGGAACTAAGATCCCACAAGTGCAGTACCCCCCACCAAAAGAAAAAAAATTTTTTTTGGCCTCGAGCCAGTTACCTTTTCCCTTTGGCTCTGCCATTCAGCAGATGCATACATAACCTCAGGCAGTTTCTTACCCTCTCTGGGCCCCAGTGCCCTCATCTGTGACATGGAGATGATACTGACACTGTCCTCTAGGTTTATTGTTTTAAATTAATTCATGTAGTTAAATGCTTAGCACAGGGTCTATCACACNCCCTTTGGCTCTGCCATTCAGCAGATGCATACATAACCTCAGGCAGTTTCTTACCCTCTCTGGGCCCCAGTGCCCTCATCTGTGACATGGAGATGATACTGACACTGTCCTCTAGGTTTATTGTTTTAAATTAATTCATGTAGTTAAATGCTTAGCACAGGGTCTATCACACAGCAGAAGCTCAAGAAATGTCAGGTATTATCGAAGGGATCCTATCAAATTTCTTTTCCTTTCAAAAATTTGCATTTTCTCTCAACTCAAACAGTATCTAGAGATAAGTAGAAAACAAAAACGTTTTCCTTTCCTCTTTTGGAACCAGGCATATAAAACCTTTAGGAAGAATTTTTATACCTCAGTTGGGTGAAACAAGAATCTGGTAAAAATACTTTAAAAAACAATCTTCTTAGGAGTTTGGAATTATATGCATACCACTAATGCATAAAATAGATGAATAACAAGGATCTACTGTATAGCACAGGGAACTATATGCAATATCTTATAATAACTTATAATGGGAAAGAACCTAAACAAGAACATATATATGTATGTATATATAACTGAATCACTTCATATAAAAAACTGAATCACATACATATATAAAAACTGAATTGCTTTATATTTAAAACTGAATCACATATACAAGTGATTACATGTGATTACATGGGGATTATATATATCACATATACATGATATCTTCATATATGTGTGTGTAAATATATATATATATATAAAAAACTGAATCACTTTGAAACTAAACACAACATTGTAAATTAACTATAGTTAAAACAAAAAATCTTCTTAACGGCAAAGCACGGGCTTTAGAATCAGAGACCAGTTTTAATTCTTTCTCTACAACTTAAGTTGTGGAAACTTAGGCACATTTATTATCCTCGCTGAACCTCACTTTCCGCATTTGTAAAATGGGAATAGTGACATCTTTCCCCAAAGGGCTGTTGCCTTGAGTGATGACGTATGACATGTAGAGTGGCTGGCACAGGTATGGCTCGGGCCAGGCCCTCCATGGATAATAATGATTCCAGTGTATTTCTAGGGGTCCCAGAACCAGGGTGCAGGGTATCTGGGCTTTCACTCACCATTCCACTCCCTGGTTGAGGTCTTCACTGTCAGCACCGACTCTGCTCTGTCAGGATACCTCCTCGTGGTATAAAACCTTTTGTATATTTTAGTTCCAGCAGAAGTGTTCCAGTACATCTCATCATAGTTACTCATATCACTGATGCACTTTATAAAAAAGCTTTGTCCCTCAGAAACAGAAATTAGGTCCGGGGTTATGTTTAGCTTGGCTAAAAGAATGCAAATAAAACAGACAAAAGAAAACCAACAACAAGTATAATGTTTAGTCTTTCTGGTGACGTCCACATAGAGTGAAATTTCACATGGAGACAGAAAGCATGCGCGGTCCTGACTCTACTGGGGTCAACGCGGCATTGGTACCTTGCTGCTCCGGGCCTTTACTTGTTTCTAGGCTGTTCTTGGTGGTGCTCTGAACTGTACTCATTTCCATCACAAGCCTTTGGGATTCGCGCACTTCCCCTTTGTGGCTGGAATTATCTCCTAATGATCAGCAGGGCAAAAGGTTGCAAACTTAAGAGTGTTGACTTAACCCAAACTCCCCTCCAACCTCTTCCAGGTACCTCAAGGGAGACTCAATGGCTCAGTTCCTATGACGTGTCATTTTCTACTCTTTCGAAATAGCTTAAAATGCCATAGTGTATTTTAATTTCTCTCTTTTGTATCTCTTCTCCATAAAAATGTGAGCTCTTTAAGAGCAGGACCCTCTCATGGGTGTCCTCGTTCACATCCCCAGCATCAGCACTGGGTCCAGTACCCAGTCGGTGCTTACCAAGCAGATGAGTGGTTTCTGGAATGACTTGTGAAGCAGAGGGCTCACAGCACTTACACTGCCCAAATAATTATATCTGGACTGAGAAGCAGAGACACCCAAATTGTTCAGAAGTGGGGACTGATGATTTATCTAAATTGTTTTTGTATGATAGGTGCAAAAACATGTTTGCCTGCCCAATTTTTGCCGAGAATGCAGCAGAAAGTTTTACGTGTCTGATATTGGGGTGAAATTAGAATGCTTTAAGATATAAGCAGTAGAAATGATACTTTTAAGAGTCCTAGAATTAATTGAAACATTAAAAAAATAAAAAACCACTTGTTACAATTGTAAGATAACCAGGAAATACCAGATTCCTAAAGCTTTCTGCTGCATTCTCTCTGAAAAAGATAAAAGAGGAGAGAAAAGGGGGGAATGAAGGGTGGTGGGGAGTGAGCCAAGCTGTTGCAATTCAAGGGAGGGAGAATGGATTATAGGAGAAAAAGTAGGAGATAAGGGGCATTATCCTTGTGAAGTGAAAGTCACTCAGTCGTGTCTGACACTTAGACCATGGGATTCCTTCCTTATTCAGTGACTAATCTGAGTGCAAAACCTACTTCAGCTTTTTGCCTTCTCAGTACAATGCAGGCGGTTCCTTCCCTGCAACCATTGCTTCCTACTCTTATCCTTCCTTGTAAGGAATTCATGTGAATTTAAACAGCAGAGATGCAAATCCCATTGTGTGATTTACCCCAACCATCCTCTCACAACCAGGGAAGGTCCGGCTTCACTGCTCATGGATGTTCCCAGTTCATTGGCAGCCCCTGGTTTGAGGGGCAAGCCCAAAAATACTAGTGAAAGAGTCCTTACCCACAGAGATGAATGTCACTTCTATGTCCTTTCTGCCTCTGGCTCCGTGGGCACTGATGAACTCACAGGTGTACACCACTGTCGTTCCAGATGACCCGCTCGGACACTGAGTCCCATTGGCCACGAGGGTGTATCTGCTGCAGCCGCTGTCTGTGTCTATTTCAGCATTTCCTGCAACGACATAAGAGGTCCTCTACTGTCACAGTAATATGACTCTGATTTGGTAGCAAAGAAGCCAAATCGGGGGCTTCCCTGGTGGCTCAGTGGTAATCTACCTGCCAATACAGGAGACATGGGTTTGATCCCTGATCTCGGAAGATCCCACATGCCGCGAAGCAACTAAGCCCGTGCACCACAACTATTGAGCCTGTGCTCTAGACCCTGGGAGGCACAGCTAGTGAGCCCACATGCCACAAGTAAGGAGAACCAAGGGCCCTAGAGCTTGTCCTCTGCATCAAGAGAAACCACTGCAATGAGAAACCTTCGTGTCGCAACTAGAGAGTAATTAATCCCCACTTGCCACGACTGGAGAAAAACCCGAGCAGCAATGAAGACCACACACAGCCAGAAGTAAATGAATAAAGTTATTTAAAAAAACCAAGAAGCCAAATCAGCTAAAATGACTCCTTATTTACATCCAGTTTTCTCTTTGAATGGAGAGGCAGGATGGTATAACGGTTAGTCCTGCCACTTCAGGATCCAAGGCCTGGCTGTGGTTTCCAAACTATTATTATTATTTTTTTTAATGTGGACCATTTTTTCCATTTAAAAAAAAAGTCTTTATTGAACTGGTTACAATATTGCTTCTGTTCTTTATGCTTCGGTTTTTGGGGCACGAGGCACATGGGATTTTGGCTCCCTGATCAGGGCTTGAACACACACTCCCTGCGTTGGAAGACAAAGTCTAAACCACTGGACCACCAGGGAAGTCCCCAACGCTCTATTACCTACCAGCAAGGTGTTGTTGGGAAAGTCACTAGGCCACGCTCTACCTCAGTTTCTCCAGATGTAAAATGGGGATATATAACAGCTATGACCTAGGATTGTAGTCAGCTAAAAGGAGTTAATATGTAAACACTTAGGAGAGTGGCTGGCTGGGGCCAGCCCCTAACCAAGACCATGATGGTTGCTGGAGTGTGAAAAATTTAAAAAGAGAAGTCATGTTTTTGGATATGATTTCAATTGGAAGGGGAAAAGATGCTAGATTATTTTGACTATTTTTATTATTAAAAGGAGGAAGAAACAGGACTTGGGCCTCCGATACTCGTCTCACTTGAGCCCTGTTTTCGTAACTTATTCCTTCCTACTAGTCATATATTTTAGTCGAAGCTTTACTTTCGTGTTTTCTTCGGTTACTAGTAGTTCACCCTTAGAACAGCTGCTCCTTCCTGCCTTCCTCTCCATTCCCAAGACGCTCTGCTCTCCATGCCATCTCACTTCCTGCCTGTGTCTCTATGATGCTCTCTTGGGCACCTTTTTCTACTTCTGTTCCTTCACGTCGCCCCTCCATCTTTGCTTTCTGCCATGTACCCTGAAGACATTCTTCAACACTGCTGCTGCTGCTGCTGCTAAGTCACTTCAGTTGTGTCCGACTCTGTGTGACCCCATAGACGGCAGCCCACCGGGCTCCCCCGTCCCTGGGATTCTCCAGGCAAGAACACTGGAGTGGGTTGCCATTTCTTTCTCCAATGTATGAAAGTGACAAGTGAAAGTGAAGTCACTCAGTCGTGCCTGACTCGCAGCGACCCCATGGACTACAGCCTACCAGGCTCCTCCATCCATGGGATTTTCCAGGCAAGAGTTCTGGAGTGGAGTGCTTCAAACACTGACAATCTTCCAAAAATTAAAGCACAGAAAAAACCCTTCTGATGAACTCTAACATAAATGCATCTTTTTTAGCCTTAGCTGGAGGATCAATGATATTTAAAATATTCTGATTAAAAAGGAACCAACTTTTCTCCCCAGTCTCCAAAATGGTGATTCAGAACACCAAACTAATTTCCCACCTTGGGTATATTATTAATACCTCCTGGTTCATAGGTACAAATGTCCATTCATCTCCAAGGCTCATACCTCCACTCATTTTTGGAAAACCTACTTCCTCTACTTCCTTTAGGACCTCTCACTCCACCCCTCTCCCTTGGCTGCAGAACAATGGAAGGTACTAAATGCAGCCTGTAAGTTGGCACTCTGTTTTCCAGGGTAGAGGTGGTAGGCAGTTACAAGTTTGTTGCTCAAGATTAAATAATATCCAATGAAGAATTCCCAGGACATTGAGGATAACTGAAGGCATGGTTTTCAAAGCTATCATCATTATCAGAAAGCAGTTATTGTGGCAGATTCAATGTATTCTACTCTGTTTTAAATGTTGACATTTATTATCTCTTTTCTCTTCTTTCAAAAGTCTCACAAAATGGGTACCATTGTCTCTATTTAAAAGATGAAAATCTGGGAGCTCCTCAGCGATCTACTGATTAGGATTTGGCACTTTCGCTGTCCCTGCCGAGTTTAATCTTTAAGATTCCATGAGCCCTGAAATACCCAAAAACCCCAGAAAGCCCAACCTATTTGAAAAAGACCACCTTCATCTTCTTAAAAGTTAGAAATTCTGACACTATGGATTACTTCCTTTCCATCTTATCCCTTGCCAGAAGTGCTTTGAAAACCCAGTGCAACCATTTCTGAGATGAGGCGATGCATTCAGTTCCAACACATTGGGGTGAATTATTTAGCTAGATTGCTTTCTCTTGATCTAGAAAAATGGCTGCTAAGAGAACTTGTGGAATTTGGAGAAAGATGGCCTCAGCGAGGGGAGGGCAAAGGAGAAGGAAAGAGGACAGGTGATGGGTACCATTGTCTCTATTTAAAAGATGAAAATCTGGGAGCTCCTCAGCGATCTACTGATTAGGATTTGGCACTTTCGTTGTCCCTGCCGAGTTTAAACTTTAAGATTCCACAAGCCCTAAAATACCCAAAAACCCCAGAAAGCCCAACCTGTTTGAAAAAGACCACCTTCATCTTCTTAAAGGTTAGAAATTCTGACACTATGGATTACTTACTTTCCATCTTATCCCTTGCCAGGAGTGCTTTGAAAACCCAGTGCAACCATTTCTGAGATGAGGCGATGCGTTCAGTTCCAACACATTGGGGTGAATTATTTAGCTAGATTGCTTTCTCCTGATCTAGAAAAATGGCTGCTAAGAGAACTTGTGGAATTTGGAGAAAGATGGCCCCAGCGAGGGGAGGGCAAAGGAGAAGGAAAGAGAACGGGTATCTAGAGAGAGCAGAGGCTAAATTCATCAGAGAACCCCCTGTAAGGGTCCCCATGCGGCCAGCCCCAGCTGGATGGCAGGAAATCCATTGTTCTGTTGTTGGTTGAGCCTGCCCGGGGCATTAAGAATGTCTGTAGCAGGGACAGCCACAGAGAGGTCCCTGAGCATCTGTACGGTAGGCTTCCTGGTTCCTTTGCCAGAGGGTGAGGCTTTTCACCACTCACCATTAAAAGCATCTAAGTCAGTGTCACGGGAACTGTGCAAGGTCTTTCTCCCATCTGGCAGTTCCTTCAGGATGTCTACACCTCCTCTTCCTTAAGAATCAAGGAAGTGGCTAAATGGACCATATGTCAACTTGTTCAACAGTTACCAGATGCCTTTACCATTCTGCGGAGTACTTTAAGGTGGAAACAAATGTGCTTTGCAAACTAGATGTGCTCAGAAAATGTTACATCTCAACTGATCCTTATTTTATTTATGATTTAATATTATCCAATAGGGAAGGCTTTATAAAAGTTCCACCACACTGATGGATTTCATGGCTAAAGCTACAATTGCTTTAATGATTTTTTTTTAAACTTGAAAGATGAGCACATACTACTGTCATTTCTTAAGAGAAGAATTGCCTATGTGAGGTTTCTAGGCAGAGAACAGTCTTCTGTTTCACAGTACAATTTCTGCTGGATCAGCTCATGCCAAGGCTAACTCACCAGGCATGTGTGATATAGTTTGGCCAAGACAAAGACTGAAGCAAGGTGAATTATTTTCTTTTTCTATTGTGACATTCTCGGATAAGTCATTGAATTTGAACCTCAATTTCCTTATTTGAAAATGGAAGGCAAAAAAAAAAAATCGACTCTGCTCTGTCAGGATACCTCCTCGTGGTATAAAACCTTTTGTATATTTTAGTTCCAGCAGAAGTGTTCCAGTACATCTCATCATAGTTACTCATATCACTGATGCACTTTATAAAAAAGCTTTGTCCCTCAGAAACAGAAATTAGGTCCGGGGTTATGTTTAGCTTGGCTAAAAGAATGCAAATAAAACAGACAAAAGAAAACCAACAACAAGTATAATGTTTAGTCTTTCTGGTGACGTCCACATAGAGTGAAATTTCACATGGAGACAGAAAGCATGCGCGGTCCTGACTCTACTGGGGTCAACGCGGCATTGGTACCTTGCTGCTCCGGGCCTTTACTTGTTTCTAGGCTGTTCTTGGTGGTGCTCTGAACTGTACTCATTTCCATCACAAGCCTTTGGGATTCGCGCACTTCCCCTTTGTGGCTGGAATTATCTCCTAATGATCAGCAGGGCAAAAGGTTGCAAACTTAAGAGTGTTGACTTAACCCAAACTCCCCTCCAACCTCTTCCAGGTACCTCAAGGGAGACTCAATGGCTCAGTTCCTATGACGTGTCATTTTCTACTCTTTCGAAATAGCTTAAAATGCCATAGTGTATTTTAATTTCTCTCTTTTGTATCTCTTCTCCATAAAAATGTGAGCTCTTTAAGAGCAGGACCCTCTCATGGGTGTCCTCGTTCACATCCCCAGCATCAGCACTGGGTCCAGTACCCAGTCGGTGCTTACCAAGCAGATGAGTGGTTTCTGGAATGACTTGTGAAGCAGAGGGCTCACAGCACTTACACTGCCCAAATAATTATATCTGGACTGAGAAGCAGAGACACCCAAATTGTTCAGAAGTGGGGACTGATGATTTATCTAAATTGTTTTTGTATGATAGGTGCAAAAACATGTTTGCCTGCCCAATTTTTGCCGAGAATGCAGCAGAAAGTTTTACGTGTCTGATATTGGGGTGAAATTAGAATGCTTTAAGATATAAGCAGTAGAAATGATACTTTTAAGAGTCCTAGAATTAATTGAAACATTAAAAAAATAAAAAACCACTTGTTACAATTGTAAGATAACCAGGAAATACCAGATTCCTAAAGCTTTCTGCTGCATTCTCTCTGAAAAAGATAAAAGAGGAGAGAAAAGGGGGGAATGAAGGGTGGTGGGGAGTGAGCCAAGCTGTTGCAATTCAAGGGAGGGAGAATGGATTATAGGAGAAAAAGTAGGAGATAAGGGGCATTATCCTTGTGAAGTGAAAGTCGCTCAGTCATGTCTGACACTTAGACCATGGGATTCCTTCCTTATTCAGTGACTAATCTGAGTGCAAAAATTACTTCAGCTTTTTGCCTTCTCAGTACAACGCAGGCGGTTCCTTCCCTGCAACCATTGCTTCCTACTCTTATCCTTCCTTGTAAGGAATTCATGTGAATTTAAACAGCAGAGATGCAAATCCCATTGTGTGATTTACCCCAACCACCCTCTCACAACCCGGGAAGGTCCGGCTTCACTGCTCGTGGATGTTCCCAGTTCATTGGCAGCCCCTGGTTTGAGGGGCAAGCCCAAAAATACTAGTGAAAGAGTTCTTACCCACAGAGATGAATGTCACTTCTATGTCCTTTCTGCCTCTGGCTCCGTGGGCACTGATGAACTCACACGTGTACACCACTGTCGTTCCAGACGACCCGCTCGGACACTGAGTCCCATTGGCCACGAGGATGTATCTGCTGCAGCCGCTGTCTGTGTCTATTTCAGCATTTCCTGCAATGACATAAGAGGTCCTCTACTGTCACAGTAATATGACTCTGATTTGGTAGCAAAGAAGCCAAATCAGGGGCTTCCCTGGTGGCTCAGTGGTAAAGAATCTGCCTGCCAATACAGGAGACATGGGTTTGATCCCTGATCTCGGAGGATCCCACATGCCGCGAAGCAACTAAGCCCGTGCACCACAATTACTGAGCCTGTGCTCTAGACCCTGGGAGGCACAGCTAGTGAGCCCACATGCCACAAGTAAGGAGAACCAAGGGCCTAGAGCGTGTCCTCAGCATCACGAGAAACCACTGCAATGAGAAGTTTTCACATCGCAACTAGAGAGTAATTAATCCCCACTTGCCACGACTGGAGAAAACCCCGAGCAGCAATGAAGACCACACACAGCCAAAAATAAATGAATAAAGTTATTCAAAAAAACCAAGAAGCCAAATCAGCTAAAATGACTCCTTATTTACATCCGGTTTTCTCTTTGAATGGAGAGGCAGGATGGTATAATAGTTAGTCCTGCCACTTCAGGATCCAAGGCCTGGCTGTGGTTTCCAAACTATTATTATTATTTTTTTAAATGCGGACCATTTTTTCCATTAAAAAAAAAGTCTTTATTGAACTGGTTACAATATTGCTTCTGTTCTTTATGCTTTGGTTTCTGGGGCACGAGGCACATGGGATTTTGGCTCCCTGATCAGGGCTTGAACACACACTCCCTGCGTTGGAAGACAAAGTCTAAACCACTGGACCACCAGGGAAATCCCCAACACTCTACCTACCAGCAAGGTGTTGCTGGGAAAGTCACTAGGCCACGTTCTACCTCAGTTTCTCCAGATGTAAAATGGGGATATATAACAGCTATGACCTAGGATTGTAGTTAGCTAAAAGGAGTTAATATGTAAACACTCAGGATAGTGGCTGGCTGGGGCCAGCCCCTAACCAAGACCATGATGGTTGCTGGAGTGTGAAAAATTTAAAAAGAGAAGTCATGTTTTTGGATATGATTTCAATTGGAAGGGGAAAAGATGCTAGATTATTTTGATTATTTTTATTATTAAAAGGAGGAAGAAACAGGACTTGGGCCTCTGATACTCGTCTCACTTGAGCCCTGTTTTCGTAACTTATTCCTTCCTACTAGTCATATGTTTTAGTTGAAGCTTTACTTTCGTGTTTTCTTCGGTTACCAGCAGTTCACCCTTCAGAATAGCTGCTCCTTCCTGCCTTCCTCTCCCTTGCCAAGACGCTCTGCCCTCCATGCCATCTCACTTCCTGCCTGTGTCTCTCTGATGCTCTCTTGGGCACCTTTTTCTACTTCTGTTCCTTCACCTCGCCCCTCCATCTTTGCCTTCTGCCATGTACCCTAAAGACATTCTTCAAACACTGCTCCTGCTGCTGCTAAGTTGCTTCAGTCGTGTCCAACTCTGTGCGACCCCATAGGCAGCAGTCCACCAGGCTCCCCCGTCCCTGGGATTCTCCAGGCAAGAACACTGGAGTGGGTTGCCATTTCCTTCTCCAGTGTGTGAAAGTGAAGTAAAAAAAATTAAAAATTAAAAAAAAGAAAAGAAAATTTAAAATTTTTAATTTTTTAAAATTAAAAGGACAAAAATTAAAGAAAAGAAAAAACCCTTCTGATGAACTCTAACATAAATGCATCTTTTTCAGCCTTAGCTGGAAGATCAATGATATTTAAAATATTCTGATTAAAAAGGAACCAGCTTTTCTCCCCAGTCTCCAAAATGGTGATTCAGAACACCAAACTAATTTCCCACCTTGGGTATATTATTAATACCTCCTTGTGGGCATCTTACCAGCAGGAAAGGATGAGGAACCCACTTGAAAAATGACCTTGTAGTCTGAATCTTCCTCAATGCAGCATCTGATGTGACGGGAGCTTCGGCATGGAATTGCAGCTTCCACAGGATCAACCATGATGTTGGACTCTAGAGGCAGCGGGTACACGATGACATCTTTGGCCATGACCCTGTACAAATTCTTGTATCGAAATACACAGTGATAGGTTCCTGAGTGGAAGGAAGCCAAGATGAGAGGGAACAAAAGTCATCGCTCCAGAAAGGCATTAGATGAACCTCAAAAACATCATGCTGAGTGACAGAAGCCAGACGCAAAAGGCCACATATCGTATGATCTCAGTTCTATAAACGTCTACAGTAGACAAATATATGGGAACAGAAAATAGAGTAGTGGATGCCTAGGGCTGGGGCTTTGGGAGAAAATGAGGTAACTTGTAAAGCATATGGAATTTCTCTTGGTTGGGGTGGGGAGTGATGAAAATGTTCTCAAATCGACTACGGTAAAGTTTGCACAACTCCAGTATACTAAAAGCCACTGAACTATATCCTTTGAATGAATCAATTCTATAGTGCATGAATTTTATTTAATAAAGTCGTTGCAAAATCAAAAAACAAAAACAGGAAGGCATTGGCTGAAAAAGTTAAGAAGAGGATTGGGTTTCCTTGTCAAGCTGGGACAAGCGCACAGTGACCCCTCCTGGGCCCTAGATGAGAAACGCTCCATTGAGTCCCCTCCTGGGCTCTCTATGCATTTGAACCCATCCTCAAGGAAATATTCACTTAGTTTTGAGTACAATGTAGTGGCTTATCCAGAGTCAAACAGCCTCTTGGAGTGGGATCTAGTTTCAAATCAGGTTCCCGAGACCTCCTCCAAGGCTCTTTCTTTAACCAGGAGGGAAAAAATGAGAATTTTGGTGTGTGCTGGGCTGGGGAGTTCTTTGAAGAAAGTTGTCAGTGAGATGGAGCTGGAGCCCTGGGGTCTTGTGACACCCATCTCTAAGGGAGTAGATGCCTCTGGTTCTGGCACATCATGGCACCGCTAAGGAGAGCAAAGGGAAGGGGGAAGGAGGAGGACGTGGATGGTGAACTCTTGGGAGAGCTTGACCTGTAGACTCTGGGATTATATGTCTGACGCTTATCTAGAAAAGTCTGAAGATGAGAATGGGCCGACTCAACTTTGCAGGAGTGAAAAGAGAAGGCTGCAGCAGGAGTTGCCTGCCTGCCCAGTGCTTGGGGAAGCAGAGTGGACTGTGGACAGGGCTTGGGTTGACCTTCATGAAAGCCACCTTTCCCACTGGACTTCACACCAGAGCCCATCAGGGTCAGCTGGGTCAGCTGCTGTGGGGATAGCCGGAAGTTTATAACAGCATCTACAGTTAAGTAGGACCTTTCAATGTTGCTGACATCCCTTCTCTTTGCCCTCACTTTGGGGGAGTCAGAGCAGCTGCTGGGCAGAGAAAAAACAAGTAGAAAAAGACCAGAGAGAAAATGCCTTCCAATTCCCATTGTGAGGGAGGGAACTTAACATTGAATAGAAAAGTGTAGTCAGTTTTGATGAGAACAGATGACTTTTAGAACCTGAGTGAAACTGTTTAATAGTTCAATATTGTCTGATAGTCAGAAAGGGCTATTGGGCAGATCAAGTGTGAGCTCAGCATAGGAGAAATGGGAATATTTCCCATTCCTGATGGTATCCACCAAGTCCAGCCAGACAAGNAGTTTTGATGAGAACAGATGACTTTTAGAACCTGAGTGAAACTGTTTAATAGTTCAATATTGTCTGATAGTCAGAAAGGGCTATTGGGCAGATCAAGTGTGAGCTCAGCATAGGAGAAATGGGAATATTTCCCATTCCTGATGGTATCCACCAAGTCCAGCCAGACAAGAAGCAGTTATTTCTACAGTGTTGCCTAAGCCTTCCTTATAGGAAAAAATCAAGACAACCTGGAACTCACAGGATCTGGACTGATTAAGCCTATAATCCATGAAAAGCTTTAGAACAAAGTAGTTAGTAATTGGCCTCTGGGGACTTGCCTAGTGGTCCAGTGTTTAAGACACCATGCTTAGTTCAATCCCTGGTCTGGGAACTAAGATCCCACAAGTGCACCCAAGTACAGTACCCCCCACCAAAAGAAAAAAAAATTTTTTTTGGCCTCGAGCCGGTCACCTTTTCCCTTTGGCTCTGCCATTCAGCAGATGCATACATAACCTCAGGCAGTTTCTTACCCTCTCTGGGCCCTAGTGCCCTCATCTGTGACATGGAGATGATAATGACACTCTCCTCTAGGTTTATTGTTTTAAATTAATTCATGTAGTTAAATGCTTAGCACAGGGTCTATCACACAGCAGAAGCTCAAGAAATGTCAGTTATTATCGAAGGGATCCTGTCAAATTTCTGTTCCTTTCAAAAATTTGCATTTTCTCTCAACTCAAACAGTATCTAGGGATAAGTAGAAAACAAAAACGTTTTTCTTTTCTCTTTTGGAACCAGGCATATAAAACCTTTAGGAAGAATTTTTATACCTCAGTTGGGTGAAACAAGAATCTGGTAAAAATACTTTAAAAAACAATCTTCTTAGGAGTTTGGAATTATATGCATACCACTAATGCATAAAATAGATGAATAACAAGGATCTACTGTATAGCACAGGGAACTATATGCAATATCTTATAATAACTTATAATGGGAAAGAACCTAAACAAGAACATATATATGTATGTATATATAACTGAATCACTTCATATAAAAAACTGAATCACATACATATATAAAAACTGAATTGCTTTATATTTAAAACTGAATCACATATACAAGTGATTACATGTGATTACATGGGGATTATATATATCACATATACATGATATCTTCATATATGTGTGTGTAAATATATATATATATAAAAAACTGAATCACTTTGAAACTAAACACAACATTGTAAATTAACTATAGTTAAAACAAAAAATCTTCTTAACGGCAAAGCACGGGCTTTAGAATCAGAGACCAGTTTTAATTCTTTCTCTACAACTTAAGTTGTGGAAACTTAGGCACATTTATTATCCTCGCTGAACCTCACTTTCCGCATTTGTAAAATGGGAATAGTGACATCTTTCCCCAAAGGGCTGTTGCCTTGAGTGATGACGTATGACATGTAGAGTGGCTGGCACAGGCATGGCTTGGGATGGATAATAATCATTCCAGTGTATTTCTAGGGGTCCCAGAACCAGGGTGCAGGGTATCTGGGCTTTCACTCACCATTCCACTCCCTGGTTGAGGTCTTCACTGTCAGCACCGACTCTGCTCTGTCAGGATACCTCCTCGTGGTATAAAACCTTTTGTATATTTTAGTTCCAGCAGAAGTGTTCCAGTACATCTCATCATAGTTACTCATATCACTGATGCACTTTATAAAAAAGCTTTGTCCCTCAGAAACAGAAATTAGGTCCGGGGTTATGTTTAGCTTGGCTAAAAGAATGCAAATAAAACAGACAAAAGAAAACCAACAACAAGTATAATGTTTAGTCTTTCTGGTGACGTCCACATAGAGTGAAATTTCACATGGAGACAGAAAGCATGCGCGGTCCTGACTCTACTGGGGTCAACGCGGCATTGGTACCTTGCTGCTCCGGGCCTTTACTTGTTTCTAGGCTGTTCTTGGTGGTGCTCTGAACTGTACTCATTTCCATCACAAGCCTTTGGGATTCGCGCACTTCCCCTTTGTGGCTGGAATTATCTCCTAATGATCAGCAGGGCAAAAGGTTGCAAACTTAAGAGTGTTGACTTAACCCAAACTCCCCTCCAACCTCTTCCAGGTACCTCAAGGGAGACTCAATGGCTCAGTTCCTATGACGTGTCATTTTCTACTCTTTCGAAATAGCTTAAAATGCCATAGTGTATTTTAATTTCTCTCTTTTGTATCTCTTCTCCATAAAAATGTGAGCTCTTTAAGAGCAGGACCCTCTCATGGGTGTCCTCGTTCACATCCCCAGCATCAGCACTGGGTCCAGTACCCAGTCGGTGCTTACCAAGCAGATGAGTGGTTTCTGGAATGACTTGTGAAGCAGAGGGCTCACAGCACTTACACTGCCCAAATAATTATATCTGGACTGAGAAGCAGAGACACCCAAATTGTTCAGAAGTGGGGACTGATGATTTATCTAAATTGTTTTTGTATGATAGGTGCAAAAACATGTTTGCCTGCCCAATTTTTGCCGAGAATGCAGCAGAAAGTTTTACGTGTCTGATATTGGGGTGAAATTAGAATGCTTTAAGATATAAGCAGTAGAAATGATACTTTTAAGAGTCCTAGAATTAATTGAAACATTAAAAAAATAAAAAACCACTTGTTACAATTGTAAGATAACCAGGAAATACCAGATTCCTAAAGCTTTCTGCTGCATTCTCTCTGAAAAAGATAAAAGAGGAGAGAAAAGGGGGGAATGAAGGGTGGTGGGGAGTGAGCCAAGCTGTTGCAATTCAAGGGAGGGAGAATGGATTATAGGAGAAAAAGTAGGAGATAAGGGGCATTATCCTTGTGAAGTGAAAGTCACTCAGTCGTGTCTGACACTTAGACCATGGGATTCCTTCCTTATTCAGTGACTAATCTGAGTGCAAAACCTACTTCAGCTTTTTGCCTTCTCAGTACAATGCAGGCGGTTCCTTCCCTGCAACCATTGCTTCCTACTCTTATCCTTCCTTGTAAGGAATTCATGTGAATTTAAACAGCAGAGATGCAAATCCCATTGTGTGATTTACCCCAACCATCCTCTCACAACCAGGGAAGGTCCGGCTTCACTGCTCGTGGATGTTCCCAGTTCATTGGCAGCCCCTGGTTTGAGGGGCAAGCCCAAAAATACTAGTGAAAGAGTTCTTACCCACAGAGATGAATGTCACTTCTATGTCCTTTCTGCCTCTGGCTCCGTGGGCACTGATGAACTCACAGGTGTACACCACTGTCGTTCCAGATGACCCGCTCGGACACTGAGTCCCATTGGCCACGAGGGTGTATCTGCTGCAGCCGCTGTCTGTGTCTATTTCAGCATTTCCTGCAACGACATAAGAGGTCCTCTACTGTCACAGTAATATGACTCTGATTTGGTAGCAAAGAAGCCAAATCGGGGGCTTCCCTGGTGGCTCAGTGGTAATCTACCTGCCAATACAGGAGACATGGGTTTGATCCCTGATCTCGGAAGATCCCACATGCCGCGAAGCAACTAAGCCCGTGCACCACAACTATTGAGCCTGTGCTCTAGACCCTGGGAGGCACAGCTAGTGAGCCCACATGCCACAAGTAAGGAGAACCAAGGGCCCTAGAGCTTGTCCTCTGCATCAAGAGAAACCACTGCAATGAGAAACCTTCGTGTCGCAACTAGAGAGTAATTAATCCCCACTTGCCACGACTGGAGAAAAACCCGAGCAGCAATGAAGACCACACACAGCCAGAAGTAAATGAATAAAGTTATTTAAAAAAACCAAGAAGCCAAATCAGCTAAAATGACTCCTTATTTACATCCAGTTTTCTCTTTGAATGGAGAGGCAGGATGGTATAACGGTTAGTCCTGCCACTTCAGGATCCAAGGCCTGGCTGTGGTTTCCAAACTATTATTATTATTTTTTTTAATGTGGACCATTTTTTCCATTTAAAAAAAAAGTCTTTATTGAACTGGTTACAATATTGCTTCTGTTCTTTATGCTTCGGTTTTTGGGGCACGAGGCACATGGGATTTTGGCTCCCTGATCAGGGCTTGAACACACACTCCCTGCGTTGGAAGACAAAGTCTAAACCACTGGACCACCAGGGAAGTCCCCAACGCTCTATTACCTACCAGCAAGGTGTTGTTGGGAAAGTCACTAGGCCACGCTCTACCTCAGTTTCTCCAGATGTAAAATGGGGATATATAACAGCTATGACCTAGGATTGTAGTCAGCTAAAAGGAGTTAATATGTAAACACTTAGGAGAGTGGCTGGCTGGGGCCAGCCCCTAACCAAGACCATGATGGTTGCTGGAGTGTGAAAAATTTAAAAAGAGAAGTCATGTTTTTGGATATGATTTCAATTGGAAGGGGAAAAGATGCTAGATTATTTTGACTATTTTTATTATTAAAAGGAGGAAGAAACAGGACTTGGGCCTCCGATACTCGTCTCACTTGAGCCCTGTTTTCGTAACTTATTCCTTCCTACTAGTCATATATTTTAGTCGAAGCTTTACTTTCGTGTTTTCTTCGGTTACTAGTAGTTCACCCTTAGAACAGCTGCTCCTTCCTGCCTTCCTCTCCATTCCCAAGACGCTCTGCTCTCCATGCCATCTCACTTCCTGCCTGTGTCTCTATGATGCTCTCTTGGGCACCTTTTTCTACTTCTGTTCCTTCACGTCGCCCCTCCATCTTTGCTTTCTGCCATGTACCCTGAAGACATTCTTCAACACTGCTGCTGCTGCTGCTGCTAAGTCACTTCAGTTGTGTCCGACTCTGTGTGACCCCATAGACGGCAGCCCACCGGGCTCCCCCGTCCCTGGGATTCTCCAGGCAAGAACACTGGAGTGGGTTGCCATTTCTTTCTCCAATGTATGAAAGTGACAAGTGAAAGTGAAGTCACTCAGTCGTGCCTGACTCGCAGCGACCCCATGGACTACAGCCTACCAGGCTCCTCCATCCATGGGATTTTCCAGGCAAGAGTTCTGGAGTGGAGTGCTTCAAACACTGACAATCTTCCAAAAATTAAAGCACAGAAAAAACCCTTCTGATGAACTCTAACATAAATGCATCTTTTTTAGCCTTAGCTGGAGGATCAATGATATTTAAAATATTCTGATTAAAAAGGAACCAACTTTTCTCCCCAGTCTCCAAAATGGTGATTCAGAACACCAAACTAATTTCCCACCTTGGGTATATTATTAATACCTCCTGGTTCATAGGTACAAATGTCCATTCATCTCCAAGGCTCATACCTCCACTCATTTTTGGAAAACCTACTTCCTCTACTTCCTTTAGGACCTCTCACTCCACCCCTCTCCCTTGGCTGCAGAACAATGGAAGGTACTAAATGCAGCCTGTAAGTTGGCACTCTGTTTTCCAGGGTAGAGGTGGTAGGCAGTTACAAGTTTGTTGCTCAAGATTAAATAATATCCAATGAAGAATTCCCAGGACATTGAGGATAACTGAAGGCATGGTTTTCAAAGCTATCATCATTATCAGAAAGCAGTTATTGTGGCAGATTCAATGTATTCTACTCTGTTTTAAATGTTGACATTTATTATCTCTTTTCTCTTCTTTCAAAAGTCTCACAAAATGGGTACCATTGTCTCTATTTAAAAGATGAAAATCTGGGAGCTCCTCAGCGATCTACTGATTAGGATTTGGCACTTTCGCTGTCCCTGCCGAGTTTAATCTTTAAGATTCCATGAGCCCTGAAATACCCAAAAACCCCAGAAAGCCCAACCTATTTGAAAAAGACCACCTTCATCTTCTTAAAAGTTAGAAATTCTGACACTATGGATTACTTCCTTTCCATCTTATCCCTTGCCAGAAGTGCTTTGAAAACCCAGTGCAACCATTTCTGAGATGAGGCGATGCATTCAGTTCCAACACATTGGGGTGAATTATTTAGCTAGATTGCTTTCTCTTGATCTAGAAAAATGGCTGCTAAGAGAACTTGTGGAATTTGGAGAAAGATGGCCTCAGCGAGGGGAGGGCAAAGGAGAAGGAAAGAGGACAGGTGTCTAGAGAGAGCAGAGGCTAAATTCATCAGAGAACCCCCTGTAAGGGTCCCCATGCGGCCAGCCCCAGCTGGATGGCAGGAAATCCATTGTTCTGTTGTTGGTTGAGCCTGCCCGGGGCATTAAGAATGTCTGTAGCAGGGACAGCCACAGAGAGGTCCCTGAGCATCTGTACTGTAGGCTTCCTGGTTCCTTTGCCAGAGGGCGAAGCTTTTCACCACTCACCATTAAAAGAGTCTAAGTCAGTGTCACGGGAACTGTGCAAGGTCTTTCTCCCATCTGGCAGTTCCTTCAGGATGTCTACACCTCCTCTTCCTTAAGAATCAAGGAAGTGGCTAAATGGACCATATGTCAACTTGTTCAACAGTTACCAGATGCCTTTACCATTCTGCGGAGTACTTTAAGGTGGAAACAAATGTGCTTTGCAAACTAGATGTGCTCAGAAAATGTTACATCTCAACTGATCCTTATTTTATTTATGATTTAATATTATCCAATAGGGAAGGCTTTATAAAAGTTCCACCACACTGATGGATTTCATGGCTAAAGCTACAATTGCTTTAATGATTTTTTTTTAAACTTGAAAGATGAGCACATACTACTGTCATTTCTTAAGAGAAGAATTGCCTATGTGAGGTTTCTAGGCAGAGAACAGTCTTCTGTTTCACAGTACAATTTCTGCTGGATCAGCTCATGCCAAGGCTAACTCACCAGGCATGTGTGATATAGTTTGGCCAAGACAAAGACTGAAGCAAGGTGAATTATTTTCTTTTTCTATTGTGACATTCTCGGATAAGTCATTGAATTTGAACCTCAATTTCCTTATTTGAAAATGGAAGGCAAAAAAAAAAAAAAAAATGCCTGCTTCAAACTTGTGGTCAAATTTAAATGTGATTAAAGTGATAACAATATGTGCATACTTATAACTGGTTTGGGCTTCCCTGGTGGCTCAGAGGTTAAAGCGTTTGCCTCCAATGTGGGAGACCTGGGTTCGATCCCTGGGTTGGGAAGATCCCCTGGAGAAGGAAATGGTAACCCACTCCAGTACTCTTGCCTGGAGAATCCCATGGACGGAGAAGCCTGGTAGGCTACAGTCCATGGGGTCGCAAAGAGTCGGACACGACTGAGCAACTTCACTTCACTTATAACTGGTTCATACCGTACAGCAGAAACCAACACAATATTGTAAAACAAATATCCTCCAATTAAATAAATTCTTTTTTCAAGTGATAACATGTTTTTAAAAAATTGATCCTAAATTATTACACAAAAAAGAGCACTATTGCTATTTTAATTTCTTCTACTTATTATTATTCATCAGTACAAACTGAAAAGTGGGGAATTTCAAGCGTGATCTCAGATAACCAACAGGATCAGAAATTGACATTGGTTGAGAGACAAACAGGTTGATAGATAAAGATATAGAACCAAAGACACAGAGTCAGATAATAAGTGGGAAGGACAGACGCCAGGAGGAGAGACTCAGGAATTCGACTCTCCAAGTCAGACTTCAAATCAAAACCCATGACCTCATCTTTGTCTCTTTGCTGAAGAGGGAAAGGAAAGGGAAGTGGGGACAAGATTTTCTGCAGGGGAGATGCCATAAACCTATGTCATCCCATCACCCCCTCTTGAATCTTCTCTGCAGAATCTTGTTTACAACCCAGGCATGACACTTACGGATTTCCCCAATGGCTCACTTGCTATTCAAGGAGCCACAGGAGACTCGGGTTCAATCCCTGGACTGGAAAGATCCGTTAGAGGAGAAAATGGAGAAAATGGCAACCTACTCCAGTATTCCTGCTGGGCTACAGTGCATGGGGTCACAAGGAGCTGGACATGACTGAGCACAGAGCACACGCGACACTTATATGTACATATTTTGGGAATTTTGTTCTAGCAAGGCTTAGCTGGAGCTGGCTTCAAATCTAGTAGTTTTCCCACAATCTGAGGTCTAGAAAAAAACCAGCTACCTGACATTTGCTCTTTTACCCACCGCATCTCCACTTACTTGGCCAAAAGGCAAAAAACCTATTTGCGAAAGGAATTCTAACAGGCTCACCTGGAATGCTTATACTCCCTTCCTGCTTCCATTCAATCTGACTCCAATTCACATTCACCTCACTGCAGCAGTTCAAAGACACAGGATTGTTGTCACACATCACCTCCGTGGCTTCACTTGCCAGTATCTGGATGGGTATAACTTCCACTTTTCTTCTGGATGCATATTCAAAAATATCTAATGTCAGTTTGCAAATGTATTCACCTGTAGCAAATACACAAAAAGACATGGATGATTACTATTACACATGTTTAGTTCCCTAGAAGAAGGATGGCCTCATCTCATGTATCATGGTGGTACTTCACAAAACATCATTTTCAAAAGCATATGAGACTTCTTGTAAGCAACCCTAAAGGAATATTCAGGAGGTATTGAAGGTTGAGGGAGATATTTCTGATGCCACAAGGTGAGGAGTAGAGAGATGTTCTAAGGAAAAAGCAGAAATCTGAGTCCTTGCTGGTAAGAAAAAAAAAGTATGGGGATGCTTCAGAGGTACAAAGGGAAGATGGGAAAATCTTGGAGAATTAGAAGATCGTGGATCATTTTGGCATCCTATTTAACTCTGTGGCAAAGTCAGAGTCAACAAACATCTGATAGAATCCATGTGTCTGCAGTCCAGTTTCTCATTCAGAGAAAATGAGATGCCTCTGTTGACATCTGGGTTATAGTGATGCTATTAAATTTTAGAATTTAATAAATTGTAAATCGTCAGGTGTAAGAGTTACGCTTCTGTGGTTGCTGGGGAGGAACAGGTGGGAGGGATTACAACAGAGAAGAAGAAAACTTGGGGAGAGCAGTGATGAATACGTTCACTATCTTGATTATAGTGATAGTTGCCCAAGTATACACACATGCCAAAACTTATTAAACTATATGTGCAAAATTATACATGCAAGTTATAATTTAAATTATAAATGTAAGCATATTAAGTTTACATATGTACAGTTTATTCTATGTCAATTCTACCTCAACAAAGCTCTTCTCATATTTTAAAAAAATGTTAAAAAAAAAGAAACCTGCTTTTTGTCTTAGGTTCCAGCTCATAAGCTTCGGTGAATGTGGTGTATTTGTCTACTCAGGCTAAATTTGCTTGGCTCATTCACCATGGGATTAATTTTCAGTTGTGAAAAGTTGAGCTTCTTTTTGAAGAGGAAAAGGCTGTCTACACACACTACCACAGTTTTATTCTTTCTTAGCCCTTCATTCTTTTCCTCGCCCCAGTTGCTGGATGGCAACCCACCCGTGTAAACCCGAGTGATGTTGCGGATAATAAGACGCGACACGGAGGTCATGTTGTTGAGCACAGAGGTGTAGATGGAAGCTTCAGTGCTGTTCTGGATGTCGAGGCCCGTTTCCACGTTCATCCAGGACACATTGGTGGAAAAAACTTCATTCTCACACATCAGGGTTACTGTATCTCCTTCAAAGATGATTTCTGGTGTGATGGAGAATTTTGTTTCATCTGGAAACCCAAACAAAAGCTATTAGGATCCCAAAGCAAATGAATGGAATTAATACTGCTCCCCAATGCCACCACCACTGGTGTTCTCAAGATATCTCCGTGGTGATGAATGATGCAGCATGTTCCCCACACTCCCTCCCTGGACAGCTGGGACCTGAGGGACCGGGAGTGACCGAGCCAGCTATTAGGGACATGGTTTCTAGCTTGGGATCTTTGCACACTTAAGAATTGTCAGTGATGCTAATGGGGATCCCGAATCTATTTTCAGTGTCTCAAATAGTCTGTCACAGATACAAAGAACAGACTTGTGGTTGCCAAGGGGAAGGAGAATAGGGGAGGGATGGACTGGGAGGTTGGGATTAGCAGACACAAACTATTATGTATAGGTTGGATAAACAGCAAGGTTTTATCGTATAGCACAGGGAACTATAAACCACAGTCAAGAAGAATATGAAAAAGAACATACAAATATAAATATAGATAATTGAGCCACTTTGCTGTACAGCAGAAATTAACACAACATTGTAAATCAACTATACTTCAATAAAATTTATAAAATAAAAAAGCAAAAAAAATGTCTAATAGTCTGGTAGAAAATTGCACATTTTCTTATGAAAAAGTCATACCAACTAACTTAAACATCAAGTTTCTTTGCCCCTGATTTGAGAAATATCAACTGTTTGTTACTGATAATTGATACCTCATGCTGACTGAAAGCTCTGTCTTGTGCCTTTGATAAATTAAAAGTGGGAAAACCAATTAATTTTTTACAATAAAGTGTGCTTGGGAAATAAGACATTTTTTAAAGACCTGACACCGCTGGGCCTATAAAAGTGGCAGCTTTATAGACACACAGATCTGAATTTGAATTCCGTTTCTGAGCCAGGCATAGCTCCCCAAGCCAGGCACTGGGGAGCTTGCTGAGTATCTCTGAACCTTGGCTTCCTTGTCTGGAAAATAGGAGCAGTGAGAGCTATCTTGGGGGGATAGTAGCTATTGTTATTGGTTTCACAGTAAACGTCTCGAGAAAAGTGGCAAAAAGCCATTTCACAGACAGAAATAAAAACACAGTACTCGCTATTTTGGGGGTTTTACGGCTTATATAACATACAGGTTTTCCCTCTAAGCTGAGCTATGTTATTCATGAATTCCATGTATTGAGAAAATATAAGGCGCTGAAGAATAAGGTTCTGGGAGGCATCTTTTGGGTGGTTCTTTATACTCAGGCCACACCCTGTTCTTACTGTAAAGTGAAAGTGAAAGTCAGTCAGTCGTGTTGGACTATTTGCGACCCCATGGACTATACAGTCTATGGAATTCTCCAGGCCAGAATACTGGAGTGGGTAACCTTTCCCTTCTCCAGGGGATCTTCCCAACCCAGGGATCGAACCCAGGCCTCCCACATTGCAGGCAGATTCTTAACCAGCTGAGCCACAAGGGAAGCCCATCCATACTGTAAACATGGGACTAAAATACCATAGAATTAATTTGGGGTGCTATGATATTCAAAATAACCAGGTATCTAAATATCTCTTGCCACATTTTTCAGGCTCCTGAATGAAATAAGATTTCAGAGCATCACATTCAACTATTCAGAAGCAAAGCCACCTGTGCATACTTCATATAGTGACCTGAGGCATGCAAAATGATGTTATTTACCATGTGGCCTTGAGCAAGTCATTTACCCTGAGGGTGATTTGCTCTCAATTTGTCCCACCCTCTCCTTCCCGAATGATAGGATGTCTAAAAATACTAGCAGTGAATGTCAAGAGATAGAGTATGAATCCATTGTAAGGATGGTCTCCCTCCTGAGAAGAGGTGCCTTTCCTTCCAGCTGCGCCTGCAACAGTCCCTTCAGTGCCGTCCCCAAGGTGGGCTGTGTTGCTCCAAAGAGGAGTCCCCTTCCGTCGTGAACCGTGGGCCTGAGTTACGCACGACAGCTGCCAGTCATCGCTTGCTCATCACTTCTCTGCTCAGTTGACTCCCCTTGCTTTCCCCCAGGTAACAGTAGATCCACCCACCTAGTTACACCTAGTTATACCCCATTTGGAAAATGAGGGAGAGCATCTGAAATGCCAGGAGTCTTACCACTGCTATATGTGATCCGAAGCAGTGGTTCTCAAATCTCCCCTGCAGCAGAATCACCTGGAGGGCTTGCCAAAATACAGGTTGGCCCAGGTTGGTCTGGGGTGACCCCCAAATTTTGATTTTCTAACAGGCTCCCAGATGGTGTGGATGCTGCTGGTGGGGCCACACTTTGAGAACTCCTGCTCCAAAGTAACAATGCGCCCCTGGTCAATATCAGTGCATCTCATAAATATCTCCCCCCTCCATCATCACAATGTGAGTTCTACTTCTGGGGAGGTTTTGGGTCTGTCAACCCTAATATTCATTGGAAGGACTGATGCTAAAGCTGAAGCTCCAATACTTTGGCCACCTGATGCGAAGAGTCGACTCATCTCTTCGCATGGGAAAGATTGAGGGCAGAAGGAGAAGCTGGAGACAGAGGATGTGATGGTTGGATGGTATCACTGACTCAATGGACATGAGTGTGAGCACGCTCTGGGAGAGAGTGAAGGATGGGAAAGCCTGGTGTGCTATAGTCCATGGGGTCACAAAGAATCAGACATGACTGAGTGACAGAACAGCAACAACCATCACAATATTCGTTCTCCTTTTTGAATGTTTTGAGACTGTTAATTAAAAAAAAAAAAATCCATAAACCCAGATGGCTCTGTGGCCAGACGGCTCTGTGGCCTTGTAAAATCTCTCCCTGCTGGGGCCCTCCACGCCTGCCACCACCCAAAGGAGGTGCCAAAGTGGCCGATGGTGGGGAGAAGACACAAAACCTGTATGCCAGGAACCGGAGAGTTTCTCTCCACAGAGGAAGTCGGCATGTGACTTCCTCAGGTTTACACATCATGATAAATACTGTTACCATATCTAAGTAGAATGTACACAGCAAGAACGCAGGAAGAACGCAATGTACACAGGAAGAACGCAGCAATAGTCTACTTACTGCTGTAGGTACCCTGAAAGGAATTGCTGTCCACCTTGTAGGTCTGATTGAGGTTCTGTGTGACTTTCTCGTTCGCTTTATGCATTAACGCAGGTGATGCTGTTGTTGTTGTTGTGATTTCGTACGTCACAACCACACTTCCAGGCCTGGATGGAGACCACTCAGTTCAGTAAAAGCAGTCAGTGACCTGGAAGAGTCTAGATCCTTATGATTTGTTTGCATAAGAAAGCAAAATGGCAGGAAGAGCTTGGGGACCTTTTTCTTTGAGGCTCCACTGAAATCCACTTATTTCTAAGCTCTAGTCGAAAGCCTGAGGCAGGGTTCAAACACTCAGATGTCTGCAGACAGGTAACATAAAAGGCCAGAATAGCCAGATGGGGTGGAGTGAATTGAATCCCACAGTGGTCAAAGGGTATTAACTACAAGGTAGAGACTGTAGGCACACAGCCATGCTGACCCAGGGTTACCAGCTATGCTGAATATCCAGTGAAGCCAAAATCCTCAATACTTCTGGAAACGTTCTTAATTTTTAAATTGGCAAGTGACTTTTTGAAACACTGGGCAAACATACTCAGGGCTGTCAAGGCACCTAACTCCACGGGGAGGCATTACACGGTGTTGTACAACGTTATAGCCATGGCTGGCTAATTTTCTAAAATAAAGGCATATTTGGGACTTCCCTGGTGTCCAGTGGCTGAGACTCCAT
Source organism: Cephalophus harveyi (assembly GCA_006410635.1). NCBI lineage: Eukaryota > Metazoa > Chordata > Mammalia > Artiodactyla > Bovidae > Cephalophus > Cephalophus harveyi. The sequence goes on along the minus strand of SJYT01034805.1, from coordinate 107,084 downwards.
GCTCCCAATGCAGGGGGCCTGGGTTTGATCCCTGTTCAGGGAACTAGATCCCACACGCTGNATTACACGGTGTTGTACAACGTTATAGCCATGGCTGGCTAATTTTCTAAAATAAAGGCATATTTGGGACTTCCCTGGTGTCCAGTGGCTGAGACTCCATGCTCCCAATGCAGGGGGCCTGGGTTTGATCCCTGTTCAGGGAACTAGATCCCACACGCTGCAACTAAAGATTTCATGTGCCGCAACTAAGACCTGGCACAGCCAAATAAATAAATGTTAAAAAATAAAATAAAATAAGGGCATCATTGAATGACGTTATTTCATTTTTGTATTTCTGACCTTCTAGATGCCACATCTTTGTTTGCAAAATTCACGCATGCATAGAATAACACAAATCTTTTTCTCACCTTCCCTCTAGATAGGTACATCTCTAAGGAGTGAGCTAGTGTTCTCATTATTTCCTTCCCCTTTAAGCCCAGGAAATCTGGCACTGTCTTCATCTCTATCAAACTGTTCCCACTGGGCATCCCAGACAGTGCTCCTCTAACAGGCTTTTGCTTTTTCACTAACCTTTTGGTATCTGCCACTGGATGCGTGCACAGGAGATTCAATTTGAATCAAGTTACATTTACAGGGTAGATTACACCTGCAAAGTGCTGTGTTAGGGAGCTGGATGAGCGGGATCAAACACTTAATATGTTACTGTCTTTTTTCCTCAAAAGCTACTATGTCGTGTGATATGTGTAGTGTGACTTGTGTGCGTGAGGAGGATTCTCATGCTGTGCAGAAATATTACATGCCTGATATACAAATCGGATATCCAAGAACTCTCCTGTATCAGCGGTGCATCATGGCACCGATAACAAATATTGACCCCTACTTGACTGGGGTAAGCAGAAGGCTGCCCCTGGTTTGAGGCAGGCGGTTGGCTGCCTGGAGAGTTAAGGGGAGTCATTACATCAGTCTACCTATAGCAATTTGTACCATACCAGTTGAGAAGCTCTATTCCAAATGAGTTGATTCAACCAAAGTATTTAGGTTTATATGAACCAATCCAATGTAAAGCACTTAGAATAGTGTCTGGCACACACTTTACATTGAGGGAATACTCTTTAATTTAACATGAGCAGATTTTTATATGCATACATACTTTAACTTACTTTAGCATACATACATATTCTTTTTTATTATGGTTGATCACAGGATACTGAATATAGTTCACTATGCTACCCAGTGGGACCTTGTTTTTTATCCATTCTATGTATAATAGTTTACATCTGCTGACCCCAAACTCCCAGTCCTTTCCTTCACTCCCCCTTGAGAGCAAGTCTGTGCTCTGGATCTGTGAGTCTGTTTCTGGTATGTGGAGTCTGAAGTATGACACAGATAAACCTATCTACATGAGTAAATTTAAATCTGCCTTAAGTGTGAATGCTTAAGGACCTCTAGTATTGAGTGGTGTGGAATCCTCTATGTCAGACTTAACTGGTCTGCACAAAGGATGTTAGGGGTTTCATCAGTGTGGTGTGTAAAAAATGAATAGAAATGCACCATCTGATACTTCTAGACCAAGGCTTTGGAACTTTGAACAGGTTTTAGTGAGTTAATGCCACCAAATTTTATCTGAATCAATTCTATTCTGGGAAGAATTTCCACCTATATGTCAAGATGATGTCAAAGATGGTAGGTCAAGATGATGTCAAAGATGGTAGGTCAAGATGATGTCAAGGTCAAGATGGTATCAAAATGGTCAAGATGATGCCAAAAGTCAAGATGAAGCCAAAGAGGTCAAGATGATGTCAAAGGTCAAGATAATGTCATGGGTCAAGATGACATCAGGTCAAGAAGTCAAAACATCCTCTGAACACAGTATGATTTGAGCAGTTTTTAAATCATCATCCCAGAGGTATAGAAATAATTTCAACATAAGCTTCATGAATTCTGACAGATTCAAGCAAACAACCCTCTGTAAATGCAATAGATTCAGCTCAGCTCAGAGTTTGTTGGTGAAGAGACTCCTGGGACCACAACCTACCGCTGTTTCCAGGTCAGTCTTGTAGGATTTATACAGGGCAGAGGAAGAGTTCCTGAGATCTTCTTGAAAGCCCACATTGAGTCTGACCGACATTCTCAGGATAATATCTGCTAAGAACACAGGGCCATATTTTAAAAATCCCATGTTAGCACAGTACACACAGGACAGAGAAACATTTTCTTGAGTTGAAGGCAAATGGGCACTCAACAATCAAACATTCCATGAGCAGTTACTTACCTCCCTGGAGCTGGCAAAAAGGCCGCTTGGGAGGCAGTCCCTTAAGGCAATGGCAGCAACGCCCTGCAGAGGAACCATCATGCCCCTGACAAGTGAGACTGTGGAGGCAACTTTCCTGAGGCCACTCATAGCCTGTCTCACAGGAGCACCAGATTTCATTTCCATTAGGTCTGCAGACTGTCATCAACCAGAACCGTGAGGAGAAAAAAAAGTGTAATTTATAGATTACAAGTACTTACACTTGTAGGAAATCCTGACGCCCCTCCATATTGCCCTTCTGGGAAGTTCAGTGGCTCTGCATGAGCTTCTTGTAATTCCCATACATATCACCTTTTGTGAGGCATGGCCATCTAAAAGAGGGCAATGCCAACTATCCCAGCCACTGCCTACAGTGATAAGGTGGCAAACAGATTCTCAGACTTTGAGTATATGGCAGCCAACCTGTAAGATGGCCCCAGCCATCCCTGCCTCTGGGTACCCACACTCTTTTATAGATTCCTTCTGGCTTAGTGCTAAACAATCCACCTGCCAATGCAGAAGACACAGGTTCAACCCCTGAGTTGGGAAGATCTCCTGGAGAAGGAAATAGTTACCCACTCTAGTATTCTTACCTGAGAAATCCCATGGGCAGAGAAGCCTAGTGGGCTATAGTCCATGGGATTGCAAAAGAGTTGGGCATGACTTAGTGACCAAACAGCAACAATAACTCATATTATGCTAGGATTGTTCTGGGTGACCAACAGTATACAGCAGAAGTGGTGCTATATCACTTCTGAGATTGAGTTCTAAAAGACAGTGTGGCTTCCCTCTTGGTTACATGTGCTCTCTCTCTAGCTCTCTCCCCCTGATCACTTGGTCTGAGGGAAGCCAGCTGCACTGATGAGGACATGTCACAGAGAGGCCCATGATTAGGAACTGAGGTCTCCAGCCAGTAGCTATGGAGGAGCTGAGGATCTACCAACAACCATACGCGTGAGCTTGGAAGCAGGTTTTTCATCCCCAGTTGAGCCTTCAGATGACTGCAACTCAGGCTGATGGCTTGACTACAGCCTCGCAAGAGACCCTGAGCCAGAGCTTTCCAGCTAAGCTCTTCCTGGATTTCTGGCCTTCAGAAACTGTGTAGCATGATAAATGTTTGTTGCTTTTATTTGTTTGTTTGCTTCGTCTGTGCCATGTGGCTTATGGGATCTTAGTTTCCCAACCAGGGATCAAATCCAGGCTCTTGGCAGTGAAAGTGCAGAGTCCTAACCACTGGACTGCCAGGGAATCCTGAGTTTGTGGTTTTAAGATGCTACGTTTTGGGGAAGCAATAGATAAAAAATATAGAATATAATTCTAAACTTGTGGCTTTTATATTCAAGCCAGATGTGAACAGCCCAAGCAGACTCTAATCCCATTGAAAACTGACACTGAAAAATGCTCTGAAGACTTTGAAGTTATATCTAAAACTGGACTAACACCATATTCCTGGGAATTCTGCAGGCGGGCATCTAGGCAAAGGCCCACAGGATGACTTTCCAAAGCAAAGTCGTCAAAGAACTGTTGTTGAAATAGGAGGGGCACCCAAGTCCCCTGGAATCCTTGGACACTGCTGCCGTCCTGTGAGCCAGCAGTAGACAGGGTGAAGCGGAAACAGGGAAGTCGAGGCTGCTAGTGGGTATGGAGGGCACTGGTAACTCGAAGGAAACCAACGAGACCCTCTTGGTCAAAAATCTCTCTCTTACTGACCTGAAATCCCACTGCTAAAGTCTTTTTGGTTGTTTTGTTTTGTTGGTGCTGTTTTCATTTGCTTGTTTTTGAGATCGATGTGGGGGTGGGATTTGAATAACATTGGACTCCCATGTGAAAAATGAATATGCCTTAAGAGGATGGCAAAAGTGACCATCCCCAGACCACCTACCACATTCCAGGTATTGTTTAGTGTTTGACACACATAGTCTGGCCTTCAAAATACTCAGTTTTGTGTACTAGGATTTAAACTGCCTTTCAGGTCACTGATAAGAACCTATTAAATAGCACAAGGAACTGTATTCAATACTCTGTCATGATCTATATGGGAGAAGAATCTAAAAATGAATAGATATATGTGTATATATAACTGACTCACTTTGCTGTACGGTGGGAACTAACACAATATTGCAAATCAACCATATTTCAATAAAACATTAATTAAAAATAACTTTCTTGAAAGGATCATAAGATAAGCTGCTGGAAGTGTGGAACGGGGAGACATAGAAAAGGGGGATGGAGGAAATTTGGGGTGCTAAGATATAAATATTGGGTCAGTAAGTCTCCTCATCCACTCATCCCATCGCCTCGTGTCTGAGGTTCATTCTTCCCAGGCTGCTCCCCTCCATACCAAGCATTCCCCTCTAACAGTAAGCAGCCCAGAATAGTTTCTTCTGATTAGCTCAATCCTCCTCTTTCAAGCAATGGGCCTTTTACTCACCTGTTGACACCTCAATGCTCAAAATGTCGGCAGCTAGGTCAGTGTCATTCCCTTGAATTGGAAAACTGAGGTTGTTCAAGTAAGCTTTAATAGGCTCCAAGAAGGAGGCATTTTCAAAACTGATCTCCACATCGATGGTGAACTCTTGAGCTGCAGGGCTGCTTACGGCAACTGGAAAGAAAGCAGACAAAGGCTGTGAGCACTTATCATGTGGGGAGGAGAGAGAACTGATGGACATTTTAGAACTTGTAGCCAATGAAACTTAGGAGTTTACGATGAGCATACACACACTACTATGTATAAAGTAGATAACCAACAAGGACTACCATATAGTACTATATGCCTAACTACCATATAGCACGGGGAAGTCTACTCAATACTCTGTAATAACATATGGGGGAAAGAGTCTGAAAAAGAATGGATATAGGTATATGTATAACTGAATCACTCTGCTGTACACCTGAAATTAACACAACACTGAAGATCAACTATACACCAATATAAAATAAAACATTTTTTAAAAGCCAGTGATGGAGACACGTGGATGCCTGACACATCACCCTTTAAGAAGTTCTAATAAACATTTTTGTTTTACGTTTGTTTACTGAGAAAGGAAAGTTTGTTTACTGATCACCACCAAGTCCTCCCTTCATGGGCTTCCTGTCTATGATTTTGCTATTTAGAGGAGAAATGAAATAGATCTAACTGGTATTAGCACAGTGGTCTCTAGGCATTTGAGAGCTTCATAGACCAAGATGAGGACTTGTCCATCCTCTCCATTCTCATAACCCCCCTTGATGTGAGAACAGACTCTAATGAGACAAGAATAGAAGCAGGGAGACCCAGCAGGGGGACTTGGCAACTGTCTAGACAATCAAAGCCAGGGTCCTGACTCTCCAGAATGAGTCAGTACATTCCTGACACCGTGCAGTGGTCATGCACGTGTTCTAAGAGCTCAAGGATGCATGGTCTGAAGTCCTCTGGGAAAAGCCGTCTAGCTAATTCCCTCTGTTCTCAGCCTGTGCACGCAGTGTGGACTTTTTGTTCTCACTCTGTATCTCCCGTGTCCAGAACATGATAGGCACTCGACAAAAGCGAAATTGGCAAATTGGAAAGTAAAATAAAAGAGACCTTCAGCAATTCATTGTTTTTCCTAACTGTCTCCAAATTGGCTGTCTGCATGGCATTCTAGATGCATCTGCTTCCCACACCAGGCAAGCCAGACAATAGATCTATCGGAAGGTGCCTGCGTAGTTTCCACTACTACATCACCTCTGGGCCACTGGCTGTAAGTTTCTTAAGGGCAGAAACTGCTTCTTTCGCTTCTCATGGCCTTACCCACTGCATCTGGCATGGAGCCCAGCAAGTAATAAATTCATGTCCAGTAGATTCTTGTTAAACCCGTGATTTCTGAGTTGAGTTTCAGATTCACCTTTATGTCATAGATAGAATCTTTGGCTCACTCTTGGCTGAAATACATAACTGGAGCAGAAGCCATGGGCTTGGTTAGTAGCTAATGCAGAACCTTTAGAGAATAGAAGGATCTCTTTATACAGATGCCTTGAGAAGACAAGTTATGGCTTATTTTATTTTGCTGGTCAAGTAAGGAAAAGATTAATGAATACTTGTAAAATTTTTCCTTTTAAAATATAAGTAAAATCTGCAAAAATGTAAAATCTGGAAGTATAATATGTCATATATATGACTATATATATTTAAAACTGTCTCTTATACACATCTTTCAGATGACTGCAACTCAGGCTGATGGCTTGACTACAGCCTCGCAAGAGACCCTGAGCCAGAGCTTTCCAGCTAAGCTCTTCCTGGATTTCTGGCCTTCAGAAACTGTGTAGCATGATAAATGTTTGTTGCTTTTATTTGTTTGTTTGCTTCGTCTGTGCCATGTGGCTTATGGGATCTTAGTTTCCCAACCAGGGATCAAATCCAGGCTCTTGGCAGTGAAAGTGCAGAGTCCTAACCACTGGACTGCCAGGGAATCCTGAGTTTGTGGTTTTAAGATGCTACATTTTGGGGAAGCAATAGATAAAAAATATAGAATATAATTCTAAACAATTAAAATTCTATATCTGTTTTCTAAAAGGGCAAAGAATTTCTCTCATAATGTTGTAAGATTTGTTTTAAATATTCCAAGGATTATTTATATGCAAAACTAAAATGAAATACATTTTCTATGGGAAACTCCAACTGATAAACGTTTATTGCAGAAAATGGTAGTATTTGTCCACTTAGAGGTGTAAATTCTTTTTTTCTAGGAGTTTGCTTTTACTTATCAACCTTGTTGAGAATTATTTCATTTTGGCATTCATCAACTTGCTGTAACTAACTCAAAGCTTTAAAAATATCTGTGCACATTTTCTTAAAACTACGAATGCCTCTTAATCTATGTTTCCTCCATATAAACATGTATTTACAAGTAGAACACAGTGGCTTTTAAAACCTAGAATGGAATCTCAGTCTGTCAAGATACTATGGCATATCTTGAAGTTTCCTGTTTTCTTTCTGATTTGTAAATGATTCTATGATGAAAAGCAAGCTTCCTGGAGGGACTGCTAATCTCCTGAGCGATCCTAACCTGTATGTTGTCTGCTAGGAACGTTTGCAATGGTGGCTGCATGATATTTACAAGGTCTGTTTGAGAGCACATTCTTTTTCCTGAAAGGTAATGCAGAAATGTTTATACTTTCCAGAGGATTCAGAAGCTCCAGGATCCTCTTTGCTGTGGTCAGTCTACTCCCCTCCCATGAATGAATGTAAACAGGATTTCCTGGACACTAGCTGCTTCTGTGATAAGTGAGGTCAGTAACAATCCCACATCACCCACTTCATCACCTGCATCTTTGCCTCCCAGGGTCTGATTCCAGCATGATTTCAGTGCCTGCCTGAAGGCAGTATAATCCATCCCTGAGCCCACCTTTCTCTACATGCTCGGAGAACCAGCATGTACTTGAAAAGCACATGGTAATTCCTGGACGTCATCATTCTCCACTGAAACCAAGGTAGTTCTTCTGCTGAGACCCTACAAGGAGCTGAGCCAAAAGCCTAAAATACTACTAAGAGGGGACTTTCCTGATGGTCAAGTGGTTAAGAATCCGCCTTGCAGTGCAGGGGATGTGGGGTCGATTCCTGGTCTGGGAACTAAGATCCCACATGCCACAGAGTAACCAAGCCTGTGCCACAGTTAGAGAGTCTGTGTGCCACCAAGAAAGATCCTACATGACTCAAGAAGATCCTGTGTGCCACAACTAAGACTCGACACAGCCCAATAAATAAATATTTAAATACATAAATATGAAACTAAAGGAATAATAAAATAGCTCTCTGAAAGTATATTCCAATGAGGACTGTTCCTGTGACTTTAGTGAGTTCTAGTCTACGGCATTTGTGTCAGCTTTCTTTTTTGCCTTGCTGAGCAGCATGTAGCATCTTAGTTCCCTGAGCAGGGATTGAACCGGTGCTCCCTGCAGTGGGAGCACGATGTTTTAACCACTGGACTGCCAGGGAAGTCCCTGTGCAAGTAATCACCAAAGCACCAGCCTCTGAGACCCTCTTCTCCTCATCCGTATTTTATGTTCTTGACAACTTCTAAGGGAGTTTCAGAACAACCCTCAGTCTGAGCAGCGATTCTGCAGAGACTGATAAGGATGGGGAAATTTTAATAGAGAAATGTCTTCTTGAAAATGGTCAGTGCTTCAAATAGGCTCAAGAACTCAGGCGTAGTAACTCAGAAAGCTGTGTACAGGCCGGTCCTTGAGAATCATCCATTCCAGTGGTCCCCACCCCTGGCTGATGATCACCACAGGTAGGGAATTCTACACACAAATACTTTGGAGCCTCAACTCAGGTGAGTCAAGGCAGAATCTTTATCAGTTAGGTCCATAAATCTGTAGCCTGGGCTGAAGAAGATGCCCTTCCTGATTTGGGTCATTTCTCCCCATCTAGAGTATCGTGCTATGGGCAAACAGCACACGGAAACACCGCTGGGCCTCCAGTACCTGTAATGCCCTAGGGAGAGTACCTGAATTTAAGGGACGAAGCCCAGATGCTCAGGATCAGCATGAATGCAGAGGGTGGGGTCAGGGGGCATGATTTGGGGTCGAAAGACCACTCTCTGTCCTCTTCGCCTCCTCCAAAACTAAGGACTTCCGAGCTTGGGACAGCGAAGCTGGTGGTCCTGCCGAGGCTACAAGGGACCCAGGAGGAACACGACCGTGCCTCCGCTCTGTAAGTGTGCATTTTAGATGCCCTTCTGTGCTCCTCGGCTGCCCTGGGCCACCTGATCCCAGACAGTTCAGTGTGTTTTGTCTCGAGCTCCTTCACTCTGGTATTGTTTGCTGAATTCTCACAGACTCACTGATGCCCCAGTGGAAGGCAGATCATCAGTGTCACAGATGCAGGCCTCTCATCTGCCCTGGGAGGCACAAACCAGCCAGGATTTCCCCTCTCCTTTCCCATAAATCACTGCCCGCCACACAGCACTTATCTTAAAGAGACATTTCTGGAAAGTTGGCTACAAACTGTGACACACAGTTCTGGGACTTAATCACAGCTGTTTAAGCCAACGATGCGATTTTTGCCTCACCACTTCACTGGGAATTATGGCTCCTTCAGAAGTCAGAGGGGAAGTCAATGCATAAATCAATCTCCCACCTGCAAGAGAACGAGCCTGCTGACTTCGCCCAGGAAAAATGGGTTCGCTCTGGTTTTCTCTTGACCAACAGGGACCACGCCTCTTTATTATGGAAGATTCGGCTCTCTGGTTTCTCCCCCTTAGTCCTGTAGCAGGTAAATATTAAAAGCTACCTCTTCTGCTTGTTTCCTGACACGTTCTAGTAGGTAGCAGCCTGGCAGCATCGTCTGGCTCTAGTATACCATTGTCAGTGGAGAATCAAAGATCCTGGTTCTCCCTTTAGCCTTTAGAAGGTTTGTTCACTCAGTGGAAAACTGCCAGAACCCCAGGGGCAGATGCGGGTGG
>SJYT01034805.1:80733-97311 GCA_006410635.1 Cephalophus harveyi | reverse complement strand
CTTAAAACATTGGGCTGTGAGGTCTAAAGAAAAGAGTCAATTCTAGTCGCTTGTTATACACCCAAATAATCAAAGTCAGCACCATATGAAGTGGTGATAGTGCCCCTTACTCAGTAAAGCTGCTCTGAGAATCACAGCTACAGAACCTTCCTCTAAATATGCTAGCGAGATCTCAGTTTCCTCCTGCGATACATGCACAAGAAAAAGCCCCAGACCACCATCCGTCTCCTGCAATTCCCTCTGCCTGGAGCTCCCTCCTCCCTCCCTTCTTCTGTCCCGTATCTGCTCCTTCTTCCAGGCCTCAACCTGGTCACTCTTTGAGCCCAGGGGTGTTCTCTGACCCGAATCAAGAATCACAGAATCAAGGCATTGTGAAGTTGTTTGAATATTTTAAAGATCATCTTGGGTAACCACTCTTCAGATGCCCTCTATAAACACTCCTGTCAAGTACTTATTAGATTGGCTTGAATACTTCGCATGACATCAAACTCACCTCCATGTAAGTGGTCCAACCCATCATTAGTCAGTTCTGTTAGTAACTTACATCTAGTTCAGACCTATTTCTCTGTAGCTGTTACTACTTCCTTGGCAGTAGCTTTGCCTTTTGCAGACTCCCAGTGTGTGATGACTCTGCTTTCCATATTACAAACTTTGAATTAACTTTGGTCAGTGTATACCCTATCCTCATAACCAGATTAAAAGTTGACAACAGGCAGTCAGAGAGTTTTATGTTCTTGGTGCCCAAAAGGCATTCAATAAACACACACTAAATACATGTTGGAGACAATTTTTTGCTAAAAAACAAAACAAACCATAACATGGAATCTCACAGGCAAGAGCCAGAAACATATATTGAAAACTATGACTCGTAACTATGAACTTGGATTTGGAGCCAGAGCTGAGGTAAATGTCCTCTACCTGGGAGGCTATTGAACTCTGTGAGCCAAGTTTGGTTGTTTGTAAATTAGAAGCACTATTTTCTCTGCTCAATTGTTGCTAAGGAGTTGAGGTATGAAGACCCCTAACAAACTGCCTGTCATATAGTAGCCACTTTGAAACAGTGTGTAGAAATAATAATACTGATCGTAATAAGGATTATCATTTATGCAGATGTCTGCTGGCAGGTCAACAAACCTCTGATTCTATTCTAATCAGGTCTCCCTTTTGAGCTAGGGAAGCAAACAAACAGGCAGAGAACACCAGCAATGCTTTCTCCTTACTCTGCCACCACCACTGCCGGCTCAGAGCCTGAAATGCCACAAGTTATCATACGGAAGATGAATGCCAGGAAAATCTGCAAATCTCTTCCCCAGCCTGGAGAAGGCACTGCATTTCCTGAATCCAGATCAAAAAAAGCCAGCACACCTAGACTGCAGATCTGCAGAAAGTTCAGGATTTCCAGGCTGGCAGCTGGCAGCCCAACCTGGTAGGAACCTCGCTCTCCCTGAACAGGCAGGAAGACAGAAGCGCCTCCAGCTCGCGGTCAGGACATCCTGGGGCACCCTTTCTCCCAATGTCTTCTCCCACCAGCCGTTTCTTCTGAAGCCAAAGAAGAGTCAATGTGGACTCTTCAGTCCAGGACCCGAGACGCATTCCCAGTTAACCTCAAAAATCTGGCTTGGGGAACTTGACAGCTGATGCTGAGGACACATTTGTATTATTTCCAACCAACAAGAAACTTTTTTTTAGAAAATACTTTTAAGTCAGTCCATCCAGGCACTTTAGTTATTTGCTTGTTTTTGGCTACATGTGCAATCTTAGTTCCCAAACAGGGATGGAACCCACGCTCCCGGCAGTGGAAGCATGAAGCCCTAACCACCAGTCCCCCAGGGAAGTCCCAAGAAACTTCTGCTTTCAATCCCCTGAAAAGACTGTCATAAAGACTAAGTTTCCAGCTGACTGGCATTTTCCAAAATAAGATTTTCATTCCAGCTCCGGCTTCAGCTTATAGCTTCCACCTTCCCAGCTACCCGGGTCTGTGTATTCCCTGTTGCCCCTATGCCAAGCCTGTCCCCAGGTCCTTTTGACTCATTTCTCAAAATGTCTTTCACAAGTGTTCCCCCTGTCCCTTTCCTAGGTCCTTCCAGAGACCTGGCCCATGATGGTCAGCACTGCTGAGCACTCTCGCTGGTCTCCCAGCGCTGACTTCACCTAATTCCTTCAGCCATAACCATCTGGCAAATTTTCACTTCCGATGGCTTCCACCAGTTATCTCTCTGCGAGCCTCTCAGCTGGTATGGAATCCAGGTCCTGGTGGAACTGAGGCAGAATTCTGAATATTCAGATCAGTGCTTTTTTTTCTCTGCTCCCCAAGAACCACTCTGCTGTAACAGGAAGTATTACACTATTCTTGTCTCTGGCCTCTGGGTTTTTGTGCAGGCTCTTCCTTAACAGAGTTTCGAAAGAATTGTCCTAAAATGCTCATGTCATGACATCCATCCTTCTACCTTCAGGAGTTATATGAAATTTTCTCTGCACCAAGTATAGTTTGGGCTCTTTCAGATACAACATTTTTTATTAAAAATCAATAAAATTTGTTTTAATTAAAGAAACATTAAAACAAACAAAACAAGTACCCTCTAGATAATCTATTAATATTGAACAATATGTACTAAATATTATTTAATTATCTCAACGCCTGAATAGTAATAATATATTTGGAGGTTTGTATGTGGGTGTCCAAGGTGGCGCAGTTGGTAAAGAATCTGCCTGACAATGCAAGAGACACAAGAGATGCAGTGTCATTCCCTGGGTCGGGAAGATCCCCTGGAGTAGGAAAAGTAACCTGCTCCAGTATTTCTGCCTGGGAAATTCCATGGACAGAGGAGCCCGGTGAGCCACAGTGCATGGGATTGCAAACAGTTGGACACGATTGCATGACAAAGCATGCATATATTTGTGTGTATGTGTCTATATGTGGGTTTGGGTGTGTGTGGTAGATTTTTGATACATAATAGGTGACAAAGGAAGAAGTCTATAGCTCAGAAGAAATGCGAGTATTGATCCTCTCTTGAAAGGTGATTTCTATCTCAAAACTTAAAACTCTAAATATTTAGTCCAGTGCCTCAAAAGAAAATTCCTTTTAAGAATTCTTTCTCTTGAAACCTCCATTTGCCTCTGTTCCGTATTAAGGCTCCAGAACACAGACATTCCTGTGTGTCCTTGGTTGGATTTAACATTCCTGTTGCTTTCCTAGTTTTCCTGGGATGCGATGCTCTTAACTGCAGCTTACATCCTGAGTATCCGTGACCTAGTGCCTGGGACTTTCCATGATCAGTTCTTGCTTCAGTGATTTGTAAAAGTACCAAAGCCAAACCAACACTTCCAAAATGACTCCAGAGGCCCAAGAGCACACAGGACCACATATTTAAAAAAACAGAAAACATGTTCTCATGGTGATTTATCATTGCCATGATCGTTTTTAATGAAAGTGTGTCTGGAAAAACTGTGGAATGTCAAATTCCTAGACGTGGAGGTGGTTTCCTCCCTGACGGCTGACCTCAGGCTGTCACCAAGGGTCACGAAAAGTTGGGAAGTGCAGGAAGATGTTACTTTTCCAGCTGTTGTGTCACCAGCCATCCCTGAGGAAGCTGGGACTCAACACAGGTGGTTTGATTTTAGGAAGAGAAGTCTTTCAAAATATTTGGCTGGGGACCTCACTGGCCCTGTTGTTGTCATGGGGATGGGAGGGTTCAAGTGGTTGTCGGGGATGGAGTAGAGATGATGATACTTGTTTTAAAGCACAGGAAGGACAGTCTGCGCTGTAGACCAGTGGTCCCCACCCTTTTTGGCACCAGGGATCGGCTTCTTAGAAGACAATTTTTCCATGGACTGGGGTTGGAGGGGGGGTTGGCTTTGGAATCATTCAAGCAAATTACATTTATTGTGCACTTGACTTCCCTGATGGCTCAGATGGTAAAGAATCTGTCTGCAAAGCAGGAGACCTGGGTTCACTGCCTGGGTTGGGAAGATCCTCTGGAGAAGGGAATGGCACCCCACTCCAATCTTCTTGCCCAGAGAATCCCATGGACAGAGGAGCCTGGGTGTTTACAGTCCACGGGGTCACAAAGAGTTGGACACGACTGAACAACTAACACGTTCCCTTTTTTCTTGATTTTTGTTATTGTTACATCAGCTCTACCTCAGATCATCAGGCATTAGATCCTGGAGGCTGGAGACCCCTGCTGTGGATCACTTCAGGGAAAGCAAGGAGGAGGGCGAGTGAGAATCCCATAGGGATATAAAGCCAGGCTAAAACAGAAAAGAAAGGGAAGGAAGGGAAGGGAAGGAGAGAAGAACAACAGTATAAACTTTCGGTGAGCAATTTGATAGTTTATTAATACTGTGGTCAATTCTCATTTCAGGCACTAGGTAACAGTTGGATCTGGTTATGGCCTGTGAAGGGTCTACCAGATACCTCTAGCCTGCACTCTGGGCAAGCTTGTTCTCTCTGGCAGCCTAATGTCTCTTTCCTACCACAAAATTGAACAGATCAAGTCACGAATTCACCCCAGTGCTACAAGTTAAGAAGTTTCTAGATGGTTGGTCTAGCCACAAAGCCAGCAGACTCCTAGCAAAACAGGACACAGCCTCTGAATTCACACAAGTGGCTATGACAGAGACACGCCTTCTCTTCATTTGTTCACTGGTCTGTTGAGACATTGGGCTACTGGCCAGGCTACAGAGAGGAAGAGGGTTCAAGGGGGTTCATGTCTCCTGGGAGTGGCAAACAGGAAGCTAAAGAATTGCAATGCGTTGGGATAGATGTTGGGCCATGAGGATGTGTCATGGATAACCCAGAAAACATCCCCTCTCTGTCTGGGGAAATTGATGGAAAAGCTTCCAAGACACGAAATCCATGTGAATTGATTCCCCAGACAAGCAAAGGGGGTATGGAGGGTGGGATACTAACTCTGTGACTCTGTGACCCTTGTAGATACAGAGATATGTGAGATGGATGGTCGGATTTATGCAGGGAAATGACAGCATCTGGTTGATGCTATCACAAGATTGCTGTGATGGAAGGAGGATCTGGTCCTTGGAAAATGCAGCCTCCAGACAGACCCACCTGCCCCAGGTCTCCCACGGGGGAGGGGACACTGAGGCTCATCATGCAGGTGTTCACAGCTCTCACCTGCCCCCACCCTCCAAAAGGCAGAGCCCTGTGTTTCTCAGACCTCTTCTTTGGAATTTAGTGGGGAAATTGGAATGGGAAACAGAGGAGGACTTGGGTCTAGTGGCTAAATTGATCCATGAGACTAAGTGAGGAGTGAGAGGAGCCAAGATTAAAAGAAAAAGGAAAGAAAAGAGGCAAGGCTGCTGTGTTGAGAGGAGAGAAGCGGGCTTTTTGGTGGTGGTACAGGGCTGCTGGTGGAAGGGCCATGGGGTAATCTTCGGGATCTGAGTGGTGATGGGACAGGACACTTGGATGGAGGGTGTTGATAAGATCCCTTTAATGTCATTCGACAGAGAATGGAGTGCCTTCGCAGTTACTTCTAGAAATTGAATCCTGAGGCACTTGGAGACGGAATCATGTAGATTCCAGTGTTTCAAAAAGTTACAACACGTGCTGTTTGATGGGACTTACTAGAAAAGATGGTCAAGGAAATGTTTACATACCAGCTCGTTTTGGTCTTACTGGATCCTCCTCCATTAGTTCATGTTCATGGAGAAGCTGAAAGAACATTGTAGAAAATAGTCAGTGAGTGTTAGCAATGTCTTTTCATGATGGTTTTCTGCTCACAGGCCCGGGAATGTTCAGGCTGAGCATAGGGCTGCGGCTCTGGGTCAATACCTCGTGCCCTGTGAATGGCGGGCCACCAGCAATGGGAGGGTAGGGAAGATGCAATGGATTGGCCTCTGGGATATGACCTTGGCATTGACTTTTTATAGTCCAGTCACTAGATTCGAAGCGGAAGAAATCAGCCTATCTGAGTCTCTCAGGGTTCCTGCAGCTTGAGGCCTGTCAAGAAATATAAATTATGCTGTTCTCCATTGCACTGGGGCTTGAATCCTGAGTCATTCAGGAGGCACTTCAGACGAATCTCACAACCTCTCTTCTGCACTCCCTCAGCCAGTCCCCACCCCAGTATTTCTGTGGCCTTAGGACTATTTAGGTTATGCATATTTAGAAATTATTTTCTCTTTCTCTAGGCTTTTTACTCCTGGATGGTTTTATAGTTGCTTTTTGGGTCAAGGGCTTTGAGACCCAGCTCTAGAGCCAGACTGGGTACAGAGCTGTGCCCCTTCCTTGCCTGTGACCTTGAGGAAGTTATTTAGTCTCTTTGACCCTCAGTTTTCTTTTCTGTAAAATGGAATAATAGTGCCTACCTCATAGAATTGTTATGAGAATTAAGCCAACTGCAATGTGGAATAATCTAAGCTCTTAAAAACACTAGTTATATCATATAGGATGATAGTTAAGAGTTAAGTACTCTGTAGACATTGCTTCAAATCGTAGCTCTTCCATAAAATGGCTGTGTGACCTTGAGCAAGTTACTTAACCTTTCTGTGCCTCAGTACTCACCTGTAGTATACAGACATAAGTACCTTGCTTCATGAGGTTGTTGTGAGGAGCAAATGATTAATCAATGTAGAACACTAGAATAGCTTTAGTGACATAATAAGTGCTGTTCTGGGACACAGCATCACACTGTTCTGGGGCACCATTCACACAGAACACCCCCTGCCCCCCAACTGCATAAATCACTTGCTTCATCTCCATAAAGCTCATCTAAGGTCAACATGTGGCTTCTTTAAGAACTGACATTGATTGGCTTTGCTGCTGGGCTCACTGCCAGCTCTGTAGCTTATAACCTCACCTTGACCGGATATGGGGCTCCTAGCTCATCCCTGCCTCCAAGTGAGTTTTCCTACAATGAGTTTCCCAACCCAAACTTCCTTTAAGTCTCAGTAGAGGAGCCAGATAACCCCCGCCCTCCAGGGTGTGTAGTTTACCTTGAACTCCCATCACCCCCCACTCCTGCCGCCCCCTTACCAGAGAGCACCACCTGAGACAGAGCTTGTTTTGCCCTCCGTGGTCTCTGCCATTTTCCCCTAGTTATCTCCCATCTTAACGATATCAAGAAGAGTAATTCCTAAGACGTCTTCAAAAACCGGTGCCAGGCACTGTTAAGTGCTTGGTGTGTGCTTGTTTATTTTATCCTCATGACAATCAAAGGTGTAGATACTGTTATCATCTGCATTTCACAGATGAGAAAACACAGGAGCGGAGAGGTCAAATAACTTGCCAAAGGTCACATGGCCTTGAAATGGCAGAATCAGGACTCAAACCCAGCTAACCTTCCTCCTAAGTCTGCACTTATCCACACAGGCACAGCATCATCTTACCAGGAGATATCCTGGGAAAGCACGGGGAAACTGGGTTCCTCTCAGTGACCCCGTCTCTCTTAACCAGTACTTCGTCTCTCTCTATTGCCTCTTCCACCCCTGCCTTCTTTTCAACGAGTAGTATTAATGTCCACAGGAAATGTGAAGGGACCTGAGAGTCCACAAATGTTCTTGAAGAGTGAACAGAGGAATGATGACTGATGTTTGGAATGTGCAAGCTCAGGTGCTGCCTCCTTTGTTGTGAGGTTATCTCAGCTCTACCGAGATGTGAACGGACCAAGAAATAACAAAGTCAATGTATAGGGCTGGTTCCTGCCCGACTTCCCCGGGAGCCTGCTCTGGCGCTGAGCCTGGGCAGAAGGAAAGGTTCTTTGGCTGTCTTCCTGCCTCCATCCTCCCTGGGATTGGGGGGAGGTAGGGGGAGCCACCAGGAAGCTTTCTCTGTTCACTCTTTGTGGGCTTGCTGCAGGGGGCACTCAGCCCCGGAGAAGGTGACTACCGGAGGTCACCTTTGGGAAGCAGGCCAAGGTTTCATTTCCTCCATTTCCCAGGGGTCGCTAAAGAATTAATGACTTGCCACTGGCAATTGTGGATTAAAATCAAGGTACATTTCAGTCCTCTCTTATAGAGCTCTTCTAATCTTCATGAGCGTGAGACTCCTCTCCCTTCCCTCCCCCAGTCAGATTTAGCAGGTCTCAGATAGGGTAAAGAAAACTGCTTTTTTAAATCAGCACATCCCTGGACAGGAGGCCAGTTTTTGAGAACCTCTGCTCTTTAACTACTTCTTGAATCTTCATGGTGATTATCTGAAACTTTCATGGAAAACCTCTAATTAAGTGCTGTTTCCACATAGCTGTCACCTACTGGCTCCATTGTTCAGTGAGGATTCACAACTTTTTATGAGAATAAATGACTTTTGATTTTAAACCCTGTAATGACTGAGTTGCTTGCTTTTTTGGAAGGAAAGCTATGACAAACCTAGACGGTGTATTAAAAAGCAAAGATATCACTTTGTTGACAAAGGTCCGTACAGTTAAAGCTATGGTCTTTCCAGGAGTCATGTTTAGATGTGAGAGTTGAAACATAAAGAAGGCTGAGTGCCAAAAAATTGATGCTTTCAAATTGTGGGACTGGAGAAGACTCTTGAGAGGTCCCTTGGACAGCAATGAGATCAAACCAGTCAATCCTAAAGGAAATCAATCCTGAATATTCATTGGAAGGACTGATGCTGAAGCTGAAACTCCAATACTTTGGCCGTCTGCTGGCCGAAGAGCCAACTCACTGGAAAAGACCCTGATGCTGGGGAAGTATGAAGGCAAAAGGAGAAGAGGGCAGCAGAGGATGAGATGGTTGGAGAGCATCATCGATTCAATGGGCAAACTCCAGGAGACAGTGGAGGACAGGGAGGCCTGACGTGCTGCAGTCCATGGGGTTGCAAAAAGTCAGACATGACTTAGTGACTGAGAACAATCATTGGGAAAAGACGGAGGGAAAGCATACTAAAAGCACTGAAGCCTCTGGGGTGTTCACTGGTGATGCTGGTGGGGGCAAAGACCCTCGGCCACCCGGATCTGACTAAGCACCGAGAGTTAGGTCATGGGGCCTGGATTTTCAGAAGGCAGATATTGGAGTCATACCAAGAACTGATCCCTCCGCCTTTTCTCCTCTCTAACTGGAAAAGTCATTCATTCATTCCAAGCCTTGGTTTCTCACATTTTGAAAAACAAGGAGCATGATAAACGTGATGCATCTCGGGCAGTGCTGACAGCCCACGTGCCCATCTGGCCTGGGCTCACTGGGGGACAGTCTTGCCTGCCTGAGTCTCATGTCGCCCGAGTTCGGGGAACTATGAGGCTGCACACAGATCCTGCCAGGGTCTCCCAATGCTGAGTACAGTTTCAGACAAAACCCAGAGCCTCTGCCTGTCCATGGAAAGGTACCCAGATGGGTATCAGAGGACAATGACCAGCTCTGCCCAGAAGGGATTTCCTGTTTGCCAAGCTTCAGTCAGAAGATACAAGGTCACCGATTCCAGGAAATGCCCCACTTGTTGAACTTTACAAGTAATGGGAGGGTGGGGAGTGGCTTGAAGAAGGAGCAGACAGACAGTCAGGAATGAGAGATGGCATTTTTAGAAGTGAAAAAAAAACAACAACAACCAGGGAGCCAAATGACAAACAAATAAATAGTCACAGATCTCACCCAGTTTTGCATCTTTGCCTCAATTGTCTCAGCAAGGATCCCGTTAAAATATCTTCTTCCTGGGCATGCGAACCCAGTGTAAAAATAACCACCAAATCTTATGCATTTGCTGTGTGCCAATCATGATGCTAAGCCATGTAGATCTGAGAACATGTAATCCTGAAGAAGCTGAAGAATGAGACGCTATTTCTCATAGTATGTGAGAAAACAGGTTCAGGGAGATAAAAAACTGAGATGGAATTTCCAAAGTTAGCGAGCATTAGAGCTGGGCTTTGGCCTCAGGGTTGATCCCAGCATTGAGAAACTGCAGCCTTGCTGCTCCCAGTGTGATCACTGGGAAGGGAACAAAGAGTAACTAGTCAGAAGGCAATACCCAGAGCCCCAATTTGGCCGTCTGCTGGCCGAAGAGCCAACTCACTGGAAAAGACCCTGATGCTGGGGAAGTATGAAGGCAAAAGGAGAAGAGGGCAGCAGAGGATGAGATGGTTGGAGAGCATCATCGATTCAATGGGCAAACTCCAGGAGACAGTGGAGGACAGGGAGGCCTGACGTGCTGCAGTCCATGGGGTTGCAAAAAGTCAGACATGACTTAGTGACTGAGAACAATCATTGGGAAAAGACGGAGGGAAAGCATACTAAAAGCACTGAAGCCTCTGGGGTGTTCACTGGTGATGCTGGTGGGGGCAAAGACCCTCGGCCACCCGGATCTGACTAAGCACCGAGAGTTAGGTCATGGGGCCTGGATTTTCAGAAGGCAGATATTGGAGTCATACCAAGAACTGATCCCTCCGCCTTTTCTCCTCTCTAACTGGAAAAGTCATTCATTCATTCCAAGCCTTGGTTTCTCACATTTTGAAAAACAAGGAGCATGATAAACGTGATGCATCTCGGGCAGTGCTGACAGCCCACGTGCCCATCTGGCCTGGGCTCACTGGGGGACAGTCTTGCCTGCCTGAGTCTCATGTCGCCCGAGTTCGGGGAACTATGAGGCTGCACACAGATCCTGCCAGGGTCTCCCAATGCTGAGTACAGTTTCAGACAAAACCCAGAGCCTCTGCCTGTCCATGGAAAGGTACCCAGATGGGTATCAGAGGACAATGACCAGCTCTGCCCAGAAGGGATTTCCTGTTTGCCAAGCTTCAGTCAGAAGATACAAGGTCACCGATTCCAGGAAATGCCCCACTTGTTGAACTTTACAAGTAATGGGAGGGTGGGGAGTGGCTTGAAGAAGGAGCAGACAGACAGTCAGGAATGAGAGATGGCATTTTTAGAAGTGAAAAAAAAACAACAACAACCAGGGAGCCAAATGACAAACAAATAAATAGTCACAGATCTCACCCAGTTTTGCATCTTTGCCTCAATTGTCTCAGCAAGGATCCCGTTAAAATATCTTCTTCCTGGGCATGCGAACCCAGTGTAAAAATAACCACCAAATCTTATGCATTTGCTGTGTGCCAATCATGATGCTAAGCCATGTAGATCTGAGAACATGTAATCCTGAAGAAGCTGAAGAATGAGACGCTATTTCTCATAGTATGTGAGAAAACAGGTTCAGGGAGATAAAAAACTGAGATGGAATTTCCAAAGTTAGTGAGCATTAGAGCTGGGCTTTGGCCTCAGGGTTGATCCCAGCATTGAGAAACTGCAGCCTTGCTGCTCCCAGTGTGATCACTGGGAAGGGAACAAAGAGTAACTAGTCAGAAGGCAATACCCAGAGCCCCACCCTCAGACTTCCTGAGCTGAAATCTGCACTTTAAGAAGGTTCCCAGCTGGATTCATGCACACATTGAAGTTTAAGAAGCTACATCATCAATCACACTTCAAAAGGCTGTCTTGCTGTATTTGCACCCCCAGGTTCAGAGCAGCATTGTTCACAGCAGCCAGGAGGTGAGAGGAACTCAAATGTGCATTAATGGATAAACAGATTAACAAAAGGTAGGATATACATACAATGTATCCTTATTCAGACTTAAGAAAGGAAGGAAATTCTGATGCATACTATTAATACAACAGTTACATTTTTAGGACTTTATGCTAAGTGAATAAGCAAGTCACAAAAAGACAAATACTGTATGATTCCACTTGTATGAGGTACTCAAGAGTCATCAAAATGACGGAGTCGGAAAGTAGAACAGTGAGCTCTAGGAGCTGGGGTCGTGTCGGGGGCTGAGGGGGTTTTGTTTAATGAATACAGAGTTTCAGTTTTGCAAGATTGATTGTGTGACAATGTGAATATATTTAATGCTACTGAAATACACACTTAAAAATGGCGACAATGGTCATTTTTTTAACAGGTCATCACTGTATGTTACACTATGTGTACTGTTACAATAGTGGAAGCGGGAGCTGAGTGGCAACCTAGGGCCATATAAGCTGATAAGGCAGTTTCAAGGGCATCTCTCCAATGGAGGTCTTCAGTCTCTGAACTGATGAAAATATTATATCTTGAAGGCAGATCTAAAGGGGGAAAGTGGGGCTCTTAGGATGGTGGTGGGAATATCCAGGAAGATATCCTGATCCACCAGGCTGATGGAGGAGCTTTGTTATGGATGTTCACGAAGGTAGAGCTGGCACAGTGGAAGGGCATCGCTGTAGCCAGGAATGCTGGGAATCTCTGGAACAGAGGCAAGGTTGACCCCATTGCTAAGATCAGGTCGGTCTCTGGCTTTTTCCCCATATGCATGGGGTAAGTAGACTTCTGTACTGACTATGCACATCCTCGGGAAAAGTAATGTTTCCACCTTCTATTTATAAGAGCAAGCTGCTGCATAGAATTGCAAGGGTTGCATCCTGCATACTGCAATTTGGAAGAAGACACACAATGTATACTTCCCAAGTTATGAGAGAAATAATAAAAAGACAAGACCTAGGTCAAACAAAGAAAGATACAAAAACGAAAAAGAGGAAGGAAATGCATAAACCCATAAAAAAATCCTGAAAGTAAGAGCAAGAATTTTAAATGACATCAAATGTAAATAAATTATACTCCCCAATCACAGTCAGATTAGAAGAAAGAAAGAAAGTGAAGTCGCTCAGTTGTGTCCAACTCTTTGCGACCCCATGGACTGTAGCCTACCAGGTTCCTCCGTCCCTGGGATTTTCCAGGCAAGAGTACTGGAGTGGGTTGCTATTTCCTTCTCCACAGGTTAAAAGAAAAGAATCTCAAACATGCATTGTTTATAAAAGAATCAGTAAAGCAAAGGAATATACTAAAAGCTACACAAAAAATAAAGAATAAAGATCAAGCAAACACAAACACAAAAACAGAACCCACAACTGGAATAGAGGACAGAGAATTAAAATTGAAAATCTCCAACCAGGAAAAGAGAAGACATTTTCTGATGCTAAAATCTATCAATGAAAAACTCTAACAGTCGTGATAGACTGAACAAAGTAGCACTGAACTATGTTTTTAAAAAGTCAGTAGAAAAAAATACAAGAAGAGAAATGAAAATAGCAAACACTGATAAAGTCTTTTTACATGTGTCAGGCACTAGTCTAAAGCATTTTGTAAATATTAACTAATTTAATTCTCATAGCAAGCAGTAAATCAATACTATTGTTTTCATTATTTACAGATGAAAAAGCTGAGACACAGAGAGAATCACATCTGTCCCATGAGATTTCATAACCTGTAATAAGCCCCGCTTTGGTGCATGGAGTAGCCTAAGGAAAGAAGATCCCAATGATTCCCACAAGGAACAAGGGGGTGAGCTAAACTCCCATTAACTTCCCAAGGACAAAACGACCTGGCTGATTTGTTTTACAAAAGCTTGGGTGATCACCCATGGCCCTTTCAACTATATCGATCTGTGATTATAACGCGACACAAATTAACACCTCTTGAAATGTGTTTTAGTCTGATGCTCCTGGTTAAAAAAAAAAAAAAATTCCTTTGAAGACACATGTCCTGCTCAGTCCTCAAAATCTGCTTTATCAATGGTGCTGTCAGTTTCACAGGGTGGAGCTCCAGGCCTAGAAGTGGTAAATTCATTAAGGAGGGAAGCCAGGGGAATGATCCCTTGACGCCACCACTGATTCCAGAGTATGACGTGTTGTACCCAGGGTGTTATTGTCGGATGAATACCATTTACGGTCCACCACTCCCTCCTACCATTTGTGACATGTTCTCAAAGGCCCTGAACATTTGTATAAAGCAGTTTCTGTCTATTATTTTCCCAGGAAATCAGAAAAAAAAAAAAAAATGTGACAGGGAAATATAGCAGACATGGATTTACTCACCGAATGATAAACAATAGACTCTAAATTCAAACTCAGTGTAGCTTGGGAAGAATAAATCACAATAATCACAAAGCACAAAGTGGTTCTCCTTGGGGACTTCATGTCTTCAAGTTTGAGTTGCCTTGCCTGAAATGAAAATAAGATGGCTTAGAGATAGAGTTGTTTATTTATCAAACTTAGAAAAGGACTAGGAAATGCTGACTCCAAGGTCACACTGCAAATGGGCATTTTCAGTGGAGGGGAGAAGGGAAAGAGCTTAAAGGCATCAACTGTAGAAAACAGTGTCCACTCTAGACCCTGGGGTCATGAAAGGATAATGTCAGGAAAGATGGTGGCTGGGGAAGACTGGGGATGGTACCTGCGAGTGGAACAAAGACAACAGATCTTTAGGTAGGTTTCCTAGAGAGAGAGAGAAGGAGAGAGAAGAGGAAAGACAAAGGAGAAAGAGGAAAGATTACTCAGTATGAAATACTTTCAACCTTATGGTTCAGTACATATGAACAAAAGGATTCAGAGAACAGTACTTTCCTTGCCTACATGCATCACACTCTGATGTTTTCAATTCTGTTCTATTCTCTTACCCTATGTCTTCTTTTAAGCATGGCAACAATCTATTAAACTGACTTTTGTGTGTGCGTGTCATCGCTAAGTCCTGTCTGACTCTTCTGCAACTCCATGGACTAAAGCCCGCCTAGCTTCTCTGCCCATGGGATTTCCCAGGCAAAAATACTGGAATGGGTTGCTATTCCTTTCTCCAGGGGATATTCTTGACCCAGGGATCAAACTCACATCTCCTTTATTGCCCGTGGATTCTTTATTACTGAGTCACCAGGGAGGCTCCTAAATTGACTTTAAGACCCATGTTAATGGGCTATGCCCTATTAGTATGAAAAATCCTGGAACTGGTAACAAAAATACAAGATATATTTTAGAGATTTTTAGAGTATATAACATAGAATATTAATAGAGAATATGTCATATATTGATTTTTGATTGCTATCTCGTTACAACACTGGGGATGATAACAAGGTTTTTTTTGATGACCAGATTAATCACGGTTGCATCTGAAAAGTAGAGAATCACATGGAATAATCCCAGATCCTATGGGTCTAGGGACCAGGACAAACTACTTTTCTTTCCTTAGTGACTTTTTAAAATCCATATTTTTGTGAAAAGAATACTTGACAAAGGGGCAGGGGATAGGAACCAAACTAATTGCATCTGGGGCTTCCCTGGTGGCTCAGTGGTAAAGAATCTGCCTGCCAAATGCGGGAGACACGGGTTTGATCCCTGGTCCAGGAAGATCGCACATGGCACGGAGCAACTAAGCCTGTGGGCCACAACTGTTGAGCTGGTGCTCTAGAGCCTGGGAGCCACAACTTCTGAGCCCACACACCGCAACTACTGAAGCCCATGCTCCGCAACAAGAGAAGCCACACAGTGAGAAGACTGTAAGCGGCAACTAAAGAGCAGCCCCACTCACCACAACTAGAGAAAAGCCCGACCAGCAGTGGAGATCCAACAGAGCCATAAATAAATAAACAAAATTATAGGGAAAAAAAAAAAAACTAATCTAATTGTATCCTTGAATAAGTCATTTATCTTCTCTGAATCCAGTTTGTCTATCTATGAAATGGGGATACTCAGACCTCCTCTAATTCTCTCACGGACTTTTCTGAGGCTCAAATGTAATTAAAAGCCATGCAGAGCTTCATTGGTGCCAGCTGCAGTGGAACCACCCTGAGAGCAGCATCCAGAGGGCAGCCATCAGGAAGGGCAGGCCTTGGTCCAGGCATTGCCATGAGCATCAGAGGACTTGGCCAGGATGGCACACGGAGAGGAGCCAAGACTTACACGCCAGCAAGGGTCATGTTTCAATCACCAGTTGTTGGCTGCCTCCTTTTCCTCTTCCCCAGTGGGAAAGAAGGAAGCATAAGGCCCTGGAAAACTGACCCAATTTGCAGATCTGGCAATGAAATGCATTTTTTAAATTCTGCAGCTCAATGGCTTTTGGAAAATGCTTCGCAATTTAGGTTACAGGAATAGATGTTTAAGGCCAGATGCATCTACAATAGGGAAAGCACAGCAGCTCATTCCTTGTTGAGAAGCAGTAGCCTTTGGTGGGTATGGAGCAGGCTGATTTAGCCTGGGGGTGACAACTGTCTGGGGGATGAATCAGGTATTTCAGAGGCAATTTAATCTTTTTAGGCATCTACTTTCTGCCTGTACTAACTGGTTCCATTTTGAAGCAGTTAATCAAAGAGAGAAAAGTTAGTAGCTGAATAGTTAATGTCTCCCTTAATACTTGAGAGCCAGGAAGGGACTCAGGTATTAAAGGGATTGGAGATGACTGCACATCTTTTTATCACTTTGTAATATTGGCCTTTGTCAGCTAGCAAGGATTACCTTGGTCGTGATAATGACCAAATGGTCACACCCCGGCCCCCAAAAGGTCATGTCTGGTCCCTTTGTATAATAGCCATTGGCCAATGCTTTCTGCTGCCCCCAACTTCCCCCACCTTCCTTGGCCATAGTTCTTGATTAAATTGACATCTTTTTCTCTGTTGACCTATTTTGTAGCTACAGAATCACAATTCAACAGAAATACAACTATAGAAAGGACCACACTGTGGGGAAGGGGGTGTTCTCCGGATGCAGAAAAAAAGATAACAGCTACTAGAATCAGTTCAGTTCAGTTCAGTCACTCAGTTGTGTCCGACTCTTTGCGACCCTATGGACTGCAGCACGCCAGGCCTCCCTGTCCATCACCAACTCCCGGAGTTC
>SJYT01034805.1:34458-80439 GCA_006410635.1 Cephalophus harveyi | reverse complement strand
ATCCCAGGGTTGATCTCCTTCAGAATGGACTGGTTGGATCTCCTTGCAGTCCAAGGGACTCTCAAGAGTCTTCTCCAACACCACAGTTTAAAGGCATGAATTCTTCGGCGCTCAACTTTCTTCACAGTCCAACTCTCACATCCATACATGACCACAGGAAAAACCATAGCCTTGACTAGACGGACCTTTGTTGGCAAAGTAGTCTCTGCTTTTGAATACACTGTCTAGGTTGGTCATAACTTTCCTTCCAAGGAGTAAGTGTCTTTTAATTTCATGGCTGCAATCACCATCTGCAGTGATTTTGGAACCCACCCCCCACCCCCCCAAATAAGTCATCAGTTACACAATAACGGCAAAGGGAAGGTCCTCCACTTAAAGTAAGAAGGCTGTTGTTTTGAGAGAGAGGTAATATTAAAAATATTTGACAACCAATATGGCATGAGCCTGACCCATATGAACAAGGATACCAGCTGAAGCTCAGTCTGCTTTCAGGGTTCCTGCTATGTTTGGGAGGAGTTCTGAAGATGAACTTTTCTCACTACATCAATAATGTCTCAGTAACCCTCCAGCTGTTTTTATCAGTGAGGAAGCTGGTGGAGGCTGTTTAACTTGGCTAATGGGAAAAAATTCCCAATCCATCCAATGAAAAGCTCAGAGCAGAATTACACCATCAAGGTGATATATCTTGAGTAGGGCTCCCCCTTTTTTTGTAAATCCCCAAGACGTTCCTATTTATTCCAAATTCCTAGAATAAATGTGCTCAGTTGCTCAGTCATGTCAGACTCTTTGCAACACCATGGACTGAAGCCCACCAGGCTCCTCTGTCCATGGGATTTTCCAGGCAAGAGTACTGGAGTGGGTTGGCATTTCCTTCTCCAACATAAATGGCAGACAACTAAAAGACTCAGTGATAAGCCGAGACAGAAAAAGAGAATTATCTTATGTCATTCCCAATTTCTTTATCCTTTGAAATGATAAATTCTGGACACTGTCTACTAAAACTCACCAACCTATATGAGCCTGCTGTGTCTTAGAAAAAGCTGAGAGATGACCTCATGCTCAGCAGTAACCTTGTGTTGGATGAGCAACTTCCTGGTTCCTCAGACTCTATTTTCCTGTCTGTAAAGTTAGAAGATGGGGGAGGGGAACCAAGCACCCTGACATCATATGCCAGGAAGAAGTGGTAGTGATTCTCAGCATTCCTGCTTTTGGAGGACAAAGGTCTAGATTACTTGAAGCGGTCTTAAACCACATTCTCTCTCAGAGGGATTATGCACCAGGAACATTCATTGTGAAACTGACCTGAAACATATCAGGGAACTGTTCTCCAAAATCTTCTGAACAACCAGGGCTTCAAATGAACTGGTCTCTATCCCTTCATCAGCTCTGAGCAGCCCAATTTTGATTGAAGGGGTGGGAGGAGAAGTCAAGGGGGTTTACGCCTTGCAAGTTAAGAAGACTGTTCATGAAATGGCCTCATCTGTGAGGTCTGATGACCCAATGTCATCATCAAGATGTGATTCCAAGCTTGGTATATAGAGGGTAATAGTGAGGCTTGTTCTGGAAAGGATTTCCTAAGCTCTACACAGCTCTGCCCTCCTGTGCTCTCAGGTGTCCTCAGCCCCTCTTCCCTGGGGACCCCAGCCTTAATACTCTCTTTGGCTCCTCCTGGGGAGAAAGAAGGCAGAAGGTAAAAGAAAGCCCACATTTGATTACCCTCTGCCCAGGTGCCTCCTCCTTCCTCCAGTTCAGGTCTCTGCTCCTGGCTTGGGTCCAAGCACAACTTCTCCCCTTAACATCACCCTGGGTAGCACCACCCTAGAAGGAAGCTCGCTGGAGTATTTGAGCATCATCTGCTTAAATGGTTCTTATCCTTGGCCGCGCATAAGAATAAGCTCCTGGGGAATTTCTTTGTTTCCTCTCTTCATTTGTTGTTTTAACATCATGTCAGATCAACTGAATTATCATTTCTGGTGGGGGCAGGAGTGAGGGGGTGGCTGTATCCGCCCCAGCTGTTTCTGATGCAGAGGGAGGTTTGAGGTCTGCAGGTTCCTGCTTTCAGCATCCCATTGCCCTAGCCACACTCCTGGCACTTTCTATCACAAGCCTATAGTCCTCTCTCCACTAAAGAAATTACATAGAAACAGAATCTTAGAGGGGATGCATTTAGGAGGCAATCAATCAATGGTGGATGAATGAATGGATTCATGGGAGTATAGACTCAGAGGTCATCTACCCAATAGTTGATGCAATTCAGCAGCCAAGGCTGTTATTTGAGGTTGTGTCATATATTTCACGTAGTATCAAATGTGGTGCACAGTTACAACACGTCAGAGAACATTCCATAGGCCTAAAATTGTGCGAAGTTAGGCATGCATGAAAGGAAATAAGTTATGTTCCTTGTCTCGAAAAAGCTCTCAATCATATCAGGAAGGCATGAAACAGACTAAAAGAAAAATGTGAGCTTAAATGATGCTATTTACTAAATGTCTACTAGGTACCAAACACTGCCCTAAATGTAATTATTAGTATGTTCATTCACTTAATTTGCCTCACAATAAGACTAGGAGGTAGGTGTTTCCTCCTAATTCATGGATGAGAAAATGAAGGCTTTCAGAGAGGTTACTAGACTTATTCAGGTTGCCCAGCTAGTAAATAACAGTAAGAATTGCCCCCACTTTGGCCTGTCTCCGGGGCTTCACTGGTGGCTCAATCAGTAAAGAAACCACCTGCAATGCAGGAGACCTGGCTTCAATCCCTGGATCAGGAAGATCTCCTGGGAAAGGGAACGACAACCCACTCTAGTATTCTTGCCTGGAGAATTCCATGGACAGATGAGCCTGGTGGGGAAAGTGAGCTTCAGTGTGAAGTAATAAGATGACTAGAAAAAGTTGGCCTGGGGGAGTTGGGTGGATTTTGGAGTGACCAGGGTCACTGACCAGACCTTGAAGGACTGGCAGTGTTTAAACATGTGATGGGGGAAAGAAAAGAGAATTGCAGGCAAAGGAGAAGACCATAGATGGAGAGCCTTATCCCTGTTTAAAGGGAACAAAACGTCCCAAAGGGTGATGTTGACCTGTCCCTTGAGCCCTTAGTGGACATTGCCAAGGGTAGCTTGTCCGACCACTGTGACGAAGGCTCAGCCACCATCCCTGAGAGCACATTGTTCTCCGGAATAGTCACCATCAACAAGGGAAGGCAGAGCTATTTTCTGCTCTGCCTTGGAAAAAAAAAATGAATGTAATGGCTTTAGGGTCCCAGTGATTCCCTCTTTCCTGTAATAGACTATAGTGGAAAGAACACCAGCTTTGATGCAAAACAGGCCTGTGTTCTGATTCCAGCTTCACCGCTTATTAATTGTGGGTGAGACACTTAACCCCAACAGAGGCTCAGTTTCCTGATGTGAGTAATGGGGATCGCAGTACTGGCCTTGCAGCATTGTTGTGGAGATCAGAGACTTGTGTCCATGAAGATTGAAAAACCCTGGTCATGGTTGAATTTGTTAAGGTCTGATTTGTGCCCTCTGAAAGTAATATGTTGAATTCCAGCCCCCAGCAGCTCAGAATGTGACCTTGTTTGGAGACCAGGTCTTTAACGAGGTCATTAAGTTAAAATGAGGTCATACGGGTGGGGCCCTGATCCAATATGACCAGTGACCTTACAAGAACAGATACTAGATCTTAGCCCAGAGGCTGAGAAGGGATGGGAGGAGATTAAGACACAGACCTACCCAGAGGGAGAACCACGTGAAGACACAGGAGGAAGACAGCATCTCCAAGCCAAGGAGAGAGGCCTCTGAAAAAACCAACTCTGCTGACACCTTGATTTCTGACCTCCAAGCTCCAGAATTGTGAGAAAATAAATTTCTGTTATTTTAGTCACCCAGTCTGCAGGTCTTTATTATGGCACTCTGAGAAAACTAATACAGAATTCAATAAAAAATGATACTTCTTTTTATTTTTTGTCACCCAAAAAGTGTGAGTCTGACCCTCTGGTCTGCTACCCAATATTTATTATTTATATTGTGAATGTTTTTATGAAAATCAAAAAATGGGTTATCTGACTATAGCACAAAACATACACAGTTAAAACTGAAAGACAGATTAGAATTAATCTTTATGCAGAGGTAGAGAACAGACTTGTGGGCACAGTGGGGGAAGGAAGTGGTGGGATGAATTGAGACGGTAGCATTGACATATATTCACGACCATGTGTAAAACAGACAGCTAGTAGGACATGCTGTGTAACACAGGGAGCTCAGCCTGGCGCTCGGTGATGACCTAGAGGGGTGGGATGGGGTGTTGGTAGAGGGGGGCTCAAGAAGGAGGGGATCTATGTATCCATAGAGCTGATTCACATTGCTGTATGGTGGAAACTCACACAACACTATAAAGTAATTATCCTCCAATTAAAAATAAATTTAAAGAAAATGATTTGCTAAGGAAAAAAGAAAAAGAATTTGCCTTTCATTTAAACACTACCCCCAGCCCTCTACACACACACACATACGTCTAATTTTTTTAGATGACAAAACTAAGACCTGGCAAGACCTGTGTATCTGAAAGGCAGCTGGGAGCTGAATTAGTCAGGACTAAAAAGATTAATTAAGGATTTCAAAAATTATAGATAATAATATTGTCCTATAACAGACAATGTATGACAACTATATTGTCCTATAGTCGGACAAGTCATTTGTCGTATAATGATGGAGAATAATTATCAGCAAAGATAATGATGGTGATGGTGATGACGGTGATGGTGGTGGTTACAGATTACGGATATTAGATCTGTTTCAGGCATAGAGCTACTTCAGTATTCATGGTGCTATTACATCTGTCTCAGGCCTAATGCTATAAGAGGCATAGAAGCTCTCTTCAAGAATTATGTCATTTAACCCTCTCAATTAATCCTATAATATCACTAAATTATCCTTAATTATTCCATATTCAAATATGGAAATGGAAGGTTAGAAGGATGAATAACTCACCAAGGTCAAAGAGCTGATACGTAGTAGTGACAAAATTATAAACTTAGCCATCTATTCCTTTGGGAAAATGGTACCATTTGGGTTAGAGATCTTCCTGGGGGGTTATCAACAAATGAAAAGCTTTCTCTTTGTGAACCCTAGCCCAGGCAACTGAGTTCCAGCCTCACCTTGTTACTGATTTGTTCATGATCTGGGGCAAGTCACTTCACCCCTCTGCATCTCAATTTTCTTTTTGGCAAAGCCAAGGAGTTGATGGCCCTTGGTGATTTCAAAATTGAGGTGAAAGACATGGACTCTGATGGTCCCATTGCTGTTCAAAGAGTCTAAAATTTCTCACAGTTATTTCAAATCCATTGTAACCTCACTTACGTTTCCAAGCCTAATCTTAACTCTCTCTTGCATTTGTCTACTCCACCGCTGATTGACTATGCTAGCTCAGCCTTCACTGCCCCACACAGGCACCCCTGCGATGGCTTCCCTTCTCTTCCTCTCTACCCTACCATCTTCATAGATACAAGAGTGACCTTCTGCAAGCACTCTTCACACCTGTCACCTCTGTTCAGCTCTTCACTGCTTCCAGAACAAAGACAATGGTGTTTGCTGATGCTGGAGGCCCTCCATGACCTGGATCTTATTTTTCAGATCTGGCATATTTAATAAGCATCTATCATATTTTCACGTCTAAAGCTGGTAACTTTTTCATCATTTAAAATAGGGCAAGACAGATCCTGAGCTAGGAGTAGTTTAGCTTTTAAAATTAAGACTATGGTCTGGGACTTCCCTGGCAGTCCAGTGGTTAAGACTCTGAGCTCCCAAAGCAGAGAACAGGGGTTCAATAACTGGCTGGGTAACTAAGATTTAACAAGCCACATAGCATGTCCTAAAGCATGCTTCCCTGGTGGCTTAGAGGTTAAAGCTTCTGCCTCTAATGAGAGAGACCCGGGTTCGATCCCTGGGTCGGGAAGATGCCCTGAGAAGGAAATGGCAATCCACTCCAGTATTCTTGCCTGGAGAATCCCATGGACAGAGAAGCCTAGTAGGTTACAGTCCACGGGGTCGCAAAGAGTCAGACACAACTGAGTGACTTCATCTCAAAGATAAATAAGTAAATAAAAATAAAACAACAACAACAAAAAGACTATGAAAAAAAGGGAGGGGGACAGACAATGCAAGCGGATACTTAAATAAACATTGAAGAAAAAACACTGTGGTCAAACCTTCACAGTTGATGTTTTATTCACTGACTCCACCAGCCCCATAGGCAATAGTGAATAGAGAAGCAGGGACTTTGCCTTCAGATATGAACCTGAATTGAAAGTTTCTTTTTTAGCCTTTCTGAAACTTGGCTTACTTGCTTGCAAAATGCATTGTTGATAATTAAATAATAAGTAAAATAAATAAATAAAATAGTGCAAGAGATTTTCCATTGTCCATTCAGAGGTAAAAATATGAAAATTAATCTTTGAGATGTAAGAGTAATTATTTGCTCAAACTATTTTTCACTGTTTGGCAAAACCAAAGTAATCCTGTGATTTACTTGGTTTCTTAATCTCCATTTTTTTCCTGCCCCTTTGCCTCAACATTATTGCTGCATATTCAGTTCTACCCACCCTTCAGTGCTCAGGAAAATGACTACATCCTGGTTGGAGATTCTCTGCTTTGTTCAGCTATAAATGGGAGGTCAGGTACATAGAACACAAGAAATCTCGTTAAAAAGTAGAAGAGAAAGAGTGGCAATTCTTCCCATTGGTAAACTTCCTGGTTTCAGATCATGCACAGAAGGTGATGCTATATACATGGCTTTCTTTTTAACAAAAGAAGAATTGCATTGTATGCTAGGACACTAACAAGGTAAGCCATGCATCTTGACCTGTGTCTGACTAACTGAACAGGTTATTGTATTCTTTGAAAGAAGTCAAAGATATATCTTCTTATGTTTTGTTCTATACACACACACACACACATATATGCCTGAGTCATGTACTTCTGATCAAAATAGAGACTAGATGAGAGATTAAAAATAAATATGCATATATATTATTCTACTATTAGAGAATAATTCAAAGCAGAGTTCCTCTTAATGCAGATGATGGATGGTAGTAGCAAATTTCAGGACTTTCATTGAAAATTTGACTGAGATTACTATTCTTTATGGGCTTCCCAGGTGGTGCTAGTGATAAAAAAAAATGCTTGCCAATGCAGGATACACAAGACATTTGGGTTTAATCCCTGGGTTGGAAAGATACCCTGGAGGAGGGCATGGCAATCCATTCCAGTATTCTTGCCTATAGAATCCCAGGGGCATAGGAGCCTGGTAGACTAACAGTCCATGGGGTTGCAAAGAGTCAGACATGACTGAAGCAACTTAGCACGTACACATGGGCTTCCCAGGTGGCTCAGTTGGTAAAGAATCCACCTGCAGATGTAGGAGATGCAGGAGACACGAGTTTGATCCCTGGGTCGGGAAGATCCCCTGGAGAAGAAAATGGCAACCCACTCCAATGTTCTTGCCTGGAAAATCCCACAGAGGAGCATGGTGAGTTACAGCCCATGGGGTCGCAAAGAGTCAGACATGATTAGTGACTGAGCAAAGAGCATATTATTCTTTGCTCAAGACTGCAATAAAGACAGGATGCCATCAATAACCTCCCTCCTGGAGTGCAGAAGTACAGATTAAAAGCCCTCAAGGACTCCTCTAACAGCCTGCCTTCACAAATCTGTGCTTTCAACAGCAAGAGGTGATGACTTGCCTTTGTCGACCTTATCTAATGAGATGAATCTCCCTTGCACATGCAGAACTATAAACTAAATATTTATTTAACACAAACATGAAACACAATACCAATAAAAGAACTGCCTTGAAAAAATTTTTTTTCCTGTTTCATTTTCCTTTGCCTTAAAATAAGGTTCAGGAGAAGCATTGTGTCAGGGTAACTCAGTGCTATCAGATTAGAGAGGAACATTTGTTTGTACACAATGGGGTCAAGTTTTCCAAAACACATGCACATGTGTGTGGCGTTGATAACCTTTCATCCTTCTTATTGTAAATCACTGGAGGATTTTACAACAGGAGATTGCCATCTCCATGAAACCTTTGAGCAGGAGATCGCCATCTCCCTGAAACCAGTAAATTCCTAACTCTGTTCTTGTCTCAACCATTTTGGTACTTTCATTTACCACGTGGAGGGGTTTTCCTAAGCCCTAGCAAGACAATGCCTGAGGTGTTTTTCAGCTGCCATGGAGGGTGGCCCTGTGAGACTCCAAGGGCTTGGGCATGGGTCCAAGCCTTACAGTTTTGTGGTCCTACTCTTTATGAGGTCAGATCTGAAATAATACTGAGTCTTCCAATAGCAATAATAATGGGCCAATCAGAGCAGGCTCTAGTCACTCCAAGAACAGATGCCCCGGGCCCAAGGGCCCAAGGCAAGTGACTGAGTGATGGGGGCAGAGACTGGAGGCGACACTCCAGACCCTCCAGGGGCCCCAGGGTAGGTAGCACTTATTTCTTTACCACGTGGTTTAAACTATTCCAACATTTTAGTAATTGGCGGGACCCTCTTAGATCTTTGTATTCCCTCCCTTCCCGCCTCCCAGTTCCTCCATCTCCCTGACATCAGGCATGGGGTCCTGGCCAATGACTTCACTTCTCTTAAATTTCTGTTTTCCTCCCTAGGCATTTTGGTAGGATTTAAGAATAGTGGATGACAGGGAACTATATTCAATAATTTGTAATAACTTATAATGGAAAAGAATATATATATGTATAACTGAATCATTTTGCTGTACAACAAAAACACAACATTGTACGTCAACTATACTTCAATAGAAATAATTATTTGCTATTTTGAAGAAAAGATGTGTGTGTGCTACTTAAAATGAAAAAAAATTACAGATTAACATTTACAGATTAAATATTACATATTAATTAAATATTACAGATTAAAATTTCCTCCCCCCAAATATAGCACACTGGGAAGTTATAGCCATTCCAAGATTTTCTTAATCTGGATAGTCCGACTTTTGTTCTCATCTCATCATGAAAAGTATTTTCTAAAGTGTGATATACTTCACTAATCCTCATCCTTCCTGGTTTCTTGTTGGTTTCTGACAACACTTAGCTGCTCCTCCTTCATGCCTTCCCGTTTTTCTCCTTCACACTTCACTTTGGGGTCTCTCTTCACTTCAGCCTTTTCTCCTTTCCCTCCTCCTATGATTCCGTCCTCCTCATCCTACACCATCTGAGTGTGGGCTTGCAAACCTCCCCTGGGTCCTTGGCTGCTCTTTCTTGACATTCTTAGGGAGCTTGTCCACATCTACAGCTTTAACTATCCATTTATATGCTGCTGCTGCTGCTGCTGCTGAGTCCCTTCAGTCGTGTCCGACTCTGTGCGACCCCATAGACGGCAGCCCCCCAGGCTCCCCCATCCCTGGGATTCTCCAGGCAAGAACACTGGAGTGGGTGGCCATTTCCTTCTCCAATGCATGAAAGTGAAGAGTGAAAGTGAAGTCGCTCAGTCGTGTCCGACTCTTCGCAACCCCATGGACGGCAGCCCACCAGGCTCCTCCATCCACGGGATTTGCCAGGGAAGAGTATTGGCGTGGAGTGCCATTGCCTTCTCTGATCCATTTATATGAGAATCCCCCAAACTTTATTTCCACCTTAGTCACTTTTCTAACATCTTCCCAAATGCACTATTTCCAGTTCAGTTCAGTTCAGTGCAGTTCAGTCGCTCAGTCGTGTCCGACTCTTTGCGACCCCATGAATCGCAGCACGCCAGGCCTCCCTGTCCATCACCAACTCCCGGAGTTCACTCAGACTCACGTCCATCGAGTCCGTGATGCCATCCAGCCATCTCATCCTTGGTCGTCCCCTTCTCCTCCTGCCCCCAATCCCTCCCAGCATCAGAGTCTTTTCCAATGAGTCAACTCTTCGCATGAGGTGGCCAAAGTACTGGAGTTTCAGCTTTAGCATCATTCCACCTGGGTCTAAATTCAGCTCATCCAGAACTAATGCGTCTCTTCTCTCCTAACCCATCTCTTCCCAGATTTACAAACTGCTGGCTTCTTTCTCCAGGTTCCCAGGCTCACAACCCCACAGGTATTCTGGATCACAAGCCTTGCGGGCAGGAATGGGAGGAGCAATTCAGCCATTCGCCCATCTCGTGAATACCTCCAGCGCCCGCGTTTTCTTTCCCTCGGCCTCCATATTGGCACGGATGGTACCATCTCCTCAGAACCATTATCACCAGAAGGGCTGCAGCAATCTCCCGACCCTTCCTCTTTCCCTCCCTGTCCAATATCCAGTACCATCTGCCGATTCATTTGCCTAGAACACTGTTTGTCATATATTGCTACTATGCCATAGTCAGATACTCTAAACATTCTCAAATGCTCAGAGGAAATCTGGGCTAATTCACCTGGCAAGCATGGTTACCACAACTGAATGCAAACCCAGCTCTGACACAATTTTCTTCTGTAATACTTGGAGACAGAACTGGCTGGCTGACCTACTCACAAGCATTTATTGTACCTTCTTTTGCAAAATGTGTCATAAATATTAACACTAAGTATTGGTTGAAGAGATTGCTACCTCTTAACTTCTTCTCACACTATTCTTGGCAACCTGAAATGCCTCATTTCTCCCTTCTGAGATTTACTCATTATTTCAGGTCTTTTTTACTCCCTTAGTAGCAACAAGAATTGCTATCAGTTATCAAGCTTTAGCTATATGCCAGGCTTCCGTAAAGTCTGTAAAGAATCTGCCTACAATGCAGGAGATCTGGGTTCAGTTCCTGGATCAGGAAGATCCCTTGGAGAAGGAAATGGCAATCCACTCCAGTATTTTTGCCTGGAGAATCCCACGGACAGAGGAGCCTGGCAGGCTACAGTCCATGTGGTCACAAGAGTCGGAGACGACTTAGCGACTAAACCACCACCGCCAGCTGTATGCTGGTCATTAGACTAAGCCGTGTACCTGATGTGCCAGGCTCATTTTAATCCTTAAACCCTATATTGTTAGAACTATCAGTTATCTCCATTTTACCAATGAAGAAACTGAAACTTGGGTAAATTAAATCACACACCCCAAGTCACACAATAATAGCCAGTTCTGTTGCTAAATCTGAACTCTTACCCTTTCTTTGGAATACACTGCATCTCCCTGGCTACTTCTCTGGCCCTGGCATGCCTATTTTTTTGTAGCTCTATTGTGGTTTTTGTAGCACAGCATAGTTTTTAGGCATATGGACTGCCTACTTGTCAGCTTTCTGTGCCTCGGGCAACTTAGTTAAAATTGCGTGTCCTTTTGTCTATAAATTAGGTATTATAATAGAAACTGAGGCATGGAATTATTGAAATAACTACATGACTTAACCACCTCTGTAAAGTACTGAACACAGTGCTTAGCACAAAATAAGTACTCAGTAAACATTACCTGTTATTATTAAAATCCCCAGGGCCAGTGCTTTGCCACCTGTTATAAGTATAAACTGATTAAAGGAAAGGATTCTCTGTCTTTGTAATTCCACAGCTCTTTGCACATCTATCTGTATAGATGCTTCTACTAAGCTGTGACTTTAAAGGTTTCACTTTTGTGATTATCTTTTAGGAAACGGGCAAGACTCCAGTTATTTTAACCATCATCACCACAATCAGGCAATGTGAGTTGAAATGCTGAGTTGTGTGAATTCATAGCGTCCCCATAGTGAACACAGATGCTTAACTCAACAAGCCTTCCTAAAGCACCTACTCTGGGTTGAAACTCCCTGACATGGGGGAAACTAAGCCTGAGAGGGCCCCCACTTAGAGACAAAGATTACAGCGATGAGCAATACTAATTTGGGCTCTATGAAGAATGTTGGCAGGGAAGTTTTCTAGGGGCACATTTTCTGATTAAAAAAAAAAAAAGCTTTATTTTCTACCCATCTATATAGATCAGTCCAGAAAGTGGCAGATCAGGCAAAAGATAACTAGTATTTCTTTTTCTGGGAATTGAGACACATGTTAAAGTGACATTGAATAAAAGGATGACCCCCCTCCCACCCATAGTCATTTGGCAGCAGAAGAACACATCCTGTTTACCTGGAACATTTCATCAGATTCTGTAAACTCTGCAATTAACAGGGAGCCAGTGACTCTGCATGGAAACCATGGGTGGTTTCAGTTGAAACTCGAAAGGTAGAGCCATGTCTGGGGAGCTAGAGTTGCCTCCTCATTCTCACCTGCAGATGTGTGTGTGTGGGGCAGCGTTCCACTCATAAACAGCCACAGCCAGGATCCTAAAACAGGATGCTCACCCCTGCTGGCACTTCTGACCCCAACTTCTGAGCGACCTGAAGCAGTATTACTTCTGCTTCACTATTTAGACTTTGTCTCTTACGGTTTAGACTCAATTCTCAACCTTCACTGCATAAAAGAATCACTTTGGAGATTTACAAACAAAACCAACCAAGCAAAACAACATGAGATTTTCCCTAGAGATTCTCACTCAGTCGTTCCAGGGAAGTGTCTGGGCACCATTTTCTTTTGCTAAGTTGCTGAGGATGATGCCAATAAACGGCAGGTGTCAGAATGTGCTCAAATCTGGACCAGGCAATAGCTGAATCTACCTACAGACTTCCAGCACAGCTGGGAACCCATGTTGCTCCAAAACTGATTGATAGAATCCAGCCAATCACATTCATTCTCTACTGTATATGATTTTCACCCTCATGATGTTATCAGCCTCTTGGTTGGAAAGGCTTCTTCTCATTCCAGTGCCCCTGGAATTCTGAGCCTCTCAGTTTCATATTTCATAAAATGGGAACAAGCTACCTGCTTTTCCTGTGATGAGTGAGTTGAAAGAGAAGGAGGTCTCTATCAGGGGTGCAATAGGGTGAAATGTTCATCAAAATAACCAGAGAAAGGATCAACATGGGCAAATTTAACAAGATGATCAAGAAAGCACCAGAGAATGTCTAAAATCAGGGCCAACTGGCCCTCTAGTTTGGAGTAGAGAAACCTTGGGAAGGGCAAGAAAATGCCTAACAGCAGTTGAAAAGTAATTTGTGATAATTCTTAGACTTGACATTGCTCATGTAACTTCATTGCAAATCCTCTCTCCATGACCCATACTCATTTGTTCATAGTATTTTATTTCTTATTCACTTGTCTCATAATAATGAATAGAAGGAAAAAATTAAAGGTCACCTTTTTACAGAAAGCTAAAAGAAATAGAAAGTGAACCCACATGTTAAATACATCTATTATTCACTAAGAAAAGGAATCTCTCCCGTTGTCCCCCCATTTCCCTAGAGCCAACTACTTAATCTAGCTGGCTAGCTGTCATTTATGTATCTATAAATCCATCCATCTATTCAGTTAATCTTCTTTTATTTTCCAGAACAGAATACCTTTGATGGACTTCAAGAGAGAATCCCAAACTACTAGTTGAAAAATCTAGAATTTAATCCGTGGGAGGTTGTTACAAATACTATGCATTGTCCAAGCCAAAACCAACACATAAATAACAATGGTAAAAATGAAAAAGAACTATTTCAAGCTTTTCTAAATATTAAAACAATTGTTCATATTCCCCATGTATTATTTTTTTCTTTACAGTGAGGGGAAGGTATTGTTAAAGACCAATACATGAATCTGACAATGAGAATTTCTTGTATTCCTAAGGGCCCTGGCTTGCCCTAAGAGCTGGGAAGACAGAAAAATCAGTCACTTAACTGGTAAGATAGATGGCAAACAATTGATTGGATAACATTGGGGAGGGAAGGAAACTAATGCATATGGGGCATGTGGGGTTTGAAAAATTGTGAGACATATACTGTTATAGTAAGAATATAACCATGCATTACGTGCATCACTCAAAAATGAAAGTCCAGAAACATTAGCTCTTTATGAAGGGAAAAAGTGAGCTGCGGTGAAGTGGTATGAACCGGCTTTCTGCAAAGTATGAGAAAACACAGTTGAAGCAAACCACACACCATAGGGCAACTCCTCCTTTCTAGAACACTTGAGGCAAGCCTGCCTGCTCTTGATCCCAGTGCTTTATCTGACCTCCTTCCCAGAGCTGACTTGCAAACCCTGTTCCATTCAGTAGTTGGGGGAGGAAGGGGGTGGCTTACATTTTACGTTTCCAGACTGCCTAGGACCTGAGAACACCTGCACACCTCCTGCTACATGCAGGGTAGCCTGCCCGGCTGCCTGGCGTGGAAATCCAC
Organism: Cephalophus harveyi; assembly: GCA_006410635.1. NCBI lineage: Eukaryota > Metazoa > Chordata > Mammalia > Artiodactyla > Bovidae > Cephalophus > Cephalophus harveyi. Next base: position 66,240 of record SJYT01034805.1, on the reverse strand, counting down.
GGCCAGCAATTCACGAACCTTCTGGTCTCTATGGTATTTTCTGGCTCAGGGATGGGAAAACTCACTAAAAAGATAGAAAACAGAAAGCTTGTTTTATTATAGAGGAAACCCTAAAAGCACCCCAGCTCACTGCCTGACACTCCACCTTCCTAAACACAGTCTCACTGACTTGACCAACAGCCACACGCCCGATGCCCCTGGCCAGCCATGCTTTGTGCTCCCAACATGCAAGTCACAGCTACAGAAAAGAGGATTGTAACTGAAAAGTGCCTTAAAAGGAGCCTCAGAGTGACCTAGGTGCCCCTGAGGTCTTGCTACCAAGAGAGACAAACCCCAGTGGGAGAAATGCCTGTACCTGCCCAGCACCGTCGTCCTCAGGCCAGCTCCGGCTCTGATCAGACGTCTAACAAAGTTCCAGCTCTCTGCTACGAGGCCACTCGCCCCGCAGCCTCATGCTCGATGAAGGGCGAGCCAAGCTGGGCTCATGAGGAGGGCTCAGACAGGACTGAGAGCTCCGAGCCAAGCTCAGCCTCCTCTCTGACCGGTGCCTCCCTGCCGTGGTCCTCCCAGCCTCACACAGCCATCCCCGACGGCTCGCCGCTGTTTGAAAACAAGAAGTGATTTCCTGGTCCTCTTCCCCAGATGGTGTGTGCTATTTCCCTCCCGCCCATGGGAAGTCCTTCAGATCCTTCTTATCTGGAAACCTATTCACCGAGTAGCCAGACTTGTTTGGTCAAAGCCCCTAATCCTTGCTTTCCTTTCTTCAGGGAAAAAACTTCAGAAAACAAAACCAGAGAGTCTGCAAATGGGGTTGAGCTTATGGCCAGTGTAGGATGCCTGGTTTAAATCTTTGAAAGATGCCCACTTAATGAGACTGTGTTTTCAGAGTGGAAGGAAAATTAAAATTATCAATCAGCATCACTTCTAGCAGCACCAAGAAATCAGAGATTTTAAAAGTCCTGAACATGGGAAGACCTAATGAAATCATTTGTTCCTAGCCCTGGGTTTTAGGGAGGGCTGCCCTTCAAATACACCACATTCAGAGGTATGTAGTTCTTCCAGATTTTCCAGGGGAACTCTGTGAATATTTGTGCACAAATTACAAATTCTGTAACATTTAACCTATTGTCTCGGTTAATATTAATGTTTAAAGATAAGGAGATATATGGAAAAAAGGCAGGCTGTAGCTGATTTGTTGGGTTTAAAGATGAATTAGATGAAGCAATTATACTGCAGTAAAAAAATAAAGATGAATTAGAATTAGGGTTCTTGAGATGAAAGTGACCTATCCATCCTCATTTTACAAGCAAGGAAACCGAGATCCAGGGAGAAACAGTGACTTGCCCAGGGTCAGAACACAGATGGGAAGTGACAAATGGTCACCTCATTGTTCTTAAACATCTCTCTGTGCAGAATACTCTTCAGCTTCCTACTCTGAAGCCCTGCCCACAGAAAGCCTGATGAATGGACCCTGGCCTAGGGCCCAGGAATCTGCATTGTAAGTGCCCCAGTAAAAAGGGCATCCCCAGACTGCATGGAGAGATACCCTCCTAATGTCAGGACAGTGTGTCAGTGCAAGGACCCCAGAGTCAGACTGCAGGGGTTGAAACCACAGGGCCACTGACGCCTATTTATTTGGCCTTGGAGATGTTATGAGACCTCACTGAGACTCAGTTTTATTATGCGTGTAAGTGGAATAATAATACTACTGAGGCTTTGAAGGCTCTGATAAAAGCCTGGCCTGGAGGATGAACTCCAGAACTGGAGACCTGGGCTCGAATCCTCCAAGCTATTGGATCTTCCCTGTCCCACATCATCTCCCTTCCTCCTGGCCAGCCTTCCCTTCCAGCCAGAGCTCCCATCCTATAGGCACGTCAGCAACTGCTTGTCATATTCAGGCTGGGGACAAGGGTGAAGTGTTTGGCAAAATGAAGATGAACCTTCAAAATATTGGATTGGCAGATATTTTGTTCGAGTTTTTCTGTAACCTCTTATGGAAGAACCCAGATGAATTTTTGGCCAAGTCAGCATTATTATTCTACTTCTTGGTACTGATTCTCAATCGTATTCTCCAGCCCATTCCACACCAGCATGGGAGATGGTGGTGGTTGCTCCCAACAGCTGACCCTTCACCTTTTCTCTGCTGCCAGCCTGGGCCTGGTTATGTGCTCAGGGGTGCACTGTGATAGGTTTAAAGTCCAGTGATGTCATTCTCCTTGCTGGACCCTGGGATATGCTTAGACATGTGGTCAGATGTGGATGTATGTCACCTCTGGATTTGCTATCAATGGCACAATGTGTGTGCATGCTTATGTAAGACTCTTTTGTGACCCCATGGATTGTAGCCCACCAGGCTCCTCTATCCACGGAATTTCCCAGGCAAGAATATTAGAGGAGGTTTCCATTTTCTCCTCCAGGGGATCTTCCCAACCCAGGGATCACTGACAGGCGGATTCTTTACCTTTGAGCCACCTGGCACAATAAAGGGCCTTATTATTTAATCCAGTACTAATTGCCTTACCTGTAGTAAAGTGGTGAATCATTATGAAAACTAAATCTTTTCTTTCTATAGAAAACACTCATGACACAGTAAGTCAAATATACTTCAATTAAAAAATAATTCTATAAAAAATAAATAAAATACTACCTTTGGCCAATAAATAAATAAAATAGTAAGACACAGACATAGAATCAAAAAGCTTAAATCATATTTTAGAATACAGTTGATCCTTGGACAATGTGCGTGGGTCTACTTGCATGCCGATTTTTTTTTTCTCACTTAAATGCATACAACTGTGTGACATGATCCACAGTTGCTTGGTTGACTCCTTGTATTGGAACCAGGATACAGAGTAACGATTGTAAAGTTATGTGCAGATTTTCAGCTGTGCAGAAGTGATTACCCTTAAACTTATGTTGTTCAAGGATCTACTGTATTCCAAATTTCTTGTGCTAAATATTTGTGGTATTGAATTTTCCTATACAAAATGGACAAAGATATTCCAGATTCATTTTGACACTAAAAACCTATAATATTAAATATAGGTAGTAGAAAACACCTGGGTCTTGAAAACCCAGAGTAACTTGGGGTGAATCGTGTGGACACCAGATCTGCCCACTCATAGCTCCTCAGAAACTTACTTGGTTATTTCATCTCTCTGTGCCTCGGTTTTCTCATCTGCAAAATCAGCGTAATAATAAGAACTACCTCAGGGTTGTAGGGAAGATTGAATGAGTTCCACACCTGTAAAAATGCTAAAGAAAGTGCCTGGCACTTGATAAGCATGTGTTAAGTGTTGGCTATTGTTATTGTTATTATAGCATCACCAATTCCATGGACATGAATTTGAGCAAGCTCTGGAAGATAGTGGAGACAGAGGAGCCTACCGTCCATGGGGTCACAAATAGTCGAACATGACTTAGTGACTGAACACCAACAAAAATGTTATTTCTGCAGGAAAGATTTTTGTTGTAATAACATGGAGGGATTTGGTACTGCCTTTGCTTTTGCTTTCTGCTGGCTTTGCCTCTGGTTCCACACAGACTGGCACTTTGAAGATGCCTCCAAAATATATCTTCTTGTCTCCGTCATGAGATTTGGTTCCCTTGGGTTAATATAAGTGTAGATGAATGACCCCAGCTGTGCTGGAAGGAATGGAGAAAACATGGGAGGAAAGCCAGTTGTATGGCATAGGGAGCTCAGCTGAGTGCTCTGTAAAGACCTAGATGGATGGAACTGGGGGTGGTGGTGAAAGGGAGGTTCAAGAAAAAGGGGATGTATGTATACATATAGCTGATCCACTTAGTGGTTCAGCAGAAACTAACACAACATTGTAAAGCAATTATACTCCAAGAAAAGAGGGGGGTCACTAAAAGAATGTTGCAGGCTGAGAGCTTTGGAAAGTAATTGCAAGGGACGATTGAATGACAGCGGAGTTTACCCAGTCCAGGAGAGGAAAGCTCGAAGACCTTCAGAAAAGAGGGTCAGTCGTAGAGATGTGGATGGACCTAGAGTCTGTCATACAGAATGAAGTTAAATCAGAAAGAGAGAAATACTTTATATTAGCACATGTATGTGGAATCCAAAAAAAAAAAAAAAATGATAGAGACAAGCTTATTTGCAGGGCAGGAATAGAGACACAGAGTAATGGACATGTGGACACAGGGTGGGAAAGGGAGAGTGTGATGAACTGGGAGATTAGGAATGACATATATGCACGGCTGCCTAGTCGCTTCAGTCGGGTTGGACTCTGTGACCACATGGGCTTCAGCCTGCCAGGCTGCTCTGTCCATGGGGATTCTCCAGGCAACAATACTGGAGTGGGTTGCCGTGCCCTCCTCCAGGGATCAAACCCAGGTCTCCTGCATTGCAGGCAGGTTCTATACCATCTGAGTTCACCAGGAAAGCCCAAGGATACTGGAGGGGGTAGGCTGTCCGTTGTCTAGGGGATCTTCCCGAGCCAGGAATGGGACCGGGGTCTCCTGCATTGCAGGAGGATTCTTCACCCACTGAGCTATCAGGGAAGCCCCATGTATACAAGTGTAAAACAGACAGCTAGTGGGAAGCTGCTATACAACACAGGGAGCTCAAGTCAGTGCTCTGTGATGGCCTAGAGGGGTGATGGGGAGGGGGGCGAAAGTGGGAGGGAGGTCCAAGAGGGAGGGCATGTATGTATATATACAACTGATTCTCTTTGTTGTACAGCAGACACTAACACAACATGTAAAGAAATTGTCCTTCAATAAAGAAAGAGTAACAAGGTGGGCGACCTTGACTTGGATACCTCTTGCCTTAAAAAACACCCTGCTGTCAGAGTCAGATCCTGGGTTCACACTTTGAAAATGCTGTCTTTTTCCTGTTTGCCTTGGGTTGTGGGGCGCCGTCAACTCTGACATCAGACTGGGCGTTGTCAAGGTGGCTGTCCGTTTGCCTCCCTGAGGAGCAATTCCTCTCCCACCCACTGTCCTGTTTGTTGCTAGGAACTCTCCGTGCTCATGCCACACTCTTCACAATGAAAACAAAGACCAATAAAAAATGGAACCACCATATGGTCTCGGCTGCAACCCAGAGGCCAGTGCCGATGCAAAGACTTTGCCCTGTCGCAGCTACAGCTGCTGTTCGCTGGGGAAGAGCCCTTGTCTGAGTTCTAAGATGTTGGAGTTGGTGGCAAGTTGAAACCAGACTTTTCTGCCTGACCGTGATGGTGTAGCCTGAGTAACTAATTCAACTAGTCATGTTATCAACATTTGTGTTAGTATGAGGTATCACTTAGGACTCGAGAGGTTAGCCTCGCTGGAGACAGAGCTATTTGCTCAGGCAGAAACGTAAGCACCAAGTAAATGTGTCTTTCCGGAATATTCCAGGCTGTGTCATGCTTCCCCCTTCTTCATCTGGCTAATTTTTAGTCTTCAGTTAAGCAGCAGATGTTATTTCTTCCAAAGATCTTCCCACCCCTCCCAGGCTGAGTCAAGTACTTTTTCTCCCTGACCTCAAATGAGGAGGTATGTGTCTTTCTGCAGGTACCACACTATACTCAAACGATCATTTTAATGCATTGATTGTAAGGGCCTTGAGGGCTGGGCCTTATGTATTGTATGCCCAGATCCTTGTTCAGTGTTGGCACGTTCTAGGTGATCCAGAAAAGAAAACAAAAGGACTACCCCATGATCCAGCAATCCCACTTCTGGATACACATCCAAAGAAAACCATAATTTGAATAGATACATGCACCCCACTGTTCTTAGCAGCACTATTTACAAGTAGCCAAGGCAGGGAACCAACCTAAATGTCCATCAACAGATGAATGGATAAAGAAGATACAGTACATATATACAATAGAATACAACTCAGCCATAAAAAAGCAATGAAATAATGCCACCTGCAGCAACTTGAATGGACCTATAGATTATCATAGTAAGTGAAGTAAGCCAGACAAAAGCAAATACATGATATCACTCATATGTGGAACCTAATTTTAAGAAAGATATAAATTAACTTATTTACAGAACAGAAACAAACTCTCATATTTCAAAAACCAAAAATTTGGTTGCCAAAGGGGAAATGTGGGGGGAGGGGTAAATTAGGAGTCATTAATACACACACACTGCTATATATAAAACAGATAACCAGCAAGCACTTACTGTATAGCACAGGGACCTCTACTCAATAGTCTATTATAACTTATGTGAGAAAAGAGTCTGAAAAAGAATGACTATGTATATGCATGTGCATGCTCAGTCTCTCAGTTGTGTCTAACTCTTTGTGACCCTTTAGACTGCAGCCCAGCAGGCTCCTCAGTCTATGGGATTCTACAGGCAAGAATACTGGAGTGGGTTACCATGTCCTTCCTCTAGGGGATCTTCCTGATAAGAGATTGAACCCGCATCTCCTGTGTCTCCTGCATTGCAGGTGAATTCTTTACCTGCTGAGCATCAGGAAAGCCCCAAATATGTGTATCAGTTCAGTTCAGTTCAGTTTCTCAGTCGTGTCCAACTCTTTGCGACCNCTTGCCTTTTCCATGATCCAGCGGATGTTGGCAATTTGATCTCTGGTTCCTCTGCCTTTTCTAAAACCAGCTTGAACATCAGGAAGTTCATGGTTCATGGATTGCTGAAGCCTGGAGAATTTTGAGCATTACTTAAATTACTAGCATGTGAGGTGAGTGCAATTGTGCAGTAGTTTGAGCATTCTTTGTCATTGCCTTTCTTTGGGATTGGAATGAAAACTGACCTTTTCCAGTCCTGTGGCCACTACTAAGTTTTCCAAATTTGCTGGCATGTTGAATGCAGCACTTTCACAGCATCATCTTTCAGGATTTGAAACAGCTCAACTGGAATTCCATCACGTCCACTAGCTTTGTTTGTAGTGATGCTTTCTAAGGCCTACTTGACTTCACATTCCAGGGTGTCTGGCTCTAGGTCAGTGATCAAACCATCGTGATTATCTTGGTCGTGAAGATCTTTTTTGTACAGTTCTTCTGTGTATTCTTGCCACCTCTTCTTAGTATCTTCTGCTTCTGTTAGGTCCAGACCATTTCTGTCCTTTATTGAGCCCATCTTTGCATGAAATGTTCCCTTGGTATCCCTAATTTTCTTGAAGAGATCTCTAGTCTTTCCCATTCTGTTGTTTTCCTCTATTTCTTTGCATTGATCGCTGAAGAAGGCTTTCTTATCTCTTCTTGCTATTCTTTGGAACTCTGCATTCAGATGCTTACATCTTTCCTTTTCTCCTTTGCTTTTTGCTCTCTTCTCTTCACAGCTATTTGTAAGGCCTCCTTAGACAGCCATTTTGCTTTTTTGTATTTCTTTTCCATGGAGGTGGTCTTGATCCCTGTCTCCTGTACAATGTCACGAACCTCATTCCATCGTTCCTCAGGCACTCTATCAGATCTAGACCCTTAAATCTATTTCTCACTTCCACTGTATAATCCTAAGGGATTTGATTTAGGTCATACCTGAATGGTCGATGGTTTTCCCTACTTTCTTAAATTTAAGTCTGAATTTGGCAATAAGAAATTCATGATCTGAGCCACAGTCAGGTCCTGGTCTTGTTTTTGCTGACTGTATAGATCTTCTCCATCTTTGGCTTCAGAGAATGTAATCAATCTGATATCTGTGTTGGCCATCTGGTGATGTCCATGTGTAGAGTCTTCTTTTGTGTTATTGAAAGAGGGTGTTTGCTATGACCAGTGTGTTCTCTTGGCAAAACTCTATTAGCCTTTGCCCTGCTTCATTCCGTATTCCAAGGCCAAATTTGCCTGTCACTCCAGGTGTTTTCTTCACTTCCTACTTTTGCATTCTAGTCCTCTATAATGAAAAGGACATCTTTTGTGGGTGTTAGTTCTAAAAGGTCTTGTAGGTCTTCATAGAACCATCCAAATTCAGCTTCTTCAGCATTACTGGTTGGGGCATAGGTTTGGATTACCGTGATATTGAATGGTTTGCCTTGGAAACAAACAGACTATACCTCACTTAATTCCTCTTCTTCTTTCCACATTGCTCCAGCTGTGCTGGCCTCCCTGTTAGCCACCATGTTCCATCCCAGAGTCTTGGCACTGGCTGTTCCCTCTGCTTGGATGCTCTTAGCTCAGATATCCTCCTGTCTCACTCCCTCACCTCATTCCTACCTTGCTCCAAACACTGTTTCCTTAGTGAGGTCTTCCCTGACCACCATATGTCACATTTCAGCCCTCCCAACCCCCTTCTGTGATGAATTTTTTCCATATCATATATTACTTCTAATACACTGTGCATGTGTACCAAGTCACATCAGTCATGTCCCACTCTTCTCGATCCCATGGACTGTATCCCACCAGGCTCCTCTGTCCATGGGGATTCTCCAGGCAAGAATACTGGAGTGGGTTTCTATGCCCTCCTCCAGGGGATCTTCCCAATCCAGGGATCAAAGCCAGGTCTCTTATGTCTTCTGCATTGGCAGGTGGGTTCTTTACCACTAGTGTCATCTGGGAAGCCCTCCAATACACTATAATATACTTATTTATTAATATTTTACTGGTTGTCTCTCCACCTTCCAATCCTCCACTACTGTGCGAGTGAGCTCCCTGAGGGCAGAGATGTCTATTTGGTTCATTAAAGAAGTGTACTTGAAAGTTTAACATGAAAGCAAAGTTAAGAATTATGTCTTCTGCGTTGGCAGGTGGGTTCTTTACCGCTAGTGTCATCTGGGAAGCCCTCCAATACACTATAATATACTTATTTATTAATATTTTACTGGTTGTCTCCACCTTCCAATCCTCCACTACTGTGCGAGCGAGCTCCCTGAGGGCAGAGATGTCTATTTGGTTCATTAAAGAAGTGTACTTGAAAGTTTAACATGAAAGCAAAGTTAAGAAAGCCACAATATTAGTATATACCCAGCAGAAGGGTATACAGAAGTCCACGAAGCCTCCACTTGCAAAATATACTTTCACATTTGGACGGAGTAGCCTTTCTTTCCCCTTTTAATTCACAACCAGATGTTGGTAACCCTCTTGACCCAATGTGGCCCAGGGTCCACTCTCTTTTGGTATTTACTATAGTGAGGCCAGGAAAATTCCCTTCTGGCACTGACTTGTCCTTACACAAGGAAGGAACCGACAAATAATTGGGCAGTTTTATAGTATACAAATGGGCTTATTCTTATCTTTCGTGTGTATATCTTGGCAGAGTCTCTGCTAATTGGACTTGTTCATATTTATGCTCAGCTGTGGCCTTTTAGGTTTTATTTGCACTTGCTGTTACTGGATGCGTTCCACCAATGGGCAGATTTATTACGCATTCTTGGTGTGCATATCTTTCAGAGACTTATTTTGCTGTAGTAGCTTTCCTGTTGAAGCTTTGCTGTAAAGCTTTCCATCTTTTGGACCAATTGGATACAGTTGACAGCCATATTCTACCCACCTTATGTGTCCAGTGATGGCACCAACTTTGGCTAGAAATCCAAAGCACCCTCCAAGCGAAGCCCTGTTTTGGATCACTGCCAAGACTACCTTTCTTGCCTTTTCTTGAAAGAAGGAGAGACAGCATAGAGGGGAAATGGAGGCAGATTCAGGAGACAACTCCATAGAGGTGCCATCAACAGCTTTTTCTTGAATTTTGTTGACCTTGTCTCTCGACCTTTTCTTATGGAGGGTTTACCAGCAATGGAACCCCCTGGAACCATGTCTAGCCCTCAGATTCCACCTTTAGCTCTTAGAGGTGACATACCACATAGCAAAAAGTGCTCACTGATGCCCATGACATGACATATATCACCCACATGCTCCAGTCGTGATGCAGATGATGTCAGACTCACAGATTGACCATACTTGTCATTGGTTCCTCCTCCCCCTGCCATGTGAGTATCATGGAGAAAAGCTTAGTAATGGGGGACATGGGTATGCCCTTTTGTGTTGGTCTGGGAAGGAAGCTATTTTGAAGGAAGTTGCATTTGGTCTCAAGTGTGCAAATTCCTTTGCTCGTGAACACTGGGCGGTCACTCTTCTTATAACTCCTGCTCTTCTATTGTGTATCCTGGGTGCAGAAGCATGTGTCAGCAGGTTTCACATACCTCCAGCAGCAGCGAGGGAACCTGCTAACATCTAGCAGACCATAGTTTGGGGCTGCAAGTCTCCGTTCCCCTAAGGTGCCTCCCTGGTGCAGACACCAGGGCTCTTTACTGGTTTCGGGGCCTTGGCACTTCCTCTGACACCAAAACAGAGATTCCCCTATTTTTGCCTTTGACTGGAGAAAGAGCTACCTCCAAATTTATCAAGTTGATGAGTGAACAGCCATGATGCCAAAACCACCAGACAAATATGAGCTGAACAGTCATCCATGATAGGAGAAAAATCAGAATCGAAGGATTTTAGAGCCAAGGTGGCCTAGTGATCATTCTTCCCAGGGACCGTGCTAGAGGGAATTGAGAGGCTTCACCAAGTTCATAGGACCCATTAGCATCAGAGGCAGATTTAGAATTGAGATCTTCCATCTTCCCAAGCAGGACTCTTAACATTGTGCCCTGGAGCCTGCCCCGATCCTCTCCAGATACTCAGATACATTTTCTTCTCACCTAAATCGTGACAATTCTCCAGGTACAGGTAAGGGATTGATCCCTAAGCCTAATGCCCAAAATAGAGTGATGATTTCTGAGTAGACAGAGACAGTGTTAACCTTGTGTTAATCTTTTAGTCTTTTCTTTATGAAGCTTGGTCCACAATTTAACTAGTACCAGAAATGAAGCTCAAATAAATCATCCCAATTGTTTCAGTGCTTATATTCTTTCAAGAAAGAATGTTAAATGGTTCTTTCTATCATATTAAGATATAGCTGAATCGGAAGTGTAGTGAAGGGCACCATGGTAGTCTGAAAAAATATGGTGCCAGGTGACATTAGCAGTATAGACTATCACCTCTGCGGGAGGATTTGAGAAGCAACAGAAAAACCTATGTCCTCCTGTCCCTAATTCCTAAACTTATACTTTCAGAGACAAATTGCTTTAAGCAAAAGAACAACCTCTGCTCTGACTCAAATGCCTTTGAAAGGTGGACATGTTGTCCATTTACAATGACCTGCATATAATCTTGAATTAGTTTCACTCATCAAGGAGGCTTTAATATGGAAATGACCTGGTGTCTCAGCTGGTAAAGAATCTGCCTGCGATGTAGGAGACCTGAGTTTGATCCCTGGGTTGGGAAGATCCCCTGGAGAAGGGAAAGGCTACCCATTCCAGTATTCTGGTCTGGAGAATTCGTTGGACTGTATAGTCCATGGGGTCACCAAGAATTGGACTCAACTGAGCGACTTTCATTCACAAGGATAGCAAGAGGGCAATGGGGGATAAGGGAGGAGGGATAAACTAGGAGACTGGGATTGACATATGCGTACTACTATATATTAAATAGATAACTAATAGGAACCTACTGCACAGCACAGGGAACTTTACACAATACTCCATAATAACCTCCATGGAAAAAGAGTCTTAAAAAGAGTGGATATACATACAACGGATTCCCTTTGCGGTATACCTAAAACAAGCCCAACACTGTAAATCAACTACACCTTAATAAATCTTTTTTTTTAAGAGGGTAGTGGGGTTAGAGAGAAGTAGAGAACCGTGGAAAGAGGGGAATATTTCAGAGAGCAGTTCTTAACTGTGCCTGAGGGCTGAAAAACAGCTTATTCATTAAAATCATCCCTCTGTCTGGTGTAAGAGGATGACTCAGCCCTGCTCTTCCCTGCCTCTTTCTTCTCTTGGCTCTGAGGCCCATTTCCTCTTTCATCCTCAGCACTGATCAGTCCCAGAAGCACACAACCATGCTCCAGAATCTCTCTTGAAAAGCCTTGCTTTGACATCTTTCCTCACTGACTGCAGTATTTTTCTGCTCCTTTCACAGCAACTCTTGACCAAAGAGTTGAAAACACCACGCTTCTCCCCACTTGCTCATGTCTCTTCTCTGACCTCTGCGTCAGTCCAATCCATCTTCCTTCCCTGGTGCTGCGCTGGTGGCTCTCGCAACAGTCACCATCATTTCCACGTCTTCACGGTCACTGGTGCACTGGCTGTTATTATTGTCCTTGATCCAGCATGTCACAGAGTTGGCTGTTCCCTCCTCCTTGAAACCCCATTTTGTTCAGGCTTCTGTGGCATCCAGTCTTCAGATCTTCCTCCTACCCAAGGGTCTCTCCTCCTTCCTCTCCATCCCCTTGGTGGCCTTTCTTCCTCCATTTACCCTCTAAATTTAGCCTGGTCCCTGGTCCCAGCACTCTTCTCCACCTATGTTTTCTTACAGGGTAGCCTCACCTGGCTCTACACTGGAAAAAACCTTCACTGGTGAGGGCAAAATAAAGATATTTCTAGGTGACCCAGTGGTTAAGACTTGCCCTTCCAATGCAAGGGGTGTGGGTTCGATCCCTGGTCAGGGAGCTTAGGTCCCACATGCCTCATGGCAAAAAAAACAAAATATAAAACAGAAGCAGTATTTTAACAAGTTCACTAAATACTTTTTAAATGGTCCATGTCAAAAAAAAAATCTTAAGAAAAAGATATCTCTAGACCTAGACTAAAAGAGCTTGTATCTCCCTGGCCCTGGCTGAAAGGACTATTAAAATAAGATTTGAAATCAGAATTTGTGCCCCGGACCCTTTTGGCTATCTGGTGAAGTCTATGATTCTTTCTCAGAATAATGCTTTTAAATGCATAAAACAAATACATAGTATTACAAGGCAAAATAATAATACCGAAATATGGTTGTCAAAATATTAAAATAATGTGATTCAGTAACATATTTGATTCTTTCTTAATCTATTCAATTAAAAGTTTTAATGAGACAGGTTTAATAACTATCACACGCGTTATGAAGAGATGGGAATAAACTAGATTTTTGAGGGTCTGCAACATAGCAATGATATCTCTTGGTGACAAAGTCGTATGTACTGTTAATGTGGCTGTGGCTTGTCACTTAGGTTCCTAATTAAAGGAAATCCTATATAGTAATTAGGTGTTAATAAAAAATAAAGACTTTTTTCCCTTTCAATTTTGTGGACACCACCCCTGAATTTCATTCAAGTGGTGTCCATGAAACTTAATGTATTTAAGAAAGAAAATTGAATTCTTGAGAACTGATCCTTTAAAATCTACTTTTTAACTATTAGTTTTTTAAAAAAAATATTAGTTAAAAATGACTAATTTGAAGGTGGGCTTATAAAAGAAAATATGTACCAAAATAATAAGTAACTGTGACAAGGAAGATAGTATGTATTCAATGAATATTTTTCTGATCGTTAAGTGAATCAAGGGGAGATTTTATTTTATGGGTTCATCCCTTTCCAAGGACTAGGATTATACACTGTCAGGAGAATCCAGTATTTTCAAGGGCGTAGACACGGAGTAGTTTTGACTGCTTACACACCATGCCCACCAAGATCCCCCACTCATTTATAAGGCTACAGGAGCCCCCTGTGTGGACCGGGGTGGGCGGGGAGCAGGGAGGCAGTTGGTGGTGGGCAGGAGATACTCCATCATCTTAGCCAAAGAGAGAAAACAACTTTTAAGGTAGAGTTAGAAATCCTCAGCACATAGGAGACACTCAATAAATTTCCCAAGACCTACAATACAAGGGTAACATTACTCGGTCAGCATCACCTTCTGGTCAACCGGCGAAGGCCATCCCTGTGGTAAGCTGGCTGCCCCCGAGGGACACCTCTTGCCTTCCATCTGAATCCCCGCTCCAAGGCTGCTTCACATCTAACAGTCGGGCCTCTCCACCTCCACTTCCCTTAGTTCTTCGGAGCCATGATGTATTCTTTTTAAAATGCTCTTTCAAGAATACATATTATGTCAGGCACAATGACAGCATTTGTTTCTGAAAGAAATCGGAAAAGGGTGGGCTGATGCCTGTGTCTGTGAACAACAATGGCTCTCAAATCCAGCCCCACGAAGGGGCCTAAAATAAGCTCCAGGGGGAGAAGCATAAAATGCGGGGAAGAGTGATGAAGATGGAAAATGAGGCACAAATGGTAATCCATCAACATTTCTGAAGTTCAGCTCCTTGGGGAGCAGGAAGAATGTGCTTTTAAAAGCCCAGAGATGTGGAGTGCAGATGGCTCATGACTGAGCCTTGGGGAAACAAGCTAGTCCATCATTAGCGCGATTAGTCCATCATTAGACCGTGACCACCACTTGTTATTTTACCGGAAGTGAATCACTTTTGAAGAAAATGGAAGGGCACATACCAGATATTACGCATATTACTCAATAAACTAGCTTCTGTTCGAAGCAACTTATTTGTTTTAACATTGGGAAAAACATTCGTTTTTTGAGTGCCCTACCCAGAGGTTGAGGGAATTCTCTGTCTCCTGAAATCTAAGTCATGCATAAGCCATCTCTTTGGAAACTCCTCTGTTCCATTTTATGCCATGATGGAAAACTCTGAGAGTCTGTCTGACCTGCCAGTGTGCTTGGTGATCAGGTTGGCAAACCCAAAGTTTCGTTGTCCTGGGTTCTAGCCTGTACTTTTTGAGTGTTTCAGGGACAGATGGAGTTAAGAGATGAAGGGAAAGGTGTTCATAGTGGCTGCTATGGCCCTTGGCAATGATCCAGCACGGAGCAAGGTGTTGCTGCACTGCATGGAGGTTGCCCAGCCCCCTGCAACTCCACGACCTAGGCCAGAACAATGAGTCCAAGTTTCCAAGTTCAAGACCTTTCCTAACTACATCACCCTCTATAATTCAAAGCCAGCCTCTTGGGACCACTGAACTATTTTTAGAGTTGATGCATAGTACACAAAACACAGCTACCTTTTACAATATGATTACTCCAGGATCCACCCCTTCCGTTTGCCTTGTCTGACCCGGAATATTAACTGGGTGAAAACCACATATATTTTTAGTGTTTTCTTGAATTCCTCAAGTGTTGTTCCCTTTTCCATCTTATTTATGGCCAGAAGGATCTGGTCTTAGTGCTTTATCCAGTGGGCTGTTCACATACATAACTTCTCCTGGGGTTTTTTATTTGAACCTTCTAGACCCTCGGTAAGGGCTTCCCTGGTAGCTCAGCTGTTCTGCCTGCAATGCAGGAGACCCCGGTCTGATTCCTGAGTCAGGAAGATCCCCAGGAGATGGGATAGGCTACCCACTCCAGTATTCTTGCCTGGAGAATCCCCATGGACAGAGAAGCCTGCTAGGCTACATACAGTCCATGGGATCGCAAAGAGTTGGACATGACTGAGTGACTAAACACACAGACCCTCACTAAGTAAGGGAACTCTTATCAGTGACCTCCGGCCCTTGGGTCGGTGACCTCCATCAGTAATTCTCCCATATTGTCCCTTCCTAAGTGCCAGAATCATCTTATACATCAAATGCCTGTCAAGGGATATTTATGTGTACTAAGAGCAATAGTTAAGCATCCTTTTATGACTGACATCATAAACTTTCCCAAGAATTATGTAATGACAAAGAAAATACATGTGTGTATTCCCTAAACCCATGAATGCACACATAAACACAGGTACAGACATGCATA
This sequence comes from Cephalophus harveyi, assembly GCA_006410635.1. Classification (NCBI taxonomy): domain Eukaryota; kingdom Metazoa; phylum Chordata; class Mammalia; order Artiodactyla; family Bovidae; genus Cephalophus; species Cephalophus harveyi. The sequence goes on along the minus strand of SJYT01034805.1, from coordinate 50,738 downwards.
TGTATACCTTTATCACACACACATACACACACTCCCTGCATTGTAAATTCAGATTGAATAAGGCAGCAACCAGCACTCATAATTCTGGACCATGGAAGCCTCTAGTATATTTGACATCTGGACCAGATCTTTTATTAACTTTCCCCTCTTTTATATGAGAACATTATTTTCAGTAATAATCCCTATTTTCTTGGTTAATTCTTTGGATTTAGAACAACTAAAAAAGAAAAAAAATTCACTGAAACACTAATTCTCAGTAAAACATTTCGGTGTGAGCTAACACCTGTATTTGTCAAACAAAATGAGTCCACTGTGCAAGTAGTACTCTCCTTCGCTGTTTTAAATTTTAAACACAAGTAAAAATTCTGTGAAGTCCCACGGAATGACAGAATTGAAGCAACTGTTGTCCAGTTTATTTGTGTATACAATTACCATGCTAATTTGGCTTATGTTTAGCCTGCTGTCCAAATGTAGGGGCAGACCGTGCATGGCAGTATACAGGGAAGCGTACTATACAAATGCAAGGGGATAGAGACACTTGCTGGGGGGCTTCTCTGGTGGCTCAGATGATAAAGAATCTGCCTGCAATACAGGAGATGCAAAGGTCCTCTGGAGAAAGAAATGGCAACCCACTCCGGTATTCTTGCCTGGGAAATCCCATGGACAGGGGAGCCTGGTGGTCTACCATCCACGGGGTAGCAAGGAGTCAGACATGATTGAGTGACTAATACACACACAGACACACTTGGAGCAACCTCACAGTTCCAAACCATCAGGAACTTATTCTTGGAACCAGCATATCTAGCGAAGTCCCTGTATGCCAGGAGCCAGTATATGACAGAGTTTTCTGAATTAACTTCTATGCAGAACACAATCTTCATCAAAAGATAAGTAATACACATATGGTAACTAGCAGCTTAGATTCTATTACTGAAACTTGCCTGTGATAACAGTAATTATATAGAACTTAGACCAACAAAAGATTTTTTTAGGAAGAACATTTTGTCAGACATTGTTTGGAATTGCCACTTCACAGTGATCATTTTTTTTTTAAAGACTTTTAGTTTGTTTCATTATTGATCTTAAATTCTCCCCAGACATGTACCACCTTATTGCCTGCAACCCAGAGAAACCTCTCCCCACCAACCACCTTTGTGCGCTGGATTCCAGAGTGTCTTGTAAACTTGTCTCACAACTGCAGGAGACTGGTGTTAGAGGGTCATCTATCCTGTCTTTATTAGCCTCTTCTGTTTTAGCTTGGAGTGGTGCTATTAGAAATACAGACCCAAAGGGCTGTAGGAAGGATTTGGCACCAGCAAACATAAGTGGAAGAGACCCTCTGGCAAAGGAAGTCCACTTGAGTCCCCAGACTTTAAGGCAATACCCATTTTCTCCAAGGGAAGTTCATCTTCCAGGCGTCCCCTACCTGCTTCCATCTTGGCTCCATCTGGAAACATCTCCCTGACCCTGAGGGAGGAAGAATGGCACAGTCTCTTTCTCAGTACTCTTCTAAGCATCCCCAGGCCACCTGGAGAAAAAAAAAGTGTGCCTGTGGCACTGACCTGGAAGTCAGAAGGGAAACCAGTTTCGCTCCACTTAACTCTGAAGGAAGGAAGCAGGAAGCGCTGCATGGGGATGGGGCGGAGTCTCCTCTGGGACGGGCTGTCCTGTTCTCCCTGACCCTCTGCCTGATCAAGGATCCAGCGCAGAAAACAGAGCCTCCGCCACAGGTCCCATGCCTCTCTCAGGAGCAGAGACAGGAAACAATCCTTACAGCTACTGCTAAGTGTTTACACCATGCCAGACGGTGGGTCAGAGCCCAGCCAAGCTTCATGCTTCTGGGAAGGATGAATGATTTTCATCCCCATTTTACTGCCAGTCTGGAATGCTTGGTCTCAGAGCCTCCGACTCCGTGAGAATGGAAGAAGCAGAGCAGCCCATGTCCCAAAGCCTTTCTGTCCTGTCTGGGGGCAGCTAGCTGGGGGTTGAGCCCCTCCTGTGCCCCTAGCATCTGTAGACACTGGAGCGTGAACCTTGAGACCCCTGCGGTTGTGCTGCTGGATGTACAGCATGGACCCATGGGGTACTGTGAATCACGTCTGTCTGCTCACAGAGCAAGACTTAGAAGTGGGCCAAGTGGGCTTCTGGATAACTTACTAGTATAATATGCGTCTAATCAGATACCAGGCCTCTCCTTCCAAGCCATGCATCATTCATTCCTTCACCAGATGTTGTTAAAAACCTGCACACCAGACGCTAATGGAGACCCTAGAGATAAGCGATAATGAACACAACTGTCCCCGAGGAGCTTCATTCCAGCTGAAAGAGCATGCTCGCTGGACTCCCGGTCCATACCCACCCTTCTCTGCCTGGCTTTGTGAGCTGAGGGGTCCACTCCACACCCTGTAGCACCTGGTCATCTGGGAGAGCAGGAGATCCCAGCAGGAGATGGTAGGAAAGTGGTGCCAGGGATCTGCTGCCCTCCCTCCTTGCTGGGCTACAGTTTGGCAGTGGCTGCATTGCTCCATCCTCAGCCACAGATTCTGGGGAACCCCCTCTTGCACATCCACAGGTCTTGCCAGGCTTCTCTGACACGCCACCCCAACCTCTGACCCTTTCCTGCCCTACAGGGGGTGATCAAGGGCTTCCTGGTGCTGCAAGTCTCCTGCTGACTAAAAGCCTACACCTTTTCAATGAGCCTTTGAGAGTGCGGTTTCTTTCCTGGTATGGCCTTGACAGATACAGTAATACTGACAATAAACACATAAGTTATCTATCAGATGGGCAAACATGCTGTGTAGAAACATAAAAGTAATAAAGAATGTGTGTGTGTGTCCATGTGTGTTGATGAAGTGGCATCACGCTACTCTTTCTAACATGTTTCCCAAAATCCCCTTTCCAACCCTTGTGCCATCCCTCCCCAGCCTTACTGGTTCAAATCTCTTATTATTGGGTTTTCCACTGGCTCCTCAATTTTTCTTATCTGTATTAATCAAAGCAGGTCAACCTATCACCCTCCACCCTGCAAATGTGTATCCCAATTTCCCAAGCGAAATGCATTCCTCCAGTTACCACCCTAGTTCCAAAGTGATCCTCCATTATCAACAACAAGACATGTTTTCTACGTCATGTAGTTTGTGAGTCAACATGATTTATAATTAAATTTTGTGTGTTTGGGAAACCCAGGCACTTTGTTCCCTGCAGAACTAATTCCAATGCTTGTTCTCTAAACTTCTTAGTAGAAAGACAATACTCAGGATGTCTTCAAAGCATCTTCCTCTCTTGCCCTGCTTTCTGCTGGCCTTAGACCCTACCACCTGTTGACTGGTGCTTGTATATTTTTGCAACTTCTGTTCTATCAGGCATCTAGGTGGCCAGTGATAATGAGCCACTTTGGAGGCTGCCATCAAAAAGGGAAGTGGTGGGATGAAGCCACAGGAGGTGGGTTGCTCTCTGATGAAGTTCAGGACACTGTCCCCCCAAATATGGCATCTTGGGATTTGGAGTTTGAGAGTTTGGGAAAATGGCAGAAGCAGGAAAGTCTCTCTGATCTTCCCTTGCCTGTCCACTCTGAAGCAGATCATAAGACCTTCATGTGAGAGGTGCCCTCTCTCTGCCCCAGGGATGCTGAGAAGAATCTGAGCAAAGAGGACTTGCTAAGCTTGCTAAGCTTTCACCAGTTCCCTGCACTTCCTCCCACTCTGTCCTTTCTCAGCCTTCCTCCACTCGCCACTCTTCACCAGCCCTACCACAGAAGAAGCACTCAGGTTTAACTGTCTCTTTAGGTCTTCATTTCTTCATAAAGGAGTCATCATCATGGGAAACGTATTAAATAAATGTGTATACTTTCCTCCTGTTCACCTGCCTTTGTCAGTCCAAGTTTCAGACGGAGCCAGTGACTCTAAGAGGTCGAGGAAAGCTTTCTCCTCTCCTTCACCTCAAAGCCAGCAGTGAGACCTTGGGGCCCACTGCTCTTCATACCATATGAGGGAACCTCCTGGTGGGTACCGATCAGCACCTGGACTGGATGATCCTCATGGGGAGAATGCTTAAGAAGCTCATGAGGTTCAATGACGGGGACCATCAAGCCTTCTCACCAGAATCTCAGGGTAGAGTCCAGAATCATTAACAAATTCTCTAGGTGACTCTTGTGCAAATTACACTCTGAGAAGTACCATCCTAGAGACCACCTTCCATGTTCCACCACAAAGGTCTTCACAGGGGCCCTTATCTTCCCCCCTGTGATTCACCTTTTTTTTCAGACATCATCAAAGCAAAAGAGACTCACTGTTCCCTCCTTTAACTAGTGATTCTTTCCTATGGGTAGGAATCATGAGTAAACAGGGTCAGCTATATGGCCAAGCTCAAGGCATCTGGATTGAACCAAGCAGGGATGAATTAAATTAAAAGATGCTTACTCTTGGAAGAAAACTTATGACCAACCTAGATAGCATATTAAAAAGCAGAGACATTACTTTGCCAATAAAGGTCCATCCAGTCAAAACTATGGTTTTCCCAGTAGTCATGTATGGATGTGAGAGTTGGACTATAAAGCTGAGCACTGAAGAACTGATGCTTTTGAACCATGGTGTTGGAGAAGACTCTTAACAGTCTCTTGGACAGCAAGGAGATCCCACCAGTCCATCCTAAAGGAAATCAGTCCTGAATATTCATTGGGAGGACTGATGCTGAAGCTGAAACTCCAATACTTTGGCTACCTGATGTGAAGAATTAACTAATTTGAAGAGACCCTGATGCTGGGAAAGATTGAAGCCAAGAGGAGAAGGGGATGACAGAGGATGAGATGGTTGGATGTCATCACCAGTAGACATGAGTTTGAGTAAACTCCAGGAGTTGGTGATAGACAGGGAGGCCTGGCGTGCTGCAGTCCATGGGGTCGCAAAGTGTCGGACACGACTGAGCAACTGAACTGAACTTACTGAACTGAGGGCTGAGCTGGGACTGGAAATCAGGTGGGTTCAAAAGTGTTGGGGGGGAACATCAGGAAATGTGAAGGCACCCCACTGCCTGTGAGCTCGCAGAGGCACAAAGTAACTAGGCAACCAAACTGGGGTACCTGGAGGTTTCCACTAAAATCCGTATGTGCAAATTAAACAAATGAGGGGAAAGAGCGAGTCAATAAAAGTTTATTGTTTCTCAGACTCAATGAAAGTAGTTTTCTGTTGATTTCCTTTTCATACAATCATAGTTCACTTCAGTTATTTTTAGTAACTTCCCTTTGAAGTCATTGTTTTAAAACTCATAAGTAACTTACACCAGAGGTTGAATATATTGTGAGGATAAGAAATGGGTGCTGTGCTTAGTAGCTCCATCGTGTCCGACTCTTTGTGGCCCCATGGACTGTAGCCTGCCATGCTCCTCTATCCATGGGGATTCTCCATGCAAGAATACTGGAGTGGGTTGCCATGCCCCACTCCAGAGGATCTTCCTAATCCAGGGGTCAAACCCAAGTCTCACGCATTGCAGGTGGATTCTTTACCATCTGAGCCACCAAAGAAGCCCAAGAATACTAGAGTGGGTAGCCTGTCCCTTCTCCAGGGGATCTTCTGGACCCAGGAATCAAACCAGGGTCTCCTGCATTGCAGGCAGATTCTTTACCAGCTGAGCTACAAGGGAAGCCCCCAAGGAATGGGGGCACTCCATTAATTCATTTTCCTAGTAAACAAAGGTCAAAAATTGGAAAATTGCATTATTGGAAAACCTTAAAGCATACGGTTAGTCCATTTGTTCTTTATGAAATAGAGAGTTAATGGAGCTGAATCCTCTTTGGACGAATGAAGATTTCCAGATGCTTCCAGATATTGAGAAGGGTGTTTGCATTTCAATACTCCAGAGAGAGGAACTTAAGACACCAGATTGGTAATAAAACCCTCACCGTAACTTGCTTTTTTATGATTTGTAATTATTTCTGTTCCTGGGAGCCTCATTTTGATTCATTACTCACTAGTATTAAAGATTTTTAATTTGGCCACTAGCTATTTTGCACACGAATATTTTTCTTCAAATCTTTGGTGTGAGAAATTTCGTTTGTGACCATGACATTTAAAAAAGGTAGTTTGGGTAGGGTTTGGTTTTTAAAAGTAAAGTGTTAGTCGCTCAGTCATGTCCGACTCTTTGAGACTCCATAGACCATAGCCCACCAGGCTCTTCTGTCCATGGAATTCTCCAGACAAGAATACTGGAGTAGGTTGCCATTCCCTTCTCCGGGGGATCTTCTTGACCCAAGGATCAAACCCGAGTCTCCTGAGTCTTATTAGGAGGCAGATTGTTTACCATCTGAGTCACCAGGGAAGCCCTCACTTTTCTTGTTCTCATTGCCTTTGGGTTTCCCAGCCTCTTCCTGCCTTAGCTGGTTGACCACACACAAAGACACCCATCTCACATTTGCACATTCACAGCCCTTTCCATGGAGACTCAGATTCAAGCTGTTCTAAAAATGGAGAGAAACTTGCTCAAAAGTCGCACATCTAAAGCCTCCGAGCGGGCATGCCCTCCACCTGAGTGTTTGCTCTGCGCAGCAAGTGACTTCCTGCTTTGCAAGCAAGCTTCCTGCTTGGCAAACAAACGTTTCAAATTTTGGATTTTTAAAATTCCAAAGAACCCTCCAAGTCACCGTATTTTGACCACTTACAGAGCATAAACGGGGGTTTCTTAGGTGGCTCAGTAGTAAAGAATCTGCCTGTAATGCAGGAGACACAGGTTTGATCCCTGGAGAGGGAAGATCCCCTGAAGAAGGGAACAGCAACCCACTCCAGTATTCTTGCCTGGAGAATCCAATGGACAGAGGCGCCTGGTGGCCTAGGTCCATGGAGTCGCACAGAGTCAGGCACAGCTGGGCACAGCACAGCAGCATAGGGCAAAATGACCCAGAACATCAGGAATACTTGGTTGTGATTTTCTTACACTATGGAAATATTTAAAAGTTAAAGAAGCATTAGAGCAAAGAAGACAAGAGATTTCAGTGATTCCTCCTCCCAGGAATTTTCAAATCAGCAGCTTAAGAATTACCTAAGTACTGTTGCCTAAATTCCTGGCTTCACACTCCAGAGATTCTCCTCTGTAAAGTGCTGGAGATTGGTAGCTTTAACACTCCCTAGGTACTTGCTTGAAATGCAAATGCTTTTTTTGTGCAGAGTCCTAACCACTGAACTGCCAGGGAACTTCCTAAAAATGCAAATTTTTGAGCCCCCTCCAGACCTGCAGAATCTAAAACTCTGGGATTAGACCCAGATATCAGTGTTTTAAAAATGTGCAGGGGGTGATTCTGAGGCACAAGAAAGCTTCATAATCACTGAGATATAAAATGATTCTTTTACTATAGTGCTTCTCAGTTTGTGAAAGTACTGGTGTCTGGTCTCCAGGTCCAGGCCAGTAGAATCAGAAGCTATGCCTAAATTTAGAGAAACACTGGCAGATAGACAGCTGCTGGGTTAGTTGACGGAAAGTCTCTCCTCTCTCTGAAGTGACATACAATTTGCTGTTGCTGTTTAGTTGTTTCGGTTGTGTTCGATTCTTCTGTGACCCCATGGACAGTAGCCTATCAGGCCCCTCTGTCCATGAGATCTCCCAGGTAAGAATACTGGAGTGTGTTGTCATTTCCTTCTCCAGGGATCTTCCCAACCCAGGATTGACCAGCAGCTCCTGCACTGGCAAGCAGATTCTTTACCTCTGAGCCACCTGGGAAGCTTGACGTACAATTGTCTTCAGCTAAAATCCTGAATCATTAGGGCTTCTGCCTACCCTCCCAGCTTCACTTTTCTCCATCACTTTCTTCTCTTTTTACTCTCCCCTCTCTGACCCTCCTCTGTGCCCTGCCAGCAGTGTGTTCTCCAGCCTCTGCCTAGAACTGCCTTCCTCCCCTATTTTCACGGGTCTGCAGATGGTGATTGCAGCCATGAAATCAAGAGACGCTTACTCCTTGGAAGAAAAGTTATGAGCAACCTAGATAGTATATTCAAAAGCAGAGACATTACTTTGCCGACTAAGGTCCGTCTAGTCAAGGCTATGGTTTTTCCTGTGGTCATGTATGGATGTGAGAGTTGGACTGTGAAGAAGGCTGAGCGCCGAAGAGTTGATGCTTTTGAACTGTGGTGTTGGAGAAGACTCTCGAGAGTCCCTTGGACTGCAAGGAGATCCAACCAGTCCATTCTGAAGGAGATCGGCCCTGGGATTTCTTTGGAAGGAATGATGCTGAAGCTGAAACTCCAGTACTTTGGCCACCTCATGCAAAGAGTTGACTCATTGGAAAAGACTTTGATGCTGGGAGGGATTGGGGGCAGGAGGAGAAGGGGACGACCGAGGATGAGATGGCTGGATGGCATCACGGACTCGATGGACGTGAGTCTGAGTGAACTCTGGGAGATGGTGATGGACAGGGAGGCCTGGCGTGCTGCGATTCATGGGGTCGCAAAGAGTCGGACACGACTGAGTGACTGAACTGAACTGAACTGAATGCCCATTGTCTTTCAAGGCCCAAGTCAAGGTGATTCCAGGCAAGAAGCTGCTTTAACTCCTTCTAGTTGTGTGTACACCTCTGCCTCTCACTTGCCTCCATCAAGGCATTTCCTGAACTGCACTAAAAAGATCTGTGAGCTCTTCTTCTATCCTTTGATTTTCCTAGTCCCCACCCTCATGTCCAAGGAAGGGCCTTGTTTGTCTACTGCTATGTCCCGGCACATAACACACTGTAGTCTGGTGCTCAATTCCTGTTTGTTAATAATGACTCCCCAGGTTGCACATTATTAGGATTGCTATAAAATGTTGAGAATATGGGCTGTGGCACCTGACTACCTTGGTTTACATCCTTGTTCTACCACTTATTGGCTAAGCAAGTTTGGACAAATTACTTAATCTCTTTTCCTCAGTGGTTGGTGTTGATGAAACTTTTGTTGTTATTTTTTTTTTTTACTGACATATAGTTGATTTATAACATTATGTTAATTTCTGTTGTACAGCAAAGTGATTCAGTTATACATATATTTACATATATACATATACATTGTTTTTTAAAATATGTTTTTCCATTATAGTTTATCATAGAATATTGAATATAGTCTTCTGTGCTATGCAGTGGGAGCTTGTTTATTTGTTGGTTTTTTTTTTTGCATTTTTTTATTTGTTGTTATTTTTAATTGCTCTCTCCTGCTGAGAATCCACTCTGTCACAGGGTCTGTACTGAGTGCCTTTAAAAAAAACTGTGTGCATAATGTTTAATTTTCACAATAAGCTAGGAGCTGGTTAGCTATTCCCGCTCGAGAAAGGGAAGCTTGGAAAGGTTAATCAACTTGTCAAGTCTCATCTAAAAATGACATAGATTGGCGATCAAAGAAACTGAAGAATCTGGGGTAGATACAAATTCTAAACCCAGCTCTTGCTTCTATAATATATCGTGCTGAGACAAGCTGCCAAGACATAAACACACAAATTGTGTAAAATGACAGTGTGAAGGATGCTATAAAATGGTACAGAATTCTCTTCCACACCTGGAGCCCACAAAAGGGCTACATATTCAGCAGGAAGGATACTGCATCGAAGATGAGCCCAGATGGCAAAATCATTAAGCTCCCCAGTGGGGTGCACAGAAGGTCAGGGTGCCTAGTGTAGCGTGCACGCCTGTGTGCTCTCAGACATGTCTGACTCTTTCTGACCCCGTGGACTGTAGCCCGCCAGACTTTTCTGTCCGTGGGATTCTCCAGGCAAGAATACTAGGGTGGGTTGCCATGGCCTCCTCCAGGGGATCTTCCTGACCCAAGGATGGAATCAGCATCTCTTGCATCTCCTGAATTGGCAGGCAGTTTCTTTACCACTGCACTACCTGCCCAGTGTAGACACTTCTCTAAACACAGGTTGCCAGGTGTTTCCTATATATTGTTATTGATGCATAATAAAATGTCCATCAGACTTCAGAGGAACCATCTAAAGTGCTGGTTAAAAAAATGTGGATTCCCCAGCTCAACTGTACTTCCTGCTTCCTGCCTCACATTCCTCCTTGATTTCATAGATCTAGGTAGAGCCTGGCAATCTGCATATTGACCAGTGCTCCAGCCATCTCTCAACCATACTTGGACAAACCATGCTACCTATGGCTCACATTTTACATGCCATTTCCTGCTCTTTTGTACTAATATTTTACATGCATTATTACAAAAACCTACTGTAGAGATTTAAAGGAATGACATTTTTCAACATAAATAGCAGTTCCTATGTTTCCTCTTCATAGCCCCAGAGAGGAAGTAGAATACTATCACCACCCAGAGTTGGGTGAGGCTCTGGCCCCACCTTCTGAGACCCACCCCTGCGTTTGAGCTCCTGGGAGACAGGACCTGGAGTGGATTTGGTACTGACTCAGTGATAAGGCTGATTCTCCTGGGCTGCCCCTGGTTCTCCTTCAAACAATTCAGCAAATCCATCTCCATGGCTTCAAGAGACCTGCAGGTGCAGCTGGGGAAATTTTACGTAATGCCAGCTGCATAGTGAAGTGGCCAAACCTTAGCAAAATATTAGCCTTGCTCCACCATGGCAACCCCACTTCAGGTGCATGAAAATTCAGCGTCATTCATGACACATTCAGACGTTCTCCCTGAGGGAAAATTTCATTCGACATGAAATCCAAGTTGTCATTCCTTTCTGCTTTTAAACAGAGGCTCAAATAGGAGGTGCTCAGGATTCTAACTTCCATCTTGAAGAAAAGTGAAATATTGTTAGTAGTCTAAATGTGAGTGGAGTGGAATTATATATTCAAATATAATTTTTGCATTTTTAAAATTTGAATATATATCTAAATAAAAATTTACTAATACCATTTATCCCCAAACAGTAAAGCCATTTATTGTTTACTGTTATTTAACTTAGGGACAAGTTCACTAAAGTGTCTGTTAAATGACCCTTTGACATTTTCAACTCTTTAGTGAAAAACCCAATGTGCCAGGAGCTGTGCTGGGGATGAGGAATACAAAGATGAATGAGGAAGCATCTCTATGTTCTAGGAAATAAGTGTATGGGAACAATTACTGAGAATACAAATACAAAAGGTACTATAAGGAAGGATTGCGAGGATGCCAGGAAGACAAGTCAGCTCATGGAAGGAGAGACATGTAAAAAGGAAGTAATCTGGTGGCATTTCAGACAGACTTCGGAGAAGGCAATGGCAGCCCACTCCAGTACTCTTGCCTGGCAAATCCCATGGATGGAGGAGCCTGGTGGGCTGCAGTCCATGGGGTCGCCAAGGGTTGGACATGACTGAGTGACTTCACTTTCACTTTTCACTTTCATGCATTGGAGAAGGAAATGGCCACCCACTCCAGTGTTCTTGCCTGGAGAATCCCAGGGACGAGGCAGCCTGGTGGGCTGCCGTCTATGGGGTCACATAGAGTCGGACACGACTGAAGTGACTTAGCAGTAGCAGTTGGATGATCAATGGGGGCTTCTCCGGTGGCGCTAGTAGTACAGAATCTGCCTGCCAAGGCAGGAAACGCAAGAGATGCAGGTTCGATTCCTGAGTCGGGAAGACCACCTGGAGTAGGAAATGGGAACCCACTCCAGTGTTCTTGCCTAAAGAATCCCATGGACTGAGAAGCGTGACGGGCTACAGTCCATGGGGTCACAAAGAGTCGAACATGACTGAGTGCCGGAGCACTTGGATGGTCAATAGTTTACTTAACAGAGAAGGGAGAAAAGAGAACTCTGGACAGAGAGGTGAATTTCAGCAGGGGGGTGATGGAGATGGAGAAGGGAAGGTGGTCCAGATCGTGGCCATTGGGAAGTGGCAGGAACAGTAGGTGAAAGGAACCTGCAAAGAAAACTGAGTAGTTAGAAAGCTCGGAGACTCTGGAACCCCAGGAGGCAGGAGGAGAGCACAGAACTTGTAGTCCACAAGGTCACATGCTGTAGACAAGGAAGTGAGGTGGGCTTGGGGGCATGGAGCTCACAGAGAGCCTTGGAATTCAGGGAGATGAGACAGAACAGAGTCGTTTGCTGGTTGAGTAGTTAATTATGACACAGGATGTGAACATCAACAATTCTTTCTTGCATTTCACAGTGAGGAGGAAAGGAAGATGAAGTGTGTTCTCAGTCATGTCCGACTCTTTGTGACCCCATGAACTATAGCTCACCAGGCTCCCCTGTCCATGGGATTCTTTAGGCAAGAATACTAGAGTGGGTTGCCATTTCCTTCTCCAGGGGACCTTCCCGATCCAGGGATCCAACCCTTATCTCCTGTGTTTCCTGTCTTGGCAGGCAGGTTCTTTACCACTGTGCCATCTGAGAAGCCTGTTGGGAGATGAGATGGGATTAAAGCCGAGCTCTAGATGCAGCAGAGGCCTGTCTCTTCCTTGGAGGCAGGAAAAGAATGAGAAGAGACGGGTGTGGAAGAAGGAACTTTTGTGGAGCTGGGGTTGAGAGGCAATTTCCTCTGAGACAGCAGAGCTGTCTCCTGAGAGTGAACTGTGTGTCTCCCTGTGTGTGTGTGTGTCTGTATGTGTGTACTTGGCTGTGTTGGTGCTTGGAGAGCTGAGGACACTGGAGTCACCAGAAAAATGTGTCTGGGTATCACAATAGCATCTCTGGCTGCACCAGGGCTCGGGTTCCTCTTCTGATCTTCCTGGACTTGGATCACACAGTTCCCTGACTGCTTTGTACTCTCACTACAAGGCATGAGTGTATGTGTCGCATACAGGTGTAAATACATCAGATGGGCTTGAACTTTCTCACAGGCAGAACTTCTGCTCTCCCTTGGTCCCTAGAGGAGTTCAGGCAGGTGGCCTATGCTCCAGAAAGAACTTGGTTCATGAAAGATCTTTCCACTCATTTTACCGACTCCAAAGGGGAATAACAACTATCCTAGGAGGGGCCTGCTCTGGGAACAGGGAATGGGGACAGGGAGCTACAATTGGGTGAGCATTTTTGCTATGAAAGTATGTTTTGGTAAATAAAGTAGAAATTTTGTCTGGTCTGAACAACAACTGGGTGTATGTAGTAATACTGAAAGAGAACTTTAAAAAAGAAGCAAGTTTTATTATAGTTGGAGGGCAGAGGTTGGGGGAAGAGGTAATTAGGGAGTTTGGGATGGACGAGTACACAGTGCTATATTTAAAATGGATAACCAGCAAGGACCTACTGTGCAGCGCAGGGAACTCTCCTCAGTGTTATGTGGCAGCCTGGATGGGAGGGGGGTTTGTGGGAGAATAGATACATGTATATGATGGCTGAGTCCCTTTGCTCTCCACCTGACACTATCACAACACTGTTAATCGGCTATACTCCAATATAAAAGAAAAAGTTTTAAAAAAAGAAGTAAGTGTTATGCTTTATTATCTGTCTCCTCTCGACTAACACACACACACACACACACACACACACATGTATATACACATACATATGCATACACACACATATATACAAACACACACATATATATACATATACATGTATATACACACATATACATATACACGTACATACACACATATACACACTCATGCACACATATAACATACACACACATATATATACACATAAATACATATAAATGTATACACACATATACACACACATATATACAAGCCTGTCTGCATATGCACCTGTGGGTGTCCCCACACAACCCAAGTCTGCAATTTTTCTACTTCTTCAAAGGCTGACAGATGGATTTGTCTGCGATCGGGGAGGCGGACAGAAGAAAGGGTTAAGTAAGGCTCTCGAGCAATGCTTCCACTTGTCCTTTGAGGAGTAACAAAGAGAGGAAGCACAGCCTTGGTGGAAGGAAATTCCCAGGCCCTACTTCGGACATTCGCGACCTGCCCTGTGAACCCCTGAGGAGTGTCTGATAATAAACACTTGCAAACAAAACAATCCATAAAGGCATTTTTTACTAACATTTGCACATTTTTCACCAAAGGACTAGAACACCTTTTCCTGCATCTGTGGGCCCAGAGGCGGCCTGGCCGTCCACCTGCCGACAAAGCCCAGCCATCTCATCCGGGCTCAGGGCTGGCGTTTCTCTGTGCAGGTCCCCCGGGGTGTCTGATCATGCCAGACCCCATCCTCACAGGCGGCTGCTGGGATGCAGACAGTAGTCCCCACAGGGCAGGCAGGGACCCCTGCATGCAAATCTGAGACCCACTCTTCCTCTTCCCTGGTAATCCCCGATACAGCCCTGAGCTTGGCAGCCTTGACCTTCCCCGGGGTGGGGAGAGATTGACAAGGCCCGAAAACTCTCCTAGCATAGTGTGCCCATTTAGTAACAAATGAGGACTCTTCCTCTGCAAGGGCAAAAAGCCAAACCAAAACAAAGTAAAAGCAAAAAACGCAAACCCTCCAAACAACAAAACCCCCTGGAGACTTGATGGCAACTATTCTTACAAGAGGGCTACCCAGGTGGCACGGTGGTAAATAATTTGCTTGCCAATGCAGGAGACATGTATTCCATCCCTGGGTAGGGAAGATCCCCAGGAGGAGGAAATGGGAACCCGCCTCAGTATTCCTTGCCTGGAGAATTCCATGCACAGAGGAGCCTGATGGGCTACAGTCCATGGGGTGGCAAAAGAGTTGGACATGACTTAGCAACTAAACACAACAAATTGTATGTCACTTTAGAGAGAGGAAAGACTTTCCACCAACTAACCCAGCACTAATGGCATCATTGACTCGATGGACGCGAGTCTGAGTGAACTCCGGGAGTTGGTGACGGACAGGGAGGCCTGGCGTGCTGCGATTCATGGGGTCACAAAGAGTCGGACACGACTGAGCGACTGAACTGACACTCTTACAATAGTTTCTTAGAGTCAGCTTAAAGTATATTAGGGCCAAAATGCAAAACTTTAAGTGGAAGTCTAGTTTGGGTCAGTTTATTTGTAATACTGCATGTTATTTCTCCTCAGACTAATAGGATGTGAGGTTTGTTGCATCCATTTTGCAGATAAATCAAGAATCAGAAACTAATCTAGGATAACGTGACAGATCTAGGTGGCTCAGGTGTCAGATTCCTCTTTGTGTGTGTGTGTGTGTGTGTGTGTTGGGGCTGTGTGTATAGGCATCTATATTTTAATATATATATATAATATGCTTTAAAACCACTTTATTAATTGCAGTCTAACCCAGAGTTAGCCCCATTTCTGGGCTAGACCAGAGTCCACTTCACGACAAGGGTGAGGACTGAGGAGATCCACAGCCACAAATAGAAAGCTGAACCTTTGTTTCTGAAACACCATCAGTGGTCTCTGAGATATTTTTAGATGAAATAATCATACGCATCTACTCATTTGAATGTGCCCAGAGCTGCCCGGGCGACCTGCACAGTGACCCCGGCCCTGAGGACCATGTAGACTTAAGGAAAGACAGGTTCCAGATTTCACGGTGGGCAGGGTCACCCGGAGCCCTGCACTCAGGCCCTGCACGTCCCTTTGTACTGTAACAATGCGCGGAAGCGCAGGCTTGTTGCAGGAAATTCCCAGGGCCTTAGCTTGGACATTAAACAGTTGCTTTGCTATGCTGTGCTGCTGATGTGCATCTAAAAATAAACATGCTGCCCTGCATGGATTTCTCTGATTTTTGTCCTGCATAGTTGATTATATTTCAAAAGGATTTTTGTTTTCAAGAAACCTAGGTAAACCTGGAAAATAAAATATACTGTCGTTTTGTTTTGATTTGACAAAACACATCATCCATTGATGTCCGCTTCTGTTGAAAGAATAACAGTTTCTTTTCCCTGAGATTTCAAAACAAAGACTGAGGGGGGGGGGGGGGGGGGGGGGGGGGGATAAATTAATATCCATACTTCCAGTGGATTCACCTTATTGTATGGCAGAAACCAACACAATGTTGTAAAGCAACTATCCTCCAATTAAAAATGAAAAAAATTTTTTTTAATTAGATTTCTGGATGACAAAGAAAACATAGTCATTTTGCTGTGCTTTTGTTTTATAGATAGAACAGAAATCAAGGACAAAGATTTGAGTCTTGCTATTACTTGCCTGACCCCAGTGCAGTTGAAAATATCCTAAAATGTGGCAAGTTCCCATCAAATGGAAACCTGTTTGTAACACAAGGAGTAACCCACAATCTAGTTGAAGAATAACCCAAGAAGAACGGTTTGGAGTGAACTTTTCCCATCTTATTGTTCTCGTTTCTTTTTTTTCTTTTTCCTGGAAGTCCAGCCTTTTGATTTTGCTGCAAAGACCCTATTTAAAAAGCATCACAGACGATGGGTAGGGCTGGCTAGTCAAAAGGCAGCCTCAGGCACTCTGAAGCCTGATAATTTTTTTTTT
>SJYT01034805.1:23160-34427 GCA_006410635.1 Cephalophus harveyi | reverse complement strand
TTTTTTTCTTTTTCCTGGAAGTCCAGCCTTTTGATTTTGCTGCAAAGACCCTATTTAAAAAGCATCACAGACGATGGGTAGGGCTGGCTAGTCAAAAGGCAGCCTCAGGCACTCTGAAGCCTGATAATTTTTTTTTTGGTATACCTTTATTTGGTGGCTTGGACTTGAACCCTGATATCACAAGGCTCTTAGTAGATTTGAGCAGGAAAGACCTTGAGGTCATCACCCACACTCCACCCAGTGCAGGCATCCCTTTGGGAACATCCCGGCCATGCTTCCAGGGTCCTGGAATACTGCCCAGTACAGGGCGTTCACCCTGCCACAAGGCAGCTCACCCAGCTTAGACAATTCTGATGGCGGGTAAATAGTTCTATACATTGAGCTAAGGCTTTTTACCTTATAATTTCCACTCATGCTGACCTCTTTCCCCACACACAGATGCTGCTGCTACTGCTGCTAAGTTGCTTCAGTCATGTCCGACTCTGTGCGACCCCAGAGACGGCAGCCTACCAGGCTCCCCGGTCCCTGGGATTCTCCAGGCAAGAACACCGGAGTGGGTTGCCATTTCCTTCTCCAATGCATGAGAGTGAAAAGTGAAAGTGAAGTTGCTCAGTCGTGTCCGACTTCGCAATCCCATGGATTGCAGCCCACCAAGCTCCTCCATCCATGGGATTTTCCAAGCAAGAATACTGGAGTGGGGTGCCACTGCCTTTTCCCACACACAACCATCTTTAAATATTTGAAGGCAGCATTCATGGGCTACAGGGCTTCCCCGGTGACTCAGATGGTAAAGAATCTGCCTGCAATGCAGGAGACCTGGGTTTGATCCCTGGGTCGAGAAGCTCCCTTGGAGAAGGGAATGGCAACCCACTCCAGTGTTCTTGCCTAGAGAATTCAATGGACATAGGAGCCTGGCAGGCTACAGTCAGTGAGGTCACAAAAAGATGGACACAACTAAGTGGCTAACACTTTAACTTTCGTGGACGTAAGAGTTACTTCTTACTTCAAATATCCCTTGGTTCCTTCAACTATTCTGCACATGACTTTTTTTTTTTTTTTTTAATCATTTTCACCATCTTGGTTAGCTTCCTCTTTTGACATCTGATGTATTTTTTGAGGCAACATATTCGGTACTTTATAAATAACTAATCTTCTTTACTACCTTGCTTGGTAAATATTATTTGCATTTTCAGAAAGAAATCTAAGACTCGATATATAACCACTTATTAAAGGAAGTGGACTTCCCTGGTGGCTCAGATGGTAAAGCGTCTGTCTACGATACGGGAGACCCGGGTTCGATCCCTGGGTTGGGAAGATCCCCTGGAGAAGGAAATGGCAATCCACTCCAGGACTATTGCCTGGAAAATCCCATGGACAGAGGAGCCTGGTAGGCTACAGTCCATGGGGTCGCAAAGAGTTGGACACGACTGAGCGACTTCACTTCACTTCATTAAAGGAAGTGGCAGATGGAGGATTCAGAAGTGGGTCTGCCTCTTTCTAAGCCCACTCTATGCCTTTGATGAAAAATAAAATTATTTATCCGGTACAGGCAAGCTTGATCTCAGACACAACCTGAGACCCACAACAGACCCACAACACCTCACGCAGGCGAACCTCTTTTTTCTGTTGCTACAAGGTGTATTGCTAACTTGAGAGGCTAGGAAGTGACCGGCAGAAAATACTTTGCCTGCTAGGTAGCAAGGTGGTTGTGCAGGAAATGTTGAGGCAAAGAGATGCTCAAGCAATAGGAATCAAGAAGGAACTCAGAATGTCTGGAAGGCATTTCGTTCGGAAGCTTCACACAATGATGAAGCAGGAAGGGAAGGCTCAGACAGGGGAAGGGTGGTCCCTTGCAAAAGCCTAAAGAGTCTGCTGCAGCCTAAGCCTAGTGGTTGTGTCTGGAGAACAAATAGAAAATATTTGTTTCCTCCCAGCTGTGTATGCACTCCACGCAGGTACAAAGCTTGGGGACAAAGGATACCACGGCTGGCTCCCAACCTCTGATTCTAGGTGAAATGAACACAAATTAGAAAAAAACCCAATGTAATCAGGATGGGAGTCCTTGCTGCCATGCCGCACACAGCTGGGGTCCGGGATGTCTTCTTTGTTCCGTGTCTTATAGGTTCCTGGATTTTTCGCGCACTACTTGCTGGAGCTACTTCCTTCCCTTCTCCTGGCTGCTTTCCAAAAGCAGAGATTGCCTGAGGATGACACTGCCTCCCTCCTCAGCTGCCCTACTTTCAAACCAGCTCTCCACCCAACAGCAAATGCCAAGTGGACTCCTCAAAGCTGCAGGGCGCTGCTCCCTGGAAGCCACTGCCTCGTTGTGTTCCGTGGAAGGTGACAAGGACAACGTAATGGCTAAGCCCTGGGCATATGAATGACTCCCTTAAGATCTCCTCTTTGCCCGTCTGACCCAGGGAACAACCGAGCCCTGCTTTTCAAGTCCTCTGGTGACATGACAGACCTGAGTGCATAGGGTCCCTGGATAGTATCTTCTCTGTTCACTCATGAAGACAGGGGCTTCTTTTCCTTATCGCTCTCTGTCTTGTTCACCAGTTGAGAAAATCCAGGTCCACAAGATGGATGTGGCCCCACCCAAGATCACTTGGCAAGGGAGTGGCAGGTAATGGACTAAATCAGATGCTGAAACACAGCCCAACTTTCTTTCTACTAAATCACTCTGCTTTAGAACTCCTGCTGCCTTTACTTGGATGTGCCAGCTTTGGTTAGAGATGAGGCTTCCAGTTTTCCTTCAGGCTTTTTAAGAAGCAGCAAGATCAAGGAAAATAAAAAACCACACCCTCTCTATGGGCAACTGCACGGAGGCAGGACTCACATCTCTGTCTTCGGGCATCATATTCCTTGAGAGTAACAATGGAACTGGGGTGGGAAAGGTGTTCGATACATATTTGCTGAAAAATGAGTAAGTCTCCGTCTTGGAGAGTCGGAGAATGGAGTGGTGGAGAATGGGGGCATTGATAGAGAAACACCTCCCAGGAGAAGCTATTCATGGTGAAATTAAAACAAAAAAAAAGATTCAAAAAGGTATGGCACATGGGAGGTACTCAAAATATGTGGTGAAGAAAAGAATCCAGCAAACTTCATAAAGGAGAGTGTGGGAAAATGTTATAGAGATTGGCAATCTCCTTGGAAATCTCCAAACTCAAGATCTCAGTCTGAAGATATGGAGTTCTTGGGACAATGTATCCATTCATGGGTCCATCCATTCATTCATTCATGAATTAAAAAACACTGAGTACAAGCTATGTTCCTGGCATTGGTTCAAGGATTATGCATTCAGAAGTCAATGACCAGTAACTCCTCAAGGATGAAAATAAACCTAGCAACCATCATTTAATGTACTAAGGGCTATGGCAGAAGCATTTTGCTAAGTGCCATAAAATCACAGATTTGAGGCGCACTTAGTATAAGGTGGACTGATGAGGCTGGTGGAGAATCAGCCTGCAATGAGCAGTTGGGTGGAAAAGATGAATGAAGTTATTGGGGACAGAGAGAACTGCACACCTAGACACTGGCAGGCAGCAGAGCTCTAACGTATTTATAAGGTACTGGATACAGCTGGAAAGTCAGGAGTGAGAGGTGAGGCTGGCAGGATGATAACGATCAGAGTTTAAGCTGGGCTTCACAAACTTTAGTGCATGTGAACTACACAGGGACCTGGTTAAAATGCAGATTCTATCAATCTGGGAGGGGATGGAAAACTAGCATCTCTTAACAAGTTGCCCTTGCAGCTTGTCCTGAGGCAGCCGGTCCCTGGACAACCTTATAGGAAGCAAGGCTATAAGCAGAGGGGTGCAATGGAAGTATTTCACTGAAAAGTGACATTATCAGAATTGTATTTTCCCAAGAACCCTATAGCAGAGTATGGAGAACAGAATGGAGGGAGACTGTGGCTGGGGTGAAATACAGAAGTGGCAAGAAATTTTCAGCATCTGAAAGAAATAAAGTTCAGGAAAGAAAAGAGCAGTAAAGCAAAGAACTGTCTATGTTCAAATAAACAAGTGTAAGTTGACTGATATTTTATGGACTTACTATAAAATATTTCTCCTAGAGAAAGTGTTGCTTACGAGGACAAAAATGAAACAATAAAAACATAAGAGGCAAAAAAAAAAAAAAAAAAAATCATAGAAACATGCTGTGTGTAGTGTTATTTGAATAAACCTTGACCAACCACCCCCCACCCCGACCCCCGCTTTGGGTCTCAATGGACATATCATCTCAAGCCCCAGTAAGGACTGAAAAAGCAAACAGCTAAAGGGAGCAAGGCTTCCCAGGTGGCTCCGTGGTAAAGAATCTGCCTGCCAATGCAGGAGACAAGAGTTCAATCCCTGGGTCAGGAAGATCCTCTAGAGAGGGAAATGGCAACCCACTCCAGTATTCTTTCCTGGGAAATCCCATGGACAGAGGAGCCTGGCAAACTACCCTCCATGCAGTGGCAAAGAGTTGGACATGACTTAGTGACTAAACAACAACAAGGGAAACAGGATCCTGTAGACGATAATCACAAAAGAGCAAATAAAATTAGTTTTCTCAGCCATCACTTGAGAGGCACTTGCATCTAGCTTCAGGAAGCTTCAGGAAGAACAATTGATTCATAGCAAGTTCTGGAAAATAACACGGCAGTCCACCAGATCCTGAACACAGTGCTTGTTCATTTCTTATAACTCAATAGCACCCCAAATTATAAACACCTATTTATATTTGTGTCAGAAAATCCCCTAGGACATCTTTAACTGAAAGGAACAAAACTCAGAAAGGACTAAAAAAAAGAAATCTAAGGAGGGGCTTATATTGCTGAAAAGGAAAGGCAGGTGGTAAACTTTTTTACTTTATACTGAAGCCTCTAAATGCAACTTCTGATGAGATTTCCCTCCAAAGGGAAGAAGACTCAGCTTCGTGTTCTAGGTACTCTGCTGAGCAGCATTCTTTATCCTAAGATGCACAAATTCAAAATCCCCAAAGGTCTTCTCCCCTCTCACTCTTTTCCTTCCACATTCCTATAAATGAATAAGCCTCAACCAGATACACAGGTTGAAAACACACAGCCTACGAGAAAAGTCATGTGGACACGCAATTCAGAACAGCCTGGTTCACAGTCAGCAAGACAAAAGAAAATCCTTACAGGAACCCACCTTTCTCTTCTGTGCTTTGCAGGCTTCTGAAATTTAATCCTGTATTGGAAAGCCCCCAAAGAACCACTTTGGGAAGGTGGAACTGAAGAGCCGCCGGTTCAATATCAGCTGTGGGAGGGTGGGGTTTTCCCGAGACCAGACTCCAGCTCCTCGGACTCACAGGGACCTCAGGGAGCAGAGGTGAACTGCCGTCTAGTCTCTGCTGCAGGAAGAAGCCGACAGACTCAGTGTGGCTGGAGGTGGGGGCGGAGGCTGGGGGAAGGGAAGTTATACAGGAGCCTGTGTTAAATCTCTTCACAATTTCCTGTATTAGGTGCTGGTTGCTTCTCTCCAGGCTCCCTGGAGGAAATAAGACATTTAAACGTGTCCTTTGGCCACTGGCAAGAAGAGAATAAACATGCTAAGAATCGTGGAAATGAAAATTTGCAGGACTGGTGGGCCAGCTAGCTTAACCTTGCACCAAGTGCTTTCTTCCTGAAGTTTCTCAAAGTGTTTAACTCTGCAAAAGTCAAGAACGTCCTCATCCTCTTGTAGGGAGCTGAAGAATTTTCTGGCTGCACTCCAGATGCCGTGATGTGGAGCCATTGGTCAGAGGCAGGCGGGAACGGGCCTGGGAAGGGTTGGCTTGCCAGTGAGGGACAGACCCCCTTAGCTCTGACCCTGGAAACGCTGATGACGGTCTGTGTCTAATTCTGGAACACTTCCTCAAACTCTCTGGCCATGTTCCCCTAGGGTTTAAAGAATTCTCTGAGGGCTAGTATCTATAGATTGCTAGCAAGAGGACTCCTCTCTACATAGCTGGTGGAGTTCAGTGCAAAATGAAAATGTGAGGCTCCTTCAAAAATTAGGGATTTTGAAATGGGAAACTTCCCTGGTGGTCCAGTGGGTAAAACTCTGCTTTCACTGTAGGGGGTACTGGTTCAATCTGGTTGGGGAACTAAGATATTATGTGGCAGGTCCAAAATAATAAACAATTGAGAAAAAAAAAGAATTTTGAGACGGTAACAGCAGATCTTTAAACCAAGTGCGAGGCCCTCCTGAGGAGGGGAGTCGTTTGTGGCTTGTGTAGCTAGTATCTCCATGAAGCCCATCTATCTGAGAGTCACCAATCACAAGTTCATGTGCTTGAAACACACTAAGGCCAACCAAACCGAAACATCAGACTTCAGAGCAGAGAAAGGTTTAATTGCGGGGCTGTGCAGGGGAACAAGGGGCGTACACCCCCCAAATCCCACATTCCACAAAAGGTTTCAGCAAAGCATTCTAAAGGCTGGATGAGGAGTGAGGTTGAAAGATGTGTGATAACTGGAGAACAGTTCTCTGATTGGCTGGTGATGAGGTAACACAGGGCCACACGGGTTAACATTAAGGTTAGGCGCCGGAAGGCCCCAGGGCTGGTGCTTATGATCAACATGTAGTTAATTTCCTCTGTTTGGTGGTGGTTTTTAACATCTGAAAAACTCAGGAAACATGCATGAAATACAATTATCTGGGTACTCTGGAGAGGAACTAAAGCAGAGGATGTAGGGGAGGGGTTCTCCTCGGAAAGATCCCATAGTGTCCAGCTGGAAGGTTGGAACCGTGGGCATGTTGGGTCTAATAGGTTCTGTCATCAAGAGGCTGGACTCTGGCTATTTCATTCTGAGGAGTGACAGGCAGACTTTGAAGGGCAGGGCACTCAGAAGCTGGTGCAAAGCGGCAGAGGCTGGGTTGCAGGTGTGAGCGGGCACAGACCACAAACACATCCCTGAGTTAAAATCCCACCAGTGGTTTCCTGGGTGTTCTTTGGTCCACCACTTTGCCCTCATCCATTCCCTTCCCTGAAGTCAGTGCGTGCATGTTAAGTCGCTTCAGGGGAAGCCCTCCCGAAGTCAGAGTAACCTCTCAATTGTTGTCTTCATGAAATGATCTGAAGCTTAAAATCTTTCAGCAGCTTAAGGAGAAAGGCCAAATGCTTGAACAGGGCTCACAGTGCCTTCACGACCAGCACTGACTGTCCTCTCCCACTTGACCTCGGAGCCCCAACCCCTTCTCTCTCCTCACACCCTTCTCCCTCCCTCCCTCTCCACTTCTCTCCTCTCCTAAAAATCTCCTTATGAAGGATGCCCTCTACACACACCCCTAGACCTTCGAATCTCAAGTCCTCTAGAAAGTCCTTTTCGGATTGCTGGGCCCCTTCGGTGTTCGTCCTTAGGTGACCATGCTTCACTCTCTCCGAACACTCAAAGCTTAAGGCACTGAAGGTCTGTCACTTGTCCCATCTCCCGCTTGTAATCTTGATAAAATCACGAAGGTGTCTGTTTCAGCATCTACCCTAGGCCTAGGACCTAGAAAGGCATGATTTGTGTAAGATGAGATTTAGCAGGAGGGGCATTATTCATTACAGATCTCCACTTTTTGAAAAGGGAAGAACATATGACTCAGAGGAAAACATAAGACTATTGTATGGTTTTACCGTTTACATTCGGGCAGACAGAGTGGAGCGGTTTCACGGGCAAAACGGCAGGGCTATTGCGGAACAGTTACTGAAATGCCTCAGTTTGCCATGGGCTGTCCATCCCCATTCCCACAGGGACTGTGTTAGGAGTAGGAAATGATCCCTATTCAGAAAAGGAAGCTTTGGACATGCCAAAAGGAGGGGGACTGAAGTTAGTAAGAAAGGGTGAAGGAAAATGGGAAGAGGTTGGAGGTGAGAAGGCGCGAGGTGATGCCAAATGGGAGAGAGGAAAGAAAAGAGGGAAGAAGCAGGAGGATGGGGGAAGGAAGAGAGGGAAGACAGGTAAAGATGGAGAGGCAGGAAGGAGCAGGAGAGTCCAATGAAGGCTGGGAAACAGTGCGGGTGGAGGGATGGGGGAGGGGGGGGCACTATCCAGGTCGTCTTCTCCTCTAGAAGTATCTAGAACTCCTTGTTCCCTACATGACTCCCCAGTGCCTTTCTTATGCTCTGAAATAAGTCAAACCCATGTTTCCTAAAATCCAAAGGGCAGAAGAGAGTCCGGGATGTGCCACAGAGTAGCTGTTAGGACACAGAAATTAGCTTCTGTTTTTTGCTTGGGTCTGGGAACTTTTTGAAAGTTCCCAGAATTATTTTCCTTTTCACAATTGTGAATACTTCGTGACAATGTTCCTGCTAGAATTTCTGAGCCTGTATTCGTGTATTCTGGTTACTTCTCATGGTTTCTCTGAACCAAAAGGTCACTTCGTGTAAATATAAGGGCCGTGTTTAACTGAGAAGCCTCAGCTGAGGTTGTTGGATTGGAGAACAAAGCTGTAGTAGCAGAGATGTATAACATAATACTTATAAAGATAAGGTAAAGGTGTATTATTCTGAATATCTAGTTTTGTGCAGTTAACTGTAATTTAGTATATGTAGAGACCTATAAGGAGCTTCCCAGGTGGCTCAGAGGTAAAGAACCCACCTGCCAATGCAGGAGACACATGAGTCACGGGTTTTATCCTTGGGTTGGGAAGATCCCCTGGAGGAGGAAATGGCAACCCATTCCAGTATTCTTGCCTGAAAAATCCCATGGACAGAGGAGTCCGGCATGCTACAGTCCATGGGGTCACAAAATATTCAGATGTGACTTAGTGATTAAACAAAAGCAACAGAGATCTATAACAAAGCAAAGATATTCACGAAACCAACAGTTTGAATTTTCTTCATGGATTCTCAATTTTGTTTCTAATTAATGGGTGTTACTTTCACTGAAAGTGGAATAGTCGAGAAACATAGTGCAAGATGTGAAAAGGTGAAAAGATGACTGAGTGTCCTGTCAATAGAACATGAAGTATTGTTGCAGACCCTATGTGAGGTCTTGAATCTATAGGAGGTCTATACCTTCGATTATTTTGGCTGTTTTATAATTCTGAAAGGTACAGAAACTGATAGTAACACAGACGATTCTTGTCCATAGAAATGCAAATGTTCTATAGGATATGAGTCAATTTTGCATCTATGAGCCAATTCAGTTTAGTGTTCCTGATTTGCCTGCACTAATAGGCCTACTCTTGAGATTTGCTTTTGAAAGAGCTTTAAGGTCTTATCATCCCTTCATTAATAGATGAGCTAAATAAAACCTTTGTCATGTGCTTTATATTTGTATGAGACTTGATGATTTCACCTTTTGAAAATGATCTTTTAACAGAAGTCAGATGATACTCAGTGAAGTAAGTCATGTTTGAAATTTACAGGGGCAGAACTCTCTTTTATTTGATATTTTGCTTTATTTTGTATGTTCCCTGAGTATGTAAAATAAAAACAGAGAAAAAATGAAGCATGAAGTTGACTATGAATGAAGCATGAATGAAGTTGACTATGACAGTAAATGACAGAACTGCTTCAGTTGAACCATTAGGACAGCACAGAGTTCCAGGAAGGGCAGAATCTGGGGAAGCTCAAAGTGGGATATTACAAAACATAATTGGATGCAGGTTTTCTGGGCAAGGGGAAAAGCACTGATGCCTGGACCTGATGAAACTAGTTACTCGGAGGCAAGGTGGCCTTGAAAAGCAAAGGGCATATATTTCAGGTATTTGACAAATTTTAACACATTATTTTCAGAGACTGCAATCACATATACAACCATTCAGAAATATCTTGCTATCAGTATACTTGTGTGGTTTGTTTTTTCTTTAATTTTGATACCTGTTGTGTTTTTAGTTTAAGTTTTTTAATATTAAAGACATAACATGATTTATCTTTAAGGAATGTTCTAGGCAATTAATCTAGTCTGCTCCCTAAAGCTCTTGGTGCCAGATAAGCAGGTCTACATAAAGGCTTTTATGTTTTGTTTTGTTTTTCACTTTTGAGTTAATTTGTCATTGATTCCATTTTTTTGAAGGGAAAGAATAACACATCTAAGAGCCCAGTGTGGAAGTTTGGATGTTTTCCTGGGAAGAATGGCTGCTGAGCTGGGAGACACAAACAATCATGGCAAGTAACAGAACAGGTGTGATCTGCTGGATACTCAGAGATCACTTCCTGGAAACACAGAGCTCTTTCTGCACGAGCTCAAAAAGTCTCCTGAATAGAAAGTCAGTCCAACCAGCTTTGGCTCCACCTACACTGGAGGTGAGATTAGTCATGTTCCATTAGCTTTTTTTAAGTCATTGTCAACTACTAATATCACATTTGTCATTGAAGATGGAATGCTGAGAGGGGACTACTGAGGAGTTGTATAACTTTCATTGTGTCACTGAGGGGTAAAGAGAAAGTGTGTGTTCCATAATATCAACACTCTCAAGGAGAGAACACATACAAGAAAGATCAGTAGGGTTGTTCTTGGAAAGTGAATGTTTGCCTTAAATAAGACCACGGTCATATGCTCCCATGGAAAATAAAGGTGTTAGAAAAAATTAAGACCGAAAGAGAAAGAGATAGGGAAGGACAGAAGAAGGAAGGAGGGAGGGAAGACAAAGAGAGGGGAGAGAAAGAAAGAAAGAGATGAAGGGAGGGAGGAAAGCAGAGAGAAAGAGAAAGGAAGAAAGAAAAAGAGAAAGGGGGAGGAAAGAAGAGAGAAAGAAAAAATAAAAGAAAGAGGTGGGGAGAGGGGGAGGAAGGAAAGAAGGAAGACATAAATCCAGGTGTTTTGGAAAACTAGGAATTCTCATATACTTCTGAGCATTTTGAGGGAAATTAAAAATTCACATTAGTAAGTGTTAAATCACTTGCAAGGGCAATCTGGTGTGTCTAAAGTGAAGTGAAGTGAAGTCGCTCAGTCGTGTCCGGCTCTTTGTGATCCCATGGACTGTAAGCCACCAGGCTCCTCTGTCCATGGGATTCTCCAGGCAAGAATACTGGAGTGGGCTGCCATTTCCTTCTCCAGGGGATCTTCCCAACCCAGGGATCGAACCCAGGTCTCTCGCATTGCAGGTAGATGCTTTATCCTCTGAGCCACCAGGGAATCCCCTGGTGTGTCTAGGAGAGTTCAAAATTCCACTGACTACTGTGTATCTGAGAGAAATGCTTGCCTGTACATATAAGGAGAAAATACGGGTGTTCAGTATCATTACTATTATTAGTAGTTAAAATCTGAAGAAACATATATGTCTATCAATAGGGAGATGAATAAAAATATTTTAATATTATTACAGGAATAGTAAACCAGATCT
>SJYT01034805.1:0-22860 GCA_006410635.1 Cephalophus harveyi | reverse complement strand
AAAAAAAAAAAAAAAAAAAAAAGGCCAGGTGAAAAAAGCCAGTTTCAAAAATTATACACAATGATATATAATGAAAAAAATGCACAATACAATCCAGGCAAAGGAAAATATGGAACAAGACTAAGCAGACAATATAAAATTTTACATTTTATTCTATGTCTTTGGTGTAAAAAAGAAAAATGGCAAAATACTAATACTTTAAATTTGTCTGACATGTAATAGAGATGCTGGTTTTTCTCTATAGCTTATCTTTTTAAAAAGAAAAGATCAAAGCCACAAAAATATTATTTTAAAAAATAGAGATATGTTGAGTCATAGATTAGACACATTCTTTTCAGATCCTTCACCTGCAACTGTGGCAGAAAAAATAATCAGGAAAAGAACTCTGGGAAAATGATCATTGTCTTCAGTACCTTGATGGAATGGCATTACTATCTGTGGCTGGATCTCAGATTCACTCACTCCTTCCATGTGAAATGAAGCCTTGCGTCCTCAGGGGCCCTTCAGGTACACAGCGACCCGCATGTTTACTGACAGCTCAGCATCATCTACTCCACCTACTCTTTGATACGGTTCACCAGAGAACCAGCAAAACCTCCATGAATACATCTAAAAACTTCCCAAAGACTAAAAATACATGTACCTTAGGAAGTTTAAGAAGAAATATTTATCCGAATGATGTAAGGAGAAACTTGTTTTTAAAAACTAAACTTAGGTATTCTGCCTCTGAGCATAAATCCTGTTTTGTTTGGTTGGTTTGATTGATGAAATTTTAGCAGCAAACTAGTGTGGGTTGAAGAATTTTTCTTGTTGCAGTGATAGAGGAAGAAACTGCAGCTTTGTAAGCTGTGTCCTAAATTTCTCTAAACTCTGACTTTCCTAGTGGATAACGGATGAGAGGTAGGTGAGTCTCAGACTCACATCCAGCCTTGCGAGTCAACGTCTCAGATGTAAAAGTAAATAAACAAAGACCATATCTCTTTAAAGATGTGAGAGGGAAGCCACTCATAGTCCAGGAGAAGGTACTGTGATGATGTTGCAGCCCCTGGTGATGCAGGGCTTCCTGGGCCTCTGCATCCTAGATTGTTACCCCGAGGCATCTGTACTCCACCAACTACACAATGTGGCTCTGGGTGTAAAGCCTTCTCCCTTCTCAGGAGAAGATGGGTGTCCCATTCTGGTCACCACACCTGCCCCACCCTGTACCTTCAGGCACAAGTCCTTCCCCTTCCCTCCCCACTCCGTCCTCCTCGTACTTAGCCATCACCCCCTTGTTCTTGCACTGCTCCTTGATCACTGGCATCTGGCTCATGCTTTGACTCTTTCCTCTGCAATCTTCTCTAGGATTTCTGCATCCCTACACTCAAGACCCTGATCTCTCACCTCTTTGAGATTTTCCCTGCCAATGGAACATCAGGTGGGGTCATCCTTCAGTCTCATGTAAGTCCAGTCATGCAGCAAGAAATCTAGCTCTTCCAGAAGCCTTTCTCTGATAAATGATGCCAGAGATAAGCTCTCCCATGACTAAAATTCTAGAATACATATTGTTTGTACTCTTATGGTTTGTAACTCTTTTTGGTCTTGTATATTATCTATTTATGATTTCATAACCCAGATATTCAAATAATAATAATAATAATGACATCCAAAACCCACTGAGCATTTACTATATGCCAAGTCCTTGACATATTAGCCTACTTGATTCTTCCAACACACAATCTTCTGGGATGATTTCAGCCTTTCCTATACGATAAGCAAAGGAATGGCAGGAGTTTCCGTCCAATGTATTGTGGGAAATCCTCCACCAGGCTTCCCACCCTCTGTTCCTCTGGGATCCTCAAAGAAGGAGGTGGGGGAAGGAGTTGAGTTCCTGTGAGCTGTCTTCACTGGAGGCTACACTGGAAGCAGCACCAAATGGCTTGTTGCCAGGATACAGTGCTTGGTTCCTGCCTTTGAACCCTAAAGACTTCATTTCCCCAGAGCCTCATTAGCTTTGAGGCTACTGGGGAACAGATTTCTTTGCTGACAGTCTGCAAAAAGGAAGAGGGTAATTACATCAAAATCTAGAAAACAGCTTGCACTGATCATTGGAATTACTGTCCTAAACTCCCTCTGTACCACCCCACAGAGAATTTTCCTGGATGGTGTTCTCCTAAAGGCTTTATCTCATATGCCTGGGCTCTTCTTCCTTTCCAGAGCCTCTGACATCTGCCTCCTTCCATGCTCTCACTGCTGTGTCAGTTTCTAATTCGTCTCACCCGCATGATGCAAAGCAACTCATCTCTCTTCTTGTTTTGCTCTCTCACATCCAAATGCCCAGCAAGTTTCAACTTCCACCTCCAAAATGAGCCAAATGAAGTACCTTCTGAAATAAGCTTCCCTGTTTATGCTACTCCCTTAGAAGGTTGCTGTACTTATCTCAATTTGAACAGTAACATTTTCTTTTTTTTCCTCACCAGCGTATATGGTAGCTTCCTGGTGTATTCCTGGCTTATCTTTTATTCTATATTGTAACATCTTGGCTGCATCTTTTTTTTTTTTTATTAGTGAATTTATTGATGATTGACCATTTAAGAAGTCAGAATATTTTGACAGTCTTTGTTTTTGTTTTTTTTTTTTCTTTCGGAGGCTGATTCCTTTACTATTTTGTATTGGTTTTGCCATACATTGACATGTATCTGTTGGCTGCATCTTTTAAACAGCTTTGTATCCTCCTGTATGTCACATACTTGTTTGAATAAATAAATGAATAAGAGAAAGAAAAAGCATGAGGACAGATGGATTTTA
This sequence comes from Cephalophus harveyi, assembly GCA_006410635.1. Classification (NCBI taxonomy): domain Eukaryota; kingdom Metazoa; phylum Chordata; class Mammalia; order Artiodactyla; family Bovidae; genus Cephalophus; species Cephalophus harveyi. The sequence goes on along the minus strand of SJYT01034805.1, from coordinate 20,073 downwards.
GGATGGATAAAGAGAAGGGACAATGGTTTCTATTAAAGACTAGGAAAACTTAGAAAGCCTCATTTACATGGTTGCAGATAATCCAAAGCTGTGAGATAGAAAGTACACCAAAAAATTCACTAGGTCTTAAGATTTCTGTACGATTTCCACAGTACACTGCCTCTTACTAGGGCCAGGATAACAAGGAAAAAATGTATTCTGTAAAGACAGAATACTGAGCGTCTCAGTACCCTCAAGCCCTTTGTGTTCTGGAATGAGAAATGGAGGAAAACTAAGTTGCCATCAAGGATTCCCTGCACTGAACTCTCACACCAGGGCGTGGGCAGCCCTGAATTGAAACCACTTCCTCTGGTTTATCATTGTTGAAATGACCCCAAAGCTAGTGATTCAGTGCATTCCCAGGGGATAACTTTCATCTCTCTGCCTCAATAAGCTGTCATTTCTTCTCACAGAAATAGCAATGTTCTCAGCTCTTAATTCTTCACATCAGCTGGAATTTATAGAAACATGTTCCTGATTCCTCACTGAGAATCACAAAGAATCTTCTTCATTTAACATGCTTTGTCCCTAATCATCCCCAGCTACCTTAGGGAGAAAAATCTGCCAACACCACCTAAGATGTGACGATTCCAGCCCAGGGTCCCTCCAAGTCAGGTTTTGTTCCTAAGAATAAAGAACCAAGAAGTTCACAGTCTGAGCAATTAAGTAATTTCATAACTATTTAAGTTTAAAAACACTTTAACTTCAGAATGTTAACCTCACTGAGAGTTTGATTAAAACTTCAATGTCATTTGAAAAAAAATTATTCAATTCAGTTCAGTCGCTCAGTCATGTCCGACTCTTTGCGACCCCATGAACTGCAACACGCCAGGCCTCCCTGTTTACCACCAACTCCCGGAGTCCACCCAAACCCATGTCCATTGAGTCAGTGATGCCGTCCAATCATCTCATCCTCTGTCGTCCCCTTGTCCTCCTGCCCTCAATCCTTCCCATCATCAGGGTCTTTTCAAATGAGTCAGCTCTTTGCATCGGGTGGCCAAAGTATTGGAGTTTCAGCTTCAAAATCAGTTCTTCCAATGAATACCCAGGACTGATCTTCTTTAGGATGGACTGGCTGGATCTCCTTGGAGTCCAAGGGACTCTCAAGAGTCTTCTCCAACACCACAGTTCAAAAGCATCATCAAAAGCTTCGGCACTCAGCTTTCTTTATAGTCTCTCTCACATCTATTAAAAAAAAATTTATTTCAATTGTTCTCCTCATATTTCCATATCTGATGGAAATAGGGTAGAAATGAGGATAAGGTAGTTTAGAAAGTGAAGTGAAAGTGAAGTCACTCAGTCGTGTCCGACTCTTTGTGACCCCGTGGACTGTAGCCTACCAGGCTCCTCTGTCCATGGGATTCTCCAGGCAAGAATACTGGAGTGGGTTGCCATTTCCTTCTCCAGGTAGTTTAGAAGTCACCAAAAATGTTCTACTCCAAAACACAGTCATTTATTTGGGAAGACAGAATGTAAATTTAACAAAGACAAAATTTCTAAAATTAACAACAGTAAAAATTTTTACCATTTACTGAATACTTGGACTTCCCAGGTGGTTCTAGTAGTAAAGGATCTGCCTACCAATGCAGGAGACATTAGAGACATTGGTTCGATCCCTGGATTGGGAAGATCCCCTGGAAGAGGACATGGAAACCTACTCTAGTATTCTTGCCTGGAGAAGCCCATGGACAGAGGGGCGGGTGAGCTACAGTCCACAGGGTCACAAAGAGTAAGACACGGCTTTTTAAGCAACTTAGCACGTATGCACTGAGTACTTATAATGTACCAGATACTAAACTAGTTTGAAAGACATTTCACTCAATTCTAATAATAATTCTGAAGGGTGGATATGAGGCCTTTCATCTTTGCTAGAAAATTAAAGCTCAGAGAAATTGTGTAACTTACTCATGGACACTTAGCTGTACTTTATAAATACAGAGTTACTTTTTGTAACTTTGTTTTGTATTTAGTAAATAGTGCATAAATAAATTTAAAAAGAAATAAATGAACCAGTGGCTTCCTGAAACCAACCATACAAGCTATGTAATTGTCCATATGCAAAGAAAAATAAGCACAAAAAATAAGTACAATCTTAGTAATAAAATTACGCAGAAACTTACATATTTTGGATAAAAAAGATTTAAATATTGAACTCTGAAGTTTGAAAGAAACTGGTCTAAATAGAGGAGGGAAATGAACATTTTGGGGAGATAATTCTAATCATCATGATAATATTAAAAATATATACTAAGCAGTGGTTTTAAAATGAATGATAAACAAGCAAAGTATCAGAGATGGCTCAAAGTTATTATTATCCCCTTCTGGGTGTTCTCTTGACCACTCAGTAAAGTTTGGATGCTTCATAAATAAAGATATATGCAGCTTTTCCATTACGTATTTATTTCATAAAAATCTATTTTTCTTGTCTTAACTGCAACAAATATACATATATTGTTATCAAGATTTTGTTATGTTAATAATTCAACTCGGACAATCTTTCCTGAGTCATTATCATTTCTAGATAGTTTTATTTTTCTAATTTATTTATTTATTTTAATTGGAAGATAATTACTTTACAATATTGTTATGGATTTTGCCATACATCAACATGAATCAGTCACAGGTATACATGTACCCCCCTATCCCGAATCCCCCTACGATCTCCATCCCCACCGTATCCTTCTGGGTTGTTCCAGAGCACTGACTTTGGGTGCCCTGCCTCATGCACCAAATTTGCACTTGTCATCTATTTCACATATGGTAATATACATGTTTCAATGCTATTCTCTCAAATCATCCCATCCTCGCCTTCTCCCACAGAGTCCAAAAGTCTGTTCTTTACATCTGTGTCTCTTTTGCTGTCTTGCATATAGGGTTGTTGTTACCATCTCACTAAATTCCATATATTTATGTATATGCGTTAATATACAGTATTTGTCTTTCTCTTTCTGACTTTCTTCCCTCTGTATAATAGACTGCAGTTTCATCCACCTCATTAGGACTGACTCAAATGCATTCCTTTTTATGGCTGAGTAATATTCCATTGTGTATATGCACCACAACTTCCTTATCCATTCATCTGTCGATGGACAACTAAGTTGCTTCCAAGTCCCAGCTATTGTAAATAGTGCTGCGGTGAACATTGGAGTACATGTGTCTCTTTCAATTCTAGTTTCCTCAGGGTATATGCCCAGGAGTGGGATTGCTGGGTCATATAGCAGTTCTATTCCCAGCTTTTTAAGGAATTTCCACACTCTTCTCCATAGTGGCTGTACCAGTTTGCAGTCCCATCTAGGTAGTTTTATATGTTGATTTAAATTTGGAAAATTTATGGGGAAGGGACAACTAGAATTCCCAATAAATGTCTTAAATATTTAAATTGAGAAATAATCAAGAATGTATATGTTTTGTTCAAATAATAGAATCACATATGATAAATTAACATTATCATAGAAAATTCTGTGAGATGTTTTATCATATAAATTGCTGTCACATATTGTGATTTTAACCATTTCTTAAACCTAAATTTAGACATGTGTGATTTTTTAAAACTTCCTCTTTTTCAAGTTTTTAATGCAGAATTAGTAACAGGAAAATTGGAAATAGCACTGTGTTGTTACATTTGCCCACATCTCTAATAGAGAACATACTGATCCATAAAAAACTGAAAATCATCTGTACCAATTATGTTTGGGGATTATTTGTACATGAATCTTCTTTACATTCATGTACACATTTTTGTTTCCTTGTTTTAATACTTCATTGGAATGTCACTTTACTGTGCAGGTTATGTGCAGTTTCGTTTGATTCATAAAAACATATTTTCCTTAAAAAAAATCCTTAACCCTTTAAAAATGAAATGGTTGAACTCTAATCTTTTCTTTTTACAAGGTTTTGCTTAAATGTTCATACCAAATAAAGTTCATTCCAACTAACAAAATAGCATGGGAAACTCACATTCAAAATGAGTTTTAATTTTCTGTCAAACACCATCAGTTCAGTTCAGTTCAGTTCAGTCGCTCAGTCATGTCCAACTCTTTGCGACCCCATGAATCACAGCACGCCAGGCCTCCCTGTCCATCACCAACTCCCGGAGTTCACTCAAACTCATGTCCATTGAGTCATTGATGCCATCCAGCCATCTCATCCTCTGTCGTCCCCTTCTCCCCCTGCCCCCAATCCCTCCCAGCATCAAAGTCTTTTCCAATGAGTCAACTCTTCACATGAGATGGCCAAAGTACTGGAGTTTCAGCTTTAGCATCATTCCTTCCAAAGAAATCCCAAGGCTGATCTCCTTCAGAATGGACTGGTTGAGGAACTAAAAAGCCACTTGATGAAAGTGAAAGAGGAGAGTGGAAAAAGTTGGCTTAAAGCTCAACATTCAGAAAACAAAGATCATGGCATCCGGTCCCATCACTTCATGGCAAATGGATGGGGAAACAGTGGAAACAGTGTCAGACTTTATTTTGGGGGGCTCCAAAATCACTGCAGATGGTGACTGCAGCCATGAAATTAAAAGATTCTTATTCTTTGGAAGAAAAGTTATGACCAACGTAGATAGTATATTCAAAAGCAGAGACATTACTTTGCCGACTAAGGTCCGTCTAGTCAAGCCTATAGTTTTTCCAGTAGTCATGTATAGATGTGAGAGTTGGACTGTGAAGAAAGCTGAGCGCCGAAGAATTGATGCTTTTGAACTGTGGTGTTGGAGAAGACTCTTGAGAGCCAAAGACCGTAGTTGGTGTATATTTGAACCTCTTTCATGTTTGACTTAAATCTGCTATACATTGACATCTTGTCTAAATTAAATTTTACTGCTCTACTAGTGTTCAGTTGGCATTGCCATGACATGTTTAATGATGGTTGCAAGCTTGAATTTTACATTGGTTTATTCAATGTTTCAGACAGAGACAATAGCATATATAATCTTTACATTTGTCCATAGAATGCCATTACTATCCTCAAGTTGAAATCTTGTCTTTTGGTAACAAATTTAAACTATGTTGAGTTCATTTCTGGTTTATGTGTTTTTTTCTTCATCTGAGCAAAATTCTAAGCAAACTTGAAATCAATGCCTAAAATTAAAAGTTTTGTTTTTGCCAGCTTTTTATATAAGCCAAAACTCTTAGCTTTACAAATAATGTAAAAGCCTGCAAAACATTTGTAAATGTTCACCTCTTTATTTTTTCATCTAGTAGTTTTTAATAATTTGTATAATGTAGGTATAAAGTAGACTTTTATTACTAATATAATTCAGTTGACTTGAGATATGTATACTTAAAACTTTTATGTATTAAGTATTTTTATCTTAGGACTCTTGATTTAAAATCCCTTTAAAATTTTTCCATTCTAGATACCGATCACTTGTTTCATTATTTTTTAATCTGTGATTTTATCTATGTTTGGCCACTTTAGCATCAAATTTCGAAATCATTCCTGCTTAACCTAGAAATTTCCCATTGTTTTCTGTAAATACTATTCTGTTATTGCCACCAAAACATCATTATGCTTGGATAAACACTGAACATAATATTATCCCTTTAATAATATCACCTAATGCCCAATGGGCTATTTTAGTGATTAAATACTGGGAATTGTTTTCCACTTATTCAATCTTTATTTTCCAGTTCTAATAAATGCTTTTTTTTTCTGTGTATATCATTTTGGTTCCTTTACTGAGAGCCTAGGCGTTTACAGTCACAAATAATTTCATTGGCCAAAGCTGATCTTGAAGGTGGATTATGAAACTTGGACCAATAGTGTCAAAATACTGTGAATTTAAAATAAAAATCGGTTGCCTAATTAGAAGGCTGAGGTTCAATTTTTATTAAAATGCCCAGAGTTTTCATACAAAGATGCCCATGAATTTTAAAAGGAAAATAAATTAAAGGACATCTCTAATCAGGTGCTTTTAGGACCCAGTCTACTATTTGTATCTGTAAATAAATGTTTGGAAGACAAGGCCACTTTATTATACCATTCAAATTATTAAGGACTAAGGCAAAAGTTATAAACTTTTCAGGGGTAGTTTTATTCATTCACAAAGACAAAATGTTCTCCTTTAAAACTATTCTACCTACCATATTGGAATTTCAGCCTATTTCAAATGTGTTAATGAAGCCATTTTCTCCACATTTAGCCTTCTGATAATAGCTCAGTCGTTCCTTCAGTCCTCTCCTTTACCCCACAATTAATGTCATCTGTCAGTGCTATGGTCTTATCTCAGCAATGTCTCTTCTATCGGTCCTCCATTTTGGGCGTCTACTAACACTTTCTTAATTTGGGCCATCATTACAGCATGTCCAGACTTTTAAATAGGCTTCTAAGTTGGATGCCCTTCTCTCAGGCTCTCTCAGGCTCAAGTCAAGCCGCTCGCTGTACACATTCATTCTCCCGGATTTCCCTTTGCAGATATCTTATGCATCCTTCAAAATCAATATCAGTTTTTTTTTCCTCTTTCATGAAGCTTTAGCTGGTCTTCCCAACCAAAGAATACCTCCCTCTCAGAATATCCTGGTCGCCTCTGGGAAGGACGTTCTTGTTTTGCTGTTGGTTGATTCCTTGTCTCTTTCCCCTTATAAACTATGAGCTTCTTGTAGTCAAAATCTTGATCTCTCTATTCTTATCTCCTCCATATTCCTAATATGATCCCCTAGATACTGACAACATCACTAAAAATTTGCTGAATACACTTAAACAGGGATTGATGGAAGGCTGCTCTTCTAAATGAGCCAGTTTTAACATCTCTTCAGGCTGAATTTTTCATTAAATATTTTTTCTTTGTCTTAAACATTGAGAAATGTATGGCTCTAATAGAACGTCCTTTGAGGAGTTAAGTATAATTTTTCTTAACAGCTTCCCATTGTGTGAGTAATGATTCAGATTTCAGATGTGTTCAGTTCAGTCGCTCAGTCGTGTCCAACTCTTTGCGACCCCATGAATCGCAGCACGCCAGGCCTCCCTGCTCATCACCAACTCCCGGAGTTCACTCAGACTCACGTCCATCGAGTCCGTGATGCCATCCAGCCATCTCATCCTCGGTCGTCCCCTTCTCCTCCTGCCCCCAATCCCTCCCAGCATCAGAGTCTTTTCCAATGAGTCAACTCTTCGCATGAGGTGGCCAAAGTACTGGAGTTTATTTAAGCCAACTTTTTCACTCTCCTCTTTCACTTTTATCAAGAGGTTTTGTAGTTCCTCCTCACTTTCTGCCATAAGGGTGGTGTCATCTGCATATCTGAGGTTATTGATATTTCTCCCGGCAATCTTGATTCCAACTTGTGTTTCTTCAAACTCTTTTTAGTCTATTGTATTAGGGTCGCTGAAAGGGTTAGAAAGCGTCAGAAAGCAGAAATGACATGGAGTTGCCTTTCCTTTGGCATTAAAAAAAAGAGGGGGAAAGAAACAAATAACATATTATTGATTTACTCTAACCGGATTCCTTGGTTCTTCAGATCTGTATAGATATTGGGAGAGCATGCATCTTTTCAAATTAGAGTTTTCTCTGGATATACGCCCAGGAGTGTAATTGTGGCATCATATGGCAACTATATTTTTACTTTTTTAAGGAGCTTTCATACTATTTCCATAGTGGCAGACCAATTTACATTCCCACCAACAGTGTACAAGGGTTCCATTTTCTCCACAGCTTCTCCAACATTTGTTATTTGTAGACATTATTTTTCTGGTAGACTTTTTAAAAATTAATTTTTTTGGACTTGATTTACAATGAGGTGTTAGTTTCTGCTGTACAACAAAGTGAATCAGTTATACATATATCCACTCTTTTAGATTCTATTCTATTCTAAATTCTATTAGATTCTATTCTCATAGAGGTCACTATAGAAATTAAGTTGAGTTCAATACAGTAGGTTCTTGTTTGTTATGTATTTTATGTATAGTACTGAGTATATGCCAGTTTCAATCTCCCAATTCATCCTGCCCTTCCCCTTTCCCCCTGATAACCATAAACTTGTTTTCTACACCTCTTATTTGTAGACTTTTAAATAATGGCCATTTTGACCCATGTGAGTTGGTTCCTCACTGTAGTTTCAATACAAGGATAACCAATCTAATTGCTGATTCAGAAAAAGATCTCAGTTTTTATGGGAATAAAAACACCTGTAGGAAAAGGAATAAATAACTGCTTCTCAGAGGTGGGAGACTGTGGAACACATTTGTTTTCAAAACTTCTGTGTGATGAAGTCATGTATTAATCACACAAGCTAATAATTGACTGTAGGCATTTAAGATTTTTCACTTTATATTTAAAATTACATACCATGCTGTTTGAAATCTCTCTCCCCTCAAACTAGGAATGTTTGTGTAAAGAAAAAATAGCTTTTCTTTCCAAATTTTTACAAAGTCTGATATAATACAAAATATTTGCAGAAGTTTGAAAAATCTCGGAACCGTATCATCAACAAGAGAAACTCTCTCCAAGCGTGTTTGTTCCTGTCTGTTTCAACCAGAATCTACTAAGATATTTTGGCTACCTGGTCTACTTGCTTCCATGCTGAGGGACATTCTGTCCTCTGGAAGGAGAAAGGAAAGTACAAAACTTGAGCCTGGGAAAAGTGGAAGTAATCGCTTTCCCTGAAGCTAATCGTTTTGCAAAGCCATAAATATGACATGTTATTAATGGAGGGTAATTAATTCATTCTTCATAAATATTATTCTTGTTTCACCAATGTAGCTATTTTCTCCAGTGCTCTTATTTGACCCAAAAGTACAGACAACTCCTGATAAGACGTGGATTGCCTGACGAAAATGACAAGTCCCTCCCTCAAGAAAGCAAACATTTTGAGATTTACTAGGGCAATTCACATTGAAGACAAATGATGCCTTTATTTCAACACTTTGCTCCTATCTTTCTGAAACTTTAAGGCAAATATTTATCCAAGCCATCAGGAAATATGGCTGCAATCAACACAAAATTAATTTTTCACATACAGGTCAGTCTCAGAAAGGTAAATTATAAAAGAATAGATTCACAGGTCTACTGCGGACTTTGTAAAAATTTGGAAAGAAAAGCTATTTTTTATTTACACAAACATTCCTAGTTTGAGGGGAGAGAGACTTAAAACAGCATGGTATGTAATTTTAAATGTAAAGTGAAAAATCTTAATGCCTACAGTCAATTATTAGCTTGTGTGATTTATACATGACTTCATCACAGAGTCCTGATATAATACAAAATATTTGCAGAAACAACAGTATAACATGCCTGAAAAGGGCAATGAAGCAAAGTGAGAACATTACAACCTTGAACGCTTCTTCAGTCCTTGACCACTTTGGGGACTTCCAGTGATCCCCAGACGTGGCCTTGAAAGCCTGGGGCTTAAACCATGCCAGGCTTTGTACTTTTGTTTCCAGGGTTCTTTTTTGAATTAGTGGGTGCAGTGAGAAGAAAGACGAGGTAGAAATATTTAAGAGGGAGAAGGGATTTTCTAGTAGACTGGTTGATTAGAGCGCACGGTGAGAAGTTGAAGGAGCCAAGACAATGCCCAGGATGGCGAAAGACCGAGGAGATCGGTGATGGGGACATTTTCTGAGACAGGGAATATAAGAGGAGGATCCTGTTTGGTGTTGAAGATCAGAAAAAGTCATGACTTGCTTGTACTCACTACCAAAGTCTTCCACCCTAGTTGGAGGCATTAGCATAGTTTCTGGAAATAAGAAGAATCTGGAAATCTCCCAGTTAGATTAGAGAAGGCTCCCTACGCCTCACCTTCCACTTGCATCTCTTTTTGTGCCCTTAGCCTGTCCAGATAGGTGTTCATAGAACATTTAACAATTAAACTGATTCAGCTATGTGCCATTGGCATAGCTGGTGTGAAAAGGTACGTTTTAATTGAGGCTTGAAGAAGTTAAGTGTTTGGCCAAAGTCAGCCACAGAGTAAGTGATGGAGCCAGTAATTGGGTACCCGAGATATTTTCCAGTTGGACTTTTTTTGCAACCTCTTGTCTCCAGCTGTGCATATAATTGGCGAGTTGACTTCTAGGAAGTAGATTTCATCTATAAAGATCTCAACTGACATCCTTTTGGAACTTACTACTACTCTTCTGTGTTTTTGATGGACTTCCCTGGTAGCTCAGACAGTAAAGCATCTGCCTACAATGCGGGAGACCAGGGTTTGATCCCTGAGTCAGGAAGATCCCCTGGAGAAGGAAATGGCAACCCACTCCAGTATCCATGCCTGGAAAATCCCATGGACCGAGGAGCCTGGTGGGCTACAATCCATGAGGTCGCAAAGAGTCAGACACGACTGAGCGACTTCCGTGTGTGTCTCACTCCTCTGCAAATGGGGAACTACAGGGTTGTGTCACTCTCTTACACAATGCCCTTGCAGTCTGCACATAGCTGTCATACAGCTATCACTTCTCAATTCCTTTGAAATATAGCAAAAAAGCTGAGCATGAAAACTGGAGAAGAGACAGCCTTCTGATGAGACTTGGTTAAGCAACTCAAATGCTTAAGAAGAGAATGAATTTCTCCCTGGATACTCAGGAGCACAAAGTAGGCCCTCTTTGAACCTGACCTTGGTTCCAAATGTAATTCCAACTGTCTCTTTTTGGAACTCAGGGTTGCAACTTCCAAGAAGAATACAGTCTGCTGATGACATTTTTATTCTTTTCCCATTAAGTAGGGACATACAAGTCATTCCAATGGAAAATTCATTTGAATAAGCTTTTTCTCCTTCATAATGTTAGTGCAAAAAAAAAAAAAAAGGTCTAATTATCCAAGTGGAAGAGTGTGATGAAATACATTTCCTCCTGGCCTCCTTGCCTCCATTCATTGGCCTCTTCTCATTGACCCACCTGGAAGGCTTTCCCCCTCCTTTCCCATCTTGTGCTCCACTTTCAAAGCTCCACATCCTTCAAGCTTGATGACCAGGTCTTTCAACCCATTACTTCTACTTTTATAAACCTAATATGAGGAACTGTGGTGTTGGAGAAGACTCTCGAGAGTCCCTTGGACTGCAAGGAGATCCAACCAGTCCATTATGAAGGAGATCAGCCCTGGGATTTCTTTGGAAGGAATGATGCTAAAGCTGAAACTCCAGTACTTTGGCCACCTCATGCGAAGAGTTGACTCATTGGAAAAGACTCTGATGCTGGGAGGGATTGGGGGCAGGAGGAGAAGGGGACGACCGAGGATGAGATGGCTGGATGGCATCACTGACTTGATGGATGTGAATCTGAGTGAGTTCCAGGAGATGGTGATGAACAGGGAGGCTTGGCGTGCTGTGATTCATGGGGTCGCAAAGAGTCGGACACAACTGAGCGACTGAACTGAACTGAACTGAATATGAGCAAATGATCAAAGATCCATATCCATTGGCATTCTATATATTACTATTTTATTATATATTACAAAAAATCAAAGCATCTTGCTTTATTTTCTTAATTCTAAAAGCCATACCTTAACACATTTATCCTTTCTAATGCATATTGCAAATGATGTATACTTAAGGTAATCTTTTTTAGTCTACAAAATGTTAAACTCACCTTTCATTTAAAAATCTTTGACAACTTAATACAAAGAGAAATAGTAAAGTTCCAGTGAAGTTAGGGAGTTGTGGTTGCTGTTCAGTCACTAAGACATGTTTGACTCTTTGTGACCCCAAGAATTGCAGCACATCAGGCTTCCCTGTCCTCCACTGTCTGCTGGAGGGAGTACAATTAGGAAGTATAGTCCACAAAACCACCCTCACGTCTAATGCCAACTGCAGAGTTGAGGTTAGCTGTCAAGGTCACCTTCTGACCTGATTATCCAGCAAAAGAGTTCACAGAACTCACTGTAAGCTATTATACTCATAGTTATGGTCTATTACAAAGAATGACTATAAGTTAAAATCAGCCAAGGACAGATGCGGTAGGATAGAGTCCCAAGAAAATTCTAGAAGCAGAGCTTCCATTTGGCCTCTCTCCGTAGAGTCATGGACAGTATGAAGTCCCCTCAAAATAGTGTGTGACATTGTACCTAGAGTATTGCCACCCAAAGAAGGCCGCCTGGTCCTTGGCTGTCCCAGGTGTCTACCGGGTTCGATCTTGTAGACTTGAGTGGCTCCCTGTATCATCATGTTGTGTATCCTGCTTAGTCTCCAGCTCCTCTGCAGATGGAACAGGTGTTGTATAGCCAAAGGACCCCATCATAAATTACACTGTTAGACTGTCTGGTTTGGCACAAGACCCCAAGGTAAACAAAGACCCTCTTACCAGGCAGGACATTTCAATGGCCAAAAGAATACTTCCCCGCAGCCAAAATCAGAGACCAGACCTCTCTTTGGGTGAGATTAACTCTTTACTACAGAGCACCCCAAGTGGGGGGCTGGTTAAATTAAATCTAGTACAACATGATGGAGGAGTGTGCAGCTCACTAAAAATGTTTTGCAACTTACTTAGGACATGCGGAAATTTGTAGAGCATTGTCCTTGTATAGAAGAAAGGGTAGTGCTAGAGGTAAAGAACATGCCTGCCAATACAGGAGACATAAGAAAGGCAGGTTCAAACCTTGGGTAGGGAAGATCCCTGGAGGAAGGCACGGAAACCCACTTCAGTATTCTTGCCCAAGGACAGAATCCCCATGGACAGAGGAGCCTTTGCAGATAAGGTCGCAAAGAGTCAGACATAACTGAAGTGACTTAATGCACACGTGTACACACACAGTCCTTGTACATCTTTTAAACTCTGTGGGTATGTGTGTATGTGAGAGAGAGAGAAAGATCTTTCAGCTAACCAGAGATGTATTTACATTCTTTTGCTTTAATGATTTTTTTCCAATTGTCCACAAATTTAGTTTCCATGAAATGTATTTTTTTATTCCCCAATTTAAGTTCTGCGTTTTCTTAGAGAATAATAGAAATTTATCCATTTTTCTGATCACCTTTAGCCCCAAACCAGGTCTTGGAGTCATGTTTACAAAGTCAAAGAATAGAAAGTCACTTCACAAAGTCAACTGTAGAGAGAAGGGAATTTCTCAGTGAGAAGTTTCTCTGCCTGTTAAATCTATTCTTCATTCCTTCTTTCATTGAACAAAGCTCATAGAATATGTGCAAGTCTGGGGCTATAGAGATGCACGAGCCATGTGTTCGTACACTCAAAGCACTAGGAATCTGGTCACAGAAAGGAGACATATAAAGACTAAACTACCATGGATGACAAGGTGTCCTCTGACCTCCTGAAAACTCGAAGTGCCCCAGCATGTTCCAGTCTAGAAACTTACAAAATAAATGGGAATTTACTCTAGCTGGAGCCATAGAAGTAGGGCAACCAGAAGGAATTCATCTCTTTCCATAGATCCTGTACCTTTCAGGCCATAAACAGATCTCAGAATGCAGTATTAAGATGGAGACACAGGCATCTGCCACCTTGTGGACCCAGAATCACAATTATCTTTCTTTTCTTCTATTTACTTTGTAGCTTGACCACTTGCTTCCCATCCTACTCTCATTTTCAAAAGGCCCATTGTATTGCTATTCAAGTCATTAGAATAGCAGGATCATACCTAAAGGAGGCACCTCCAGTGACATCAAGGGTCCGATGCCTAATTTTCATTGATGTTGGTTAGGTAGTTAGAATAGGAAAAAGGAGTCCAGAATGGTGGTGGCTAAAAGATAAGGAAGGGAAAAACCCATGAAAATAGAACAAAGGAAGGTCTGAGGACCAGAGTGAGGACCTCAGGTAAATCAAACAGCACTCTTGGCTAGCCCAATTTACATAGGGCAGGCCCAGGGGGAGGAGAAAAAAACATATAAAAAGAGAAGCCAAAATTCGGCCACCCACATGGAAGGGCCGCTATCTTGTAATACTGTCTATCCCCACAGCAGGCAGGGTACCAGGACATGACTCCTGGATTCATTACTCACGAGTCAAGCTGTGAAAGAGAACAGAAGAGGGCACTCAATACACCTGTGAGCCCCTGGGAAACCTCAGATACCTATTCAGAACTACAAATGAGTGCCATTCTAATGAACAATCCCACAGTTAAATTTCTGGGAATAAGATTTCTCAAGACAGCTCTAAACAGCCAGTACAGCTTGGCAGCGGGTGTACTCCAAAACAGACAGGAGATAGATCTCTTGATCCCTGAACAAGGAAGGACTTGGGCCATCTTGAATGAGATGTGTTGTTTCTGTGTAAATACCTCCAGCTAAGTTAAAGAAAGTCTCACAGTCCTCAAGAAAAACATTCAGACCATGCTGCTGCTGCTGCTGCTAAGTCGCTTCAGTCGTGTCTGACTCTGTGCAACCCCATAGACGGCAGCCCACCAGGCTCCCCCGTCCCTGGGATTCTCCAGGCAAGAACACAGGAGTGGGTTGCCATTTCCTTCTCCAAGTCAGACCCTACAGGATCTCAAAGAACGAGCTAGAGAGTTCTCAGGATGGCTACAATCTCTCTTTGGGAGAGTCTCCTGGCGATGGGGAATTTGGAGTTGGCTAATGCCCCTACTAGTCCTTGTTATCACCATATTGATGCTGCTTATGATTGCCCTGTATTATCAATTGTCTAACCCATTTTGTCTCTGCTCAGGTCAACAAGCTACAACATGCAGTGCCAATTCAACAAGGATATACAAAACTAAGGCTGACCACAGAAAATATCACTCACCCTTAGGTGGACACTGCTATATGGACGCTGAGGCTTGAGACTAGCAAGAGGGGGAGGCCCAATGCTCCTGCCATCCCATTTCAGCAGGAAGTAGCCAGAAAGACTCCAATGCCCCTATTCCCAAAGAATTGGGCCTCTCATCTCTTGAGGGGAGAATGTTAGGTAGTTAGAATAGGAAAAAGGAGTCCAGAATGGCGGTGGCTAAAAGATAAGGAAGGGAAAATCCCTTGAAAATAGAACAAAAAAAGGTCTGAAAACCTGAGTGAAGAACTCGGGTAAAACAAGCAGCACCCCTGGCTAGCCGAATTCACATAGGGCAGGCCCAGGGGGAGGAGAAAAAACATACAAAAAGAGGAGCCAAAATTGGGCCAGGGGCCTCTCTTCTCTTCACATCTTTTGGGTCTGCATGCCCTCATGCCTCAAGGATGTATTGTCTTTTACTTTCTAAATAAAACTGAGCTGTAACATGGAGCTATAACACTGGGCCATCCAAAAGCTATAACACTGGTCCATCCATCGCTCCAAATTTTTCTTGCGATGAGACAGAACCGAGGAAATTACACACTCCTCCGCCAGTTTCACGGTCATTCACCAGGGACTGTTTCTGGTTTTGCCATTTGTTGCAGAGGAAAACAAATAGATAAAATGAAACAAAGTAAAATATGAAACACAAGTTTATTTTCCTTCAAAATAAATGATTGATTGAAAGGATTAGTTACAGCTTTTTAAAATAAATACAGGTATACATACATGTGCACCAAGTAGAAAATATCATAGCATCTGAAAAAAAGACTGTAAAAATATAGAAATAGACCTGGGATATCCTACTTGGGGAAATAAGATATCACTTCCCACTTTCCCTCATACACAAAATCTGCCTCAATGATTTTTGGTCTGAGGACCTAAACGAATTGTCTTTGGCCTTGTCTTTAATGACCGTCACAGCTGCTATGTGTCACACCTAAGTTAGTTGTTTTTGATGCTGCCTTAGGTATTGTCTCAATTATTTTCATAACATCATTGTTATTGCTAAGTTAAAAAACAATCTCCACCTTTCTGCTCCATTCAAAGCCCGAGGGTGTGGGGGAAATCTGTCTACCTACCAGCCAGGCAGTGCGCGCACACACACACAGACAGGTCTACAGAGCAAACAATCACCAAGAAGGAAATTCATTTCGTTTTGCCTAGTCCAGAAGGGCTTGGCAAACAATGGAGAGAACTGAGATGGGGAAATACCAAAATGCAGCTTGAAGTGTTGATTTGTGTGCTTAGGGGAAAAAAAAAAACACGGGGATGTAAGTGGCTCTGGATCCTAGTGGGTTGAAGTGAACAGAGAATCACATTCAGTGGATGAGCTTTCCTTTCCTCATCTCCTCCAGCCATATTTTCTTTCCCACATTCAGAGCTATTTTCTTCTTACTCCAGATTTGCACATGAATATTACAGAAGAGTGACTTCTTTGGTGGTCCAGGGATCGAGAAGCCACCTGCCGAGGCAGGGGACACAGGATCAATCCCCGGTCCAGGAAGATTCCACATGCTGTGGGGCAACTAAGCCTATGAGCCACAGCCACGGTAGCCCGTGTGCCTAGAGCCTGGGCTCGGCAGCAAGAGAAGCCACCGCAACAGGCAGTTTGCTGGCTGGAACTAAAGAAAACCCGTGTGCAGAAACGAAGACCCAGCACAGCCATAAATAAATAAAATTTGAAAACAAACAAGCAGCTGTTTGGGCCAGAGAGAGGCCCATTATTCAAATTGCGTGAAGCATGAGATGTCTGTGTACAAACAATGACTTAAGGCTAGTTTATGAATTAGTAGGTTAGTACCAAGAAAATGCTCAGATGGTAAAGAATCTGCGTGCAACGCAGGAGACTCGGCTTCCATTCCTGGGTCTGAAAGATCCCCTGCATAAGGAATGGCAAACCACACCAGTATTCTCACCTGGAGAATTCCATGGACAGAGGAGTCTGGCAAGCTACAGTCCATGAGGTCCCAAAAAGTCGGGCACAACTGAGCAGTTAACACACACACACAGAGAAAATGCAGGTCAGTCTTCCGGTGGTTTCTTCTCTGTGTTTTTGACATCTGTGTAATCAATTAAATCTTTTTTTAGCTTTTATCTGATCACCTGGTTTTCCTATAGGAAATCTTAACATAGCATAAAAGTTATCTTAAAAAAAAAAGGCAAAGCTGACCTTTCCTGTTATCAGCCAAATGTAACACACACCACACATGCTCATGAATGCACACTCACACACATACACATACACAACCAATTTCTGGTAATCGATACCAGACAATTACAGCATGGGTTTATTTTTATTTTTTCCAACTGTTTAATCTTTTCTTAGCATTTCTTGGCTCATTTAGGAAAATGTAAACCCTTAAGGGTATATGTTGTGTGTTCTATTTCCTTTCCATCCTCCTCAGCACAACATTGCTAGGGCATAATAGGAATTCAGAATATGTTAAATAAATTTATAAATGCATGAGTAACTCAGAACATAACTCAATTATAAAATGCTTAAAAACAATGTATTTTATTCAGCAGAGTTGATTTACAATGTTGTGAAAAGCTTTTAAATTAGCAAATAAAAGATAAATTCACTGGCGGGAAGATGAGAAAGAAAAGGTGTATGTGTACGCAGAATTATCATTCCAGCCCCCTTCAGGGCCACCAGCACAATCTTCTGAATATTTGCTGTGATGACAATATCAGCAGCTTTGAGAAAGTTATGAAATTTTTGAAAAAATAACATTCACCCAGACCCCTTTTAGTGGATATAAGCAGCCCTGTAGAACAAGGCAATTTTTAATCTATTCACTCTGTATTTCATGCCTGGTTCAGTCTCTTAGAGATTTTCTAAATTTCTTCTGTGAATTCTTGAAATAAGCGTAAGCCGACAAGGGAGAATACATACATATATCAAGAGGATCCCTGTGGGGTGGAAGGCTAAAGCTTGAATGATGTATTCCAAAAGCAATGGTAATGTCTTATAGTTGAGAGGCCAGAGGGGTGCAAGGGCCCAGGGTACTGGGGAGTCAAAAATACAGAAAGGAATTTTTATATTCTATCTTATGAACGTTTATATTTGTATTAAATAAAAGCTAAAAGCAATTGCCATTATTGATGTTTAGTTGCTAACCAAGAGTTGTGTTTGACTCTTTTGTGACCCCATTGACTGTAGCCCTCCAGTTTCCTCTGTCTATGCAGTTTCCCAGGCAAGAATACTGGAGTGGTTTGCTATTTCCTTCTCCAGGAGATTTTCCTGATGTAAGGATCAAACTTCTGTCTCCTGCTTGGCAGGCAGATTCTTTACCACTGAACCACCTGCCACATGGGAGGCTGGAGTTAGATTCCAGGCCCAGGCAGCCATAGCGTCTCCTTTGGGCTTTCTGGGTAGCTCAGCTGGTAAAGAATTCAGGAGACCCTGGTTCAATTCCTGGATTGGAAAGTTCCCCTGGAGAAGGGATAGGCTACCCATTCCAGTGTTCTTGGGCTTCCTTATCTTTTGTGACCCCATTGACTGTAGCCCTCCAGTTTCCTCTGTCTATGCAGTTTCCCAGGCAAGAATACTGGAGTGGTTTGCTATTTCCTTCTCCAGGAGATTTTCCTGATGTAAGGATCAAACTTCTGTCTCCTGCTTGGCAGGCAGATTCTTTACCACTGAACCACCTGCCACATGGGAGGCTGGAGTTAGATTCCAGGCCCAGGCAGCCATAGCGTCTCCTTTGGGCTTTCTGGGTAGCTCAGCTGGTAAAGAATTCAGGAGACCCTGGTTCAATTCCTGGATTGGAAAGTTCCCCTGGAGAAGGGATAGGCTACCCATTCCAGTGTTCTTGGGCTTCCTTAGTGGCTCAATCTGGGTTCGATCCCTGGGTTGGGAAGATCCCTTGGAGGAGGGTATGGGAACCCACTCCAGTATTCTTGCCTGGGGAATCCCCATGGACAGAGGAGCCTGGCAGGTTACAGTCCATGAGGTCACAAAGAGTCGGACACGACTAAGAAACTAAGCGTAACTGGGAAGCCCTAAAAATAATTATAGCTAATGTTTATGAAGTACATACTATGTTCCAGGAATTTTGCTTCATGTGTTATTTCATTTAATTCCCATTGCAACCTTGTAGGCAGATACTATCACTGCTTCAATTTTACCATTGAGTACACCGAGGCCTTAAAGGAATGAAAAATCACTTGCCAGAGGACACAGGGCTAAGTGCAAGAGCTACAGTACTGGGACTTCCCTGGTGGTCCAGTGGTTAAGATTCTGTGCTTCCAAGGCAGGGGGCCCAGGTTCAGTCCCTGGTCAGGGAACTAGATTCCACATGCCTCAACTAAGACCTCGGGCAACCAAATAAGTTGTTTTTTTTTTTTTTTTTTTTTTTAAAGAAGCATAGTGTAAACTCAGAGACCAGGTTCCATACTTCTAGTCATCATACTCCGGAGAAGGCAATGGCACCCCACTCCAGTACTCTTGCCTGGAAAATCCCATGGACGGAGGAGCCTGGTAGGCTGCAGTCCATGGGGTCGCTGAGTCAGACTGAGCGACTTCACTTTCACTTTTCACTTTCTTTCATTGGAGAAGGAAATGGCAACCCACTCCAGTGTTCTTGCCTGGAGAATCCCAGGGATGGCGGAGCCCAATGGGCTGCCGTCTGTGGGGTCGCACAGAGTCAGACACGACTGAAGCGACTTAGCAGCAGCAGCAGCAGTCATTATACTCAACTTCCTCAAATAAATAAAAGTTAAGATTTCATTTTTGGAATCGAAGACTCAATCTTACTATCTTATAGTCACACCTCCTCTATTTTTTATGCTTTGTACTGGAAACGTACACTTTGGTTCAGTTAGACACTCAACCAAATGTCTATGACTGTATTACATAACCGCTCCCAGCACCTGCAACAACGGGATGAGGAAAATGTATACACACTGGAGGGGAGTGGAAGCAGAAGGGAAGAGAGGCCAGAAAAAGACATCTGAGCCCAGGGGCCAGGCTTCTTAAAGTGAAGAACAAAAGGCCAAGGGAGATGCACTGGCAAGGGATTGTAGTTTAGGAACCTGAGTATCCTGTTCATTTAGAGACGCCCTAAGCAGAAGTTGTGGTAATGCTTTTTATATGCTTACTGTCTATTTGTTTTTATTAACAAGGGAAACATAATTCAACATTTCTTTTGGTTAGTGAGTCTTCAGGAGTCTTCCTTGTAAAAGCTTCTTTGGCCTGGGCTATTTTTCTTCTTAATTGTCAGGATCCTTAAACTTTTCTATAGGATAATAAAGAAGAAAGAGAAATATACATCCAGGATCCCTTTCTCCTTCATAACTGGCCAAAGCCTTTCTTCTCAGCTTTCAGTTCAGTTCAGTCGCTCAGTTGTGTCTGACTCTTTGCGACCCCATGAATCACAGCACGCCAGGCCTCCCTGT
>SJYT01034804.1:0-14533 GCA_006410635.1 Cephalophus harveyi | reverse complement strand
ACCATTAAAATACCCATGTAAATTGACACATGTTAGTATAGAAGACGTTTGCTTACATGTTGTGATGATAAGTGTTTGGTGACCAGGATGCACGTGGTCCATTTGGGGATCTGAATCGCTGACTCTGCTTTGTCATCAACAGAACCAAGGTGGGAAACTGGCAGTGCTTGGCTCATGTCACATGTTCAGTGACCAATATTTGGATAAAGAAGAAAACAGCAAAATCATGGTAAGCTCTTTTCTTTTGTCATACTAATGAATATTATATATGATTTTCATGTCATTTAAAAAATGTACTGCTGAGTTACATCTATTCATTTAAAACCAGCTCTTCAGAGCCCATTATATTCCAAGCACTAAGGAGACAAAGGTGAGTCAGGCATAGTCTCTGCGCTGCAGAAGTGTACAGGACATTGAGAGAGACTGTGAGAGGTGAGAGAGGTCAGTGCGGAGGGATGCGGTGCGTCTCTAAACTTGCCGCTGGGCTGGGAGCCTCCCTGGGGAAGCAGGGAGGAGCAAGCCCAGCCAGGGCCTTGTGCACAGAGCCTTGGAACTCAAACTCTCTTTGCAAAGCCACGGCGAGCCCTTGCAGAGTGTCCCCCAGCTTTGGGCATAGTCAGGTCTTTGGGTGTGGAGGAGGGAAGGGAGAGGGAAACATATGGGCAAGGAGGGACAAGGACCTGAATGAAGGCAGGGGAGGGGTGAGTGGGGGAGGGACTGGCAGCAGGAGGAGACCGTGATGGGGCTGGCCGCTGACCGAGGTGGGAAGTGAAGGAAAGGCATGGCGGGTGTGAGGGAACGTGTCCTGGGAAGCATGGCAGGGTGCTGGCCAGAGCTGGACTTCGGCGTGATGCTGGTGACTCACTCACCAGAGGGAGAAGGTCCCTCTGAACTTTCTCATTAATGAAAGATGTTCCTTCAGCCTTAAGGGTTGTTGTTGTGTTGAGAGATTGATGGAAGATCTTGTTTCTATGGAATCCACATGAAGTCCCATTGTCTTTAGTCACATTCTGGGGGCATCTTGCTGTACGCTACTTTTGAAGTCCAGACTGTCATCAGCACGTTATACTGGGATTGTTTCAGAATTGTGAGCACATTTTAATAGACTTGGGCTTGTGGTTGAAGGCTTGAGTGCCTGAAGAGAAATGGTAAGCTTCTAAGAATAAGAATGGCACTAGAGTGAGAAAGACTTAAGTTTTTGTATGCTTTCACCAAGACGGGGGTGACTGCCCTTGTTCAAGTCACTGCTGTAGTGTCTCTTGCCTGTCATCATTTTCCTTGATTGATTAAATTCTCTAGTCCTGCCTACAGCTTTCTTAAATACACAGTGTGTAATTCTGTGTTTATTTTTTTAAATTTAGGATGTTGTTTTCCGGTGGCTCACAACAGAAGACATCCACCTAAACCAGATTGATGCTGAGGACCCAGAGGTAGGAGGTTGTAAATTACTTAAAAACTTTGAAATGAAAAATGGGTCCAGCTTCTCAGCACCACTTCTAACAGTTCCAGAAACATCTATCTCTTACCTTATCTGTAACACAGATAGCAAGAAATGATGCTTTTTGGCAAGACGAAGCCTATGCTGTTAAAAAAAAAATCAGTAAATTATTAGTCATAGAATTCAGTGGGGTGGGAGCCTCTGTCTGTATATGTAGTAACTGGAACTTAACATATGCTCTCTGGCTGAAACTTTCAGAATCAGTATCTGTAGAGAAATGCGTCTTCACAACTATGAAGGATATAAAAGTACTTTTTCATAAAGAAACAAAGATCATCAGAATTTAAGTTTTAAGCTCCAATTTGGTTGCCTTTAGGAAGGACAGTCCTAAAGGCATTATGATAACACTTCATCAGACGTGGGAGAGTGGAAAGACCAGCGCTGGAGGGACTTGCCTAGTAGTCTGGTGGCTAAGACTGTGCTCCCATCGCTGGGGGCCTGGGTTCAGTCCACGGTCGGGGAACTAGACCCCACAGCCCACAAAAGAAGTTTCCTCGTGTGGAAGTGAGACCCAGTGGAGCCAAATAAATATTAAAAAAAAAATAAAAGGCCAGCACTGGACTGGGAACCAGTAACTACATTCTCGGTCCCGCTCCACCATGAGCCTTGAAACCTTAAGCAGGTTATTTCTGACCTTTTCTCATCTTCATTTTCTCATTAGTTTTGGGGCTGCTAGTACCTTTCTCACAGGGTAATTATGAGAATCATAATAATAAGTGAATCAACATAAATTTACTTGTTAAACTAAAGTGTATAAAACGGCTATACATCTAGCAAGACTTTTAAAAAAATCTCTTGTATTTGTTTATATTAATACCAGGCTCTATATATCATATATTTCCACATAAATCATTCTGTTTAAACCGCACTACAGCCCTGGGAAGTAGATGGTTTTACTCTCTTTTTATCAGTGAAACTGAAATTCTGCAAGACTGCAATATGCCCAAAGAGCCAGCAGTTACAGAGCCGGAAACCAAACCCAGGGCTCCTGACTCAAAAGTCTACTCCTTCATTTACCTCTGTGTTAACTGCTGACCTGTCAGGAAAATGATTTTTTGGCTATAGGTAGCACAAGGTAGCTGGAGAAGGCAATGGCCCCCCACTCCAGTACTCTTGCCTGGAAAATCCCATGGACGGGGGAGCCTGGTGGGCTGTATGCAGTCCATGGGGTCGCTGGGAGTCGGACACGACTGAGCGACTTCACTTTCACTTTTCTCTTTCATGCATCAGAGGAGGAAGTGGCAACCCATCCAGTGTTCTTGCCTGGAGAGTCCCAGGGACGGGGGAGCCTGGTGGGCTGCCATCTATGGGGTTGCACAGGGTTGGACACGGCTGAAGCGACTTGGCAGGCAGCACAAGGTAGCCAGAGACCATCACCGACAGCCTGTGCCCTTGGCTGAGGACTGACTTGGCTGGGAAACCTCGGGCTGACTCAGGTTTGGAAACATGAGAGCCTCATGTCTAAAATATCCCTTCACATGGAAACGTGAAGTGTGGAGCTGTTGTGCTTAAATTTCACCTGAAAAGTGATGTAAGCCCCAAAACCAAAGAATTGGGGTACAACCAGGAATTGGCTTTTCGGGTTTCAGAGGACCCAGCTCTGAGTGGATGATGAGTCTGGCAGCCGCCAGCCCTAGTTAGCGTGCTGTGTGCCGAGGGAAGTGGTTTTCAGAGGCACTGTGTCTGCTCCAGTTCTGTGTGGCCACCTCGCTCTTGCTCAGTTTCTGTCATTCCTGTTTTCCAACGGAGAAAATGGAAGTAAGTAAATTCTTCAAGGTTCCCACTTAGATTAATCCCTGGCCTAGCCATTGTTCCTGGGTTGGGAAGATCCCCTGGAGAAGGGAATGGCTACCCACTCCAGTATTCTTGCCTGGAGAATCCCATGGACGGAGGAGCCTGGTGGGCTACGGTCCATGGGGTCACGACTGAGCGACTAACACTTGGTTAAGCCACTGTTAGTGCCCACTTCAGGCTGATTCCAGAGCCTCTGCCTTCTCTGCTGCTCTGTTCTCTCTCTACCGTGTGAGACACTGGGCTGGTTCCAAAGCAAAGCGGCAGAGGTTACAAAGCCAGGGGAGGGGAGTGTTGTTAAGGCCTTCCTACCTCTAAAACGGTGCAGTTTCATATACCTTCCAGGTGGGAGACCTGGTGGAGAGTGTCCTTTGTCTTGTAAGGCTTTGAAAAGTAAGACACTGAATGGAGTAACGTGACACAGTGAGAAATACTGAAAATCTTCCCAGTGGCGCTAGTGGTAGAGGACTCGCAGGCCATAAGAAACACGGGTTCAAGCCCTGGGAAGATCCCCTGGAAGAGGGCACTGCACCCCACTCCGGTATTCTTGCCTGGAGAATCCCATGGCCAGAGGAGCCTGGCGGGCTGCGGTCCGTGGGGCTGCAGAGTGGGGCGCGACTGAGCGCCCTTTGGGGCGGCTTGGCCCGCACTCCTCCCCGCCCCGTGCGCTCGCACGCGTCCTGCTCTCACCGTCATCTCTCCCCTGGTAGAGGGTTGAAGCCTCTGCATCAGCCAGATCAGGCCAGGAAGGGCGTTTATTTATCGATGCTTTTCCCTTGTTTCTGGTCTAAAAAGTTGTTTAAGGATTGGGGGCGTTTATGATGCTTGGGGTATAGAAAAAAGTGCTCCTGTTTGCGTCAGAGTCTCACTGTCATCACGCTCAGACACATCTCCCCAAGCGCTGGCGGTGGAGAATGTGTAGCCGTTTCTTGTGAGTTCAGAGACCAGTTTTTCAAACTGTTACCAAGTTAGCCTTATTAGAAGTCCAGGTTAAACGCAGTTCAAAGGGAAACTAGGAACACACAAACTTCTGGTTGCCAGCATGCGTTCATTTAAACTTAAATTTATTGCCTGGCTAGGTAATGTCTTCCCATCATTTGGAATTCAAGAGCAGGCACACTGAAGGCTCTCCCTTCTGCCTTTGCCCAGCCACCTGGTTCTCCTCCCCAGTGACAACAATCTTAGCAGTTGCTCGTATGTTATTCCAGAGATAGTTTATACAGAGATAAGCAAACGTGTGTGTGTACTCTCCTTCCTCCTTGTTTTACCCAGATGGTGCTATATGTATGGTATATATATATACTGCCTAGCACCTCACTTTTTAAATATTATGTCTGGGAGATCTTTCCATATTGTTCATAAAAAGCTTTCTTTTGATTGTTTTTGGAGACTGTATTGTCCATTGTTTGTACTGCGGTATACTGACTGTGTTATACCTGTTGAGGGACATAGGTTTTCCTGGTCTTCTACTGTAACCAAGGTGTCATCATTCAAGGTTCTCAGCAGGGCTGCAGGCATGTCCTCAGCTAGGCGAGAAGAATTAGGGTCTAGTGTCCAGGGAGGGGTTGTCTATGCCGGGGTCACACATGGTTCATATACAGGACAGGAGAGAAAGCAGAGTATACAGCCCAGATGCTGGTGGCTGGAGAGAGGATAGACTTTGAAATGGGAGCTGGTGGATTTTCTTTTATGGTTGCTTCTGATTTCTCACTCAACTAGAAAATAAGGTCACCAACTAAAATTAAGAAAGGGAAAATCACTTTAGTTGGTTGAAGTGGCAGACAGAACTGCCTAGGAGAATGGGAACAGGGAATGCACTTGAGCATTGGGTTGATGGCTGAGCCCTGAAGATCACAAAAAGGAGGAGAGCCATCGGCAGGGTCACGCATTTCTCCAGCCGTGGCCAGCTGTGTGCGCGCCAGCCTGCATCATGGATTTCTCCAGCGCTGGGGTTACCCAGGTGACCTTGGTCCTTCTTTCCACAGAAATGGGCATGTTTAAGGGTTGGCTGTCAGTAAGCATAATCAGCAAGATGTCTTAGCAAGAGAAGAGAAATATTGCAGATTCAGACCTGAGGCGTTGGAGACCAGACAGTAAATCCCAGCCCCTGCTCTGCTGAAAGGAACCGTCTTGTCACTTTCAGATTTCCGACTACATGATGCTGCCTGACACAGCCGCCCTGTCCGAGCGGCTGCGAGTGTGTCTCCAGGAGGGCGATGAGAACCCGCGGGACTTCACCAGCCTCTTCGACCTGTCCCTTTACCAGCTGGATACCACCTCCCTCCCGAAGGTCATCAAGTCAGTACTGCGGCTCTCCGCTGCTTTGCACTCCGTTCTGAGTATTTGGTCTGCAAACACGAGCCTGGGGACAGGAGATAGGGTCACAATAAGTGTGGTGTACAAAACGTGTTCTCAGACCTATGATGAGGTCAGCTGGGACAGCCGGGGGATTGGGGTGGGACTTGATGCAGAGGAAACTGCCCGCAGTTATCAGCCTCTGCTGTGTTCCAGGCTCTGTATCAGGCATTTAGAGGAACCAGCTTGGCCTGGTTTGCCCAAGACTTTCCTGGTCTTAGCACAGAGAGCCCCACGTCCCAGGGACCCGCTCAGTGAATCAGGATGGTTAGTCACCCTGTAAGCACGCCGCGTTGTGCCTTCTTTTAATGCTTTCAGTGGTCCTCTGAGTTACCTGCCTCATTTTCGGTCGAGGAGTCTGAGGTTTCTTGGGGAAGGATGCTTCCACGTTTGGGAGCAGGGATTTCAAGCCAGGCCCGAGTGGCCTTCAGACCAGTGCTGGACCCCGAATCGCTGCCTGCTCTGTTGTTTTTGCCTTCTCTTGGATCCCTAAGGACAGAGGCAGGGACTAACATTTTTGAGCATCTTGGGCCTGGCACAGGATCTATCAATTCATCTCTAATAATAAACCAAAGGCTGAAGGCACAGCTACAGATGCCTGTCTAATGTCCTGTCCCCGGTACTTATGTACAAGGTCACCAAGTACTCCTAGAGCTCTGACTGTGCTGAGCATTGTACCTAAAGTGTAGGGTTTTATGGAGGAGACGGACAGAAGCTGTGATGCAAGGTTATCGATCTAAGGCAAAGTATGAAATGTAAAACTAGAGGCCGTGGCGCAGTGAGGAAAGAGAATTCCATTCTGACTGGGGTTGCCAGGAAGGCTTTAAGAAAGAGGGGCCCTTTGAGCCAGCCGTTGATGATTTCCAAAAACATTTCTTGGTGACCTGGGTCTGCTTGGCCCTCTGCTGGTTGCTGCATTTTACAGGGTGAGAGGATTTCAGGAGAGGGTTGGGGGTGCTGGAAGAGAGCCTTCTGCAGGGAGGTCACTATGAGCAAAGGCAGGGTGTGTCCAGGCAAGGAAGTTTATCCTTAGTTGCTGTTTGAACTGCATTTAGCCTTGACTTCTAACAAGTATCATGTTAAGTTTCCTATGTACGTTGCTTTATCACGTAAAATCAGATTGTGGTTCATTCTCCTTGTACACTGTGAGGACACTGAGGCACAGAGAAGTTAAGAGGTTTGCCTAAGGCCACACAGCTAGTTTTCAGTGGGGCCTGAATTTGAATCCAGCCAATCTTAACGCTGAACCCAGGAAGAAATTATCTGGGGATTTGTTAGTATAGGAGATTAGATTGTTTCTCAAAAAGCAAAACAGTCATCCAGTAGGTAAGACTGCACTTCCACTGCAGAGGGCACGGGTTTGATCCCTGGTCGGGAGCTAAGGTCTCCCATGCCATGCGGTGCTCCCACAACTAAAAGAGCAGCAGCAGCGCCAGCATCCCCAGAGCTGCCCGGGCCTCCTGGCCCCTCGCCCCCCGCAGCCGACAGCCAGGTCAGACGTTCCGGCTGCGCACTGGCTCCTCACTGGCTTGGCTTTGAGCTCCGGTGTTTGCTCTCTCTCTCAGGGCTTCTCTCTGAAGCAGTTTGTCAGCCGGCTTCCCTCGCTGCGTGCGGTCCAGCCGGCTTCTGCAGGTTTGGCCTGCCTTTCTCCCGGCGCGGGGAGGACGGGGCCGTCGTAACCGCTCTTCAGTGCGGCATGGGGGCTTCACTGGAACCGTCGGCAGGTTTAGTGTCTGCAGGCTCAGGTGGTGGGCTTTCAGAGGCCTGGACGGCTCTTTTCACTGTTTGTCTTTCATACCACAGCAGAGGGCAGGCGTTCCTGTTTACGGTTTCTCTGTGGAGCACAGACGTTATTTTCATTTGCACATAACAACTTTTGAATGCCGCTTCTCTTTTTGAGTAACAGTTCTATTAGTTGTTAAATATTTAAGTCAACTGTAGGTATTGCTCTGAGGTGACTTCATTTGTCCTCTGGTCTTTGTTTTAGATTATTCGTTTAAAAAAAAATTTTTAATTGAAGGATACAGAACTTTGTGGTTTTCTGTCATACATCAACAAGAATCAGCTGTAGGTACACCCATGTCCCCTCCCTCCCCATCCCCCCCTTCAGCCTGTCACAGAGCCCCTGCTTGAGTTCCCTGAGTCATACAGCAAACTCCCATTGGCCATCTATTTCACATTTGGTAATATAAATGTCTGTGTTACTCTGTCCATACATCTCCCCTTCTCCCTCCTCTCCCACCATGTCCATAGGTCTGTTCTCTTGTCTGTTTCTCCATTGCTGCCCTGAAAATAAATTCAACAGTGCTCTCTCTTTAGATTCCATATATATGTGTCAGTATACAATATTTATATTTCTCTTTCTGACTTACTTCACTCTATATAATAGGCTCTAGTTTCACCCACCTCATTAGAATGGATTCGCATGCGTTCCTGTTTGTAGCTGAGTAGTATTCCATTGTGTATATGTACCACAGCTTCTTTATCTCTCTATGTCCTTCTGGTCTTTATTGATGCCTGTGGGGTGTGAGGTAAGAGATAAGGGCCTGCCTGAGAGATAAGGGCCTAAGTGAGGTAAGGGCCTGCCTGCCCTCACTGTTCGTGGTGGGGTGGGGAGTGAGACGAGGGTGGTGAAAATGCAATGCCAAAGGTCAGACCAGAGTATTCTGGAATATGGAGCAGCCCCGTTTCACAGGTTTGTGTATAGTAGTGGCATTTATTCTTCCCCTTTTCCCATACTGATCATCTTTCTCTTTTTTAAAAAATGTTTTTGGTGGTACCAGGTCTGTGTTGTGGCACACAGATCTTTAGTTGCAGGCCTGTGGGATCTAGTTCAGTCACCAGGATGGAGCCTGGGCCCCTGCATGAGGAGCTTGGAGTCTCAGACACTGGACCACCAGGGAAGTCCTGATCATCTTTCTGAATTAGGTTTTGCTTGGTTTTAAGGTGAGCTTCTCCACCAGTCACACCTGCCCCCATCCTCACCCCGACCGGTACATGTTGGCTCATTGTAGGAGGAAGATTTGGGCAGGTGGTGAGCTTAGTGGAGAAAGGGAAGACTTAATGGAACTTGTTTTATTAGTAATACAGGGCTTCAGTAGTCAGCTCTGTCTGGGGACAGAAAACAGTATCATGGCTAGGATGACCAAGGCGGGGACTGGTAGCAGGGTTCTTAGTGTGTGGATAGTAGGACTTTTATCTTAGAACTGCCTTTCATTTTGCCTTCTGGGTGAGTTGTGGGGCTTCTGATTAGCAGGGCTCTGATCAGCCAGATCTGAGTTCTAATCTTGCCTCCGAGGCTTCTTAATCTTGTGACCTTGGGAAGCTGCTTCTGTGTACCTCTATTTCCTCTTCCTGTGAGATTACACCCACTGCCCAGGACTGAGGCTTCAGGGAAATCAGTGCCTCACCCAGGGTCAGGCACAGTGCATGGTATGCGGCAGATGCTCGAGAATCCTCATTTTTCTTCTCTCCGTGGGGCTCTTCTGCTCACTGCTAGGAAAGAGGCTCCCCGAACACCCGAGGACTAGTAGAGGAGGTGACAGCAGTAAGCTCAGCTAAGCTCCTTTCTGCAGTCACAGGTCGGTGTCCTTTCTGCAAGCACCCGTGCAGAGAAACAGGCATGAACTTTGTCCACACTTGTTGGCGTTTGCTTGTTTAGATGAATTTTGGAAGGCCACACATGAGCATACAGTTTCAGTTGGTTGAGTATATTTTAATTTGCCTCATTTCCAGAGGAGGTCAGCCAGTTGGCAGCCTGTACATGATGCAAAAGGTCAACTGAATGTTCGAGAGAAGGGAGGGAAAGGGGAAGTGCAGTAAAAAAAAAAAAAAGATCTGGGCGGGGGGGAAGGTCAGCACGAGACTCCATAAACCCCTTCCTCCTGCTCCTTGCACTGCAGCCTCGCTGGCTGCCCTGCCATTCTCTGAAAATGCCTCGCCCCTTCCCCTTCCTGACCTCTGCCCGGGGCACCGCTGAGGGCGGCCGCACCTCCCGGCCCTGCCTCCACTCGGGCGGCTCGGACCAGCTGTACTCCCACCCCTGCCCTGTCTCTGTCCCTCTCTCCTGACCTGCTTTTCTTCCTAATGCTTATTAATCCCCAGCATCATAGCTTTTGTTTATTGGGTGTTTCTCTTCCGCTAGAATGTCAGTCCCATGAGGGCCTGCCTTGGTCTCTTTTTTTCCCCTGCTGCTGGACTCCTGGCAGATCAAACTGTCTGGCACACAGTAGGTGTGCAGTAAATGTTTATGGCGTGCACGAACACGCAGAAGTGCATATCCTGTGGCTCTGTTGAGACCTCTGGTTTGACGCTTGTCTCTTAACGGTGAAAACAAATAGGGAAACACAATGAGTTGCAGAATTCAGTGTCCGGTGTAAAAATTAGAAGCCTGTTTAGGAGAAGCCTGGTAGGAAACTTGACAGAACTTTCCCTCTCAATTCTCAATAAAGTTGCACTGTCTACTACAATGGAGATGTCTGAAAGGCTCATTCCATTGCATGTAACAGCGCATTTTGTGTGATTTTAATTTCTTTTGCCAAGATGCTACACTGGCTGATTCTGTGGAAAAGAGCACCGTGTGATCAGTTTACCTTGGTGTCTCATCCTGATTCCCACGTTTTTATCTTCTTCTCTATACAGGGCTTATGAACAGCTCAACGTGAAACATGAACCTCTCCAGCTCATCCAGCCTCAGTTTGAGACGCCACTGCCAGCCCTTCAGCCAGCAGTGAGTGGGTGGGCGTGGAGCATCTGGCTGCAGAGACTGGATGTCTGCCCTTCCCTTGCCAGCCGGCCTCTTGCAGAACAGGCCTCCTCATGGGGTCACGTGTCTCTGGCTCTAACTATGCACAGAGACCAAGCCTGTTAGTATTCTACTGCTGCTGCTAAGTCGCTTCAGTCGTGTCCGACTCTGTGCGACCCCAGAGACGGCAGCCTACCAGGCTCCCCCCTCCCCGGGATTCTCTAGGCAAGAACACTGGAGTGGGTTGCCATTTCCTTCTCCAATGCCTGAAAGTGAAAGTGAAGTCGCTCAGTCGTGTCCGACTCCTAGCGACCCCATGGACTGCAGCCCACCAGGCTCCTCCGTCCATGGGATTCTCCAGGCAAGAGCGCTGGAGTGGGGTGCCATTACAGGGGCTTCCATTTGATGTGGTTCTCAACTGAGGAATCAAGGGCGTGGATCTCCCTGGCTATTAAACATTTCCCATCCTGTTGGGTTGGAGGGCATATATGCATGAGAATTGCTGGGTGAAGAGGAGGAAGAGCTTTGTGCTAGAAAGCTTTGAGCTTTCCAGGCAGCAGGCACTGAGATTCACAGCACAGTTCTCATAGCCCAGGGGCCAACCCCATGGTATTTTTCAACATTCTAGTTCAACATGAGCTCCACTTGCCTTTGGAACTGTCTTATGCTGGACTTTTCCATGGTGGTCTAGTGGCTAAGACTCCATGCTGCCAATGCAGGGGGCCCAGGTTTGATTCCTGGTCAGGGAACTAGATCTCACATGCTGCAGATAAAGATCCCATAACTAACACCCAGTGCAGCTAAATAAATAAATAAATGAATGAATATTTTAAAAATTTGTCTTATCCTCCTACATTCTGGAATGTTACAAGGCAGTTAACTGGCTACAGCTTGGTAGCTTGAAAATTGGCTGTGGAGGTGTTTATAGTGGAGGTGTTTGTAGAACAGAAAATGACAAATGCTACAGATCAGGCCTCTTGTTTTAAGTGAAAGCTCAGCATTTAGCAGCACACTACTGGTTCATACCTATAAACTCTGGCTTTAAGTTCAGCACTTTCTATATTAATCTACATCCGTTCCCCCAATTTCTGTCACGATTAGATGAGAAACAGTCAAAAGGTCAACAGAAAAGCCTGAGAAGCGCCAAGCTTTGTGTCCTTGAACAAGTTAATGGGCGCTGGGACCCCAGCGTGGTCAGTTCGGAGGTGTGGTTAGAGCTGGTTCTGCTGGGTTGCTTCCCGTGAGCCGCCGTCTTGCTTGCTACGGCCTCGTGGGTTAAGGCGGAGGGGTGACAGGCGCTGGGCGTTTCATCCTCTTGTTTTCCTTCTGTCTCATTCCTGTCAGTTACGGCTCTGGATACGCTCTTTCATAAAAGACCTCATTGCCTTTTAGGTTTTCCCTCCTAGTTTCAGGGAATTACCACCTCCTCCACTGGAGCTGTTTGACTTAGATGAGACGTTCTCCTCTGAGAAGGCCCGGCTTGCTCAGATTACCAATAAGTGTGAGTTTGGTCAAATTTTTTTTTCTTTTGTGAGTTTTACTAAATTGTGAATTTCTGAGATTTGCCATGAGAGAAGTTTACAGTTTGTTTAGGGAGAAGAAAATAGGAATGGGAGTATATAAAATGACAGTTTTGTTTATCTCATGTAAATGATGTTGACTATAAGAGCCAGTTAGCTCAGTGAGTTAGAGGGCGGTGCCCAGAGGAGGCCAGAATCTCAGCTTTAATTCTGTGCATCTTTATCTCTGACCTGTTGAGTGACCCCAGGATGAATCCCGACCATGGCTGCCACATAGCAAATCGTGGCCAGTAGTCATAGGAGCACTTGACTAAGAAGATTCAGTTAGGGCCAAGAGAATTACAGGGACTTCAGATTGGAAGGGATCCTAGAGAGTCCAGTGTGCCCACCCTGACCCGTGGGTGAGGAAAGGCCCGGGCTACACAGCTGCTCGGTGAGTGGTGCTCCCGACTCTCAGCCCAGGGCCCCTCCTGACGTGCCCTGCCTCCTGCCAGCGCGTGGGCCTGCATACGTGTGCTCAGAGACATAAAAGTAACCGTCCATTTTGAGGCAGTGACCCCACTCCTGGGAATCTCACCTAGGGAGACAAATGAAGGCATACAGATGGGACTACTACATTGTTCACTGAATAAATAAAATCCAGTTGGGAATAGCCTTGGTGTTCAGTCATAGGGGAATGGTAGTAGACAGTGCCATGTTCAGTCAGGGGGATAAAACACAGTCATCATAAAAGAGCTTTACAAAGCCTGGGGGGGACACTGAGTGAACTGGAGATTCCTAAATGAAGAAAGCAAAATATAAACTGCACTTGTGGAAGGATCTCAACTATGCAGAGATCTGTATATGCTCGGAGACCAGAAAGGAGTACGCAAAAATGAACATAGTTCCATATCAGACACTGCATTTCTGTTCCGTTCCAGATACTGCGGTAAGTGCTGGGCAATCAGATATTAGTAAGACCCAGTAAGTACCCGGTAGGAATAATACACCTGTGAAGGATTAGATGCTTTGACCCAGCATTTCTAGCAGTCTATCTTCAGAATTTCTTGTAGACATGAAAAACAAAAAAGGTACAGCTATACAGCTATTAATTGTATCATTCAAAAAATTGACAACAGTCTAACAGCCTATCAGTAGGAAGACTGGTTAAAAAAAAAAATGAAACTGTTGAAAGATGAGCATAGGCTTTGACATGGAATGTCCATGTTACACCATTAAATGATAACGACAACTTACACAACTATTGTAGTCTGAGCCTTACACATGGAGGGATTTTTTTTTTACACATGTAGATATGCAGGCATACATAGCAGTATTTATCCTAGATAGTATTGGTGGGGGTTAGAGTGAGATATCATTTCTACCATAGCTTTAAAAATGCAAGTCAGAGGGGAAAAAGAAAGAAATTACAGTCTAGTTAAGAAGGGCAGTAATGACTGTCCATTCTTGATATACAGCCGGAAATCGTTTCAGAGAATTATGGGTGATTTTTTTCTTTCATTCCTTTTCTAAGATTGCTATAATAAATGGTCTTTAAAATACCCATATGTCCTTCTCAGAATGGTCCCTGCAGCATTCAGAAAATGGTAACTTCATTTCCTGTTGGGTGCTCCTCCTCTTGGTAATGTAGGAATGCCGGATCTGGGAATAGTGAGCCAGAACCAGTGCAGCTTTATTCTGTCTAGGAGTGTCACACTTCTGGCCTACTAATTTACAAAAACAGCACATCAGAGATCTCTACAGTCTAGCACTGTTTGAGTCCTTTGGTCACATTACTCAAGGGAGAGGTGCGTGATCTTGAGAGATTAGGAACCCTACAAAAATACCCAGACCACAATAAGTCTGTATTTGGGGCAGGGCAGAATCAAGGATGAATCTAACCACCCCAACTGTGCTCAGGTTGAGAAGGCTGGTAGGCTACAGTCCACGGGGTCGCAAAGAGTCGGACACGACTGAGCGACTTCACCCCTTCACCCTCAATGAGAAAATACAGGCATTTCCTGGTGGACCAGAGTTAGGGCTCTACTGCAGCGGCATGGGTTCAGTCCCTGGCTGGGGAGCTCAGATCCCACAGAGCGGTGCAGCGCTGCCCCCACCGCGCCCCCAAAAAGAGACAGACAATATATGAAACCCCTATGGAAGCAGTAAAGTAGTGTTCACAATTTCAGTAACAATAATTACATATGCACCCATATCTAAGAAAGGCTGTACCTTCGAGTGATAGAAAGCCAGGATGGGTCTGTTAAGCGGGAAACAGACAGAGCCTGTGGACAGAACAGCCACGGCGGGTTTCGTGACGCTCAACGTGGCACCAAAAGGATAGACAAAGGTGAGCGCCCTGGAAGAAAGAAACGTTCAAGGTGTTTAGTAAAAAAGTTTTTCAAGATAATCTCAGTGTTTCTTGAGAAAGTTATGATCAAAGTCTTCTATAAGCTTTGGTTTGTTAATTCAAGATCAGTATAACCCTAGCTCTAAGTTTAATGAAGCATTTTAAGAAATGTGAATATAAATGAAAAATGTACAATTGTATGTGTGAAAGTGAAGTTGCTCAGTCGTGTCCGACTCTTTGCAACCCCATGGACACCAGGCTCCTCCATCCATGGGATTTTCTAGGCAAGAGTACTG
>SJYT01034801.1:613841-645044 GCA_006410635.1 Cephalophus harveyi | reverse complement strand
ACTCAATGGACATGAGTTTGAGCAAGCTCCAGGAGCTGGTGAAGGACAGCAGCCTGGCGTGCTGCAGTCCATGGGGTGGCAGAGTCGTACAGGACTGAGCGACTGGACTGAACTGAAGAGCTCCGTGCCCTGCTGGGGCGGCAGCCCCCTTTCTGTTTCCGAGATCAGTGACATCCAAACTGCCACCTGTGGAACCCTGAAAACTTGTCAAGAGGTACACAGACATCTTCAAAATTTGTAGGTGCTTTTGTCTAAAACCGATTTTCCTGAGGATGTGTCTGCATTTATATCAGATGTTCTCCCATTTCATAAACTTTGTTGTTGCTGTTGTTTAATCACTAAGTCATGTCCAGCTCTTTTGCAAGCCCATGGACTATAGCCCACCCGGCTTCTCTGTCCTTGGGATTTCCCAGGCAAGAATAGTGGAGTGGATTGTTATTTCCTTCTCCATGGGATCTTCCTGATACAGGGATTGAGCCTGCGTCTCCTACATTGGTAGGTGGATTCTTTAACACTGAGCTACTTGCTTTGGATGAAGTTGAAAATGGCAATAGAGAGATACTACAAAACATTGAGTTGGGGAAAAACTTTTGTACTGAGATATAATTGACACATTATTTTCAGGTGTACAATATCATGATTCAATACTTGAATATATTGTGACATGATCACACCAAGTCTAGTTATCATCCACCACCACACAATAGTTAACAATAGTTACAACTCAATTGTTCCCCCTGGATGAGAACTTTTAAGATGGACTCTCTTGGCAACTTTCAAATATGGAATTCAGTATTATTAACTATAGCTAGCATGCTGTACACTACATGTACACTAGGGCTTGTTTATTTTATAACTGAAAGTTTGTACATTTTTGATTCCCTTCACCCATTTCATCCACTCTGATTTCCTGGAGGAAACTTTAATGGTCAATAAGGCAACTTAACCCACAGATCTTTCTGGTCTTCCTTATAAGTATTCCTGATAAGAGAGAAGAAACAAGGATATTTTGACTTATCTTAAGGCGTTTGGGATTCTATAAAGTAGACCACAGCAATGCATATGTCTTTTTGAATTAATGTTTTCATTCTCTTCAGAAACACACCGAGGTGAAATTGCTGGATCATGCAGTAGTTTTATTTTTGTTTTTGAAGAATCTTCATACTGTTTTTCACAGTGGCTGCGCCAATTTACATTTCCACCATAAGTGCACAAGGATTATGCATCCTTGCCAACACTTGTTATCTGTTGTATTTTTGATAACAATCATTCTGACAGGTGTGAGGTGATATCTCATATGATAGTGAACTCAACTACAGCTAATAATCTGTCTTTCAAGATATATTTCATTTAATTTTTATAATTTTCCTCAAAATGCTTATTGATAATTATTTATTTGAATGGAAAAATGAAGTAAAAATTTTTTCTGACAGAAATTTCCCTGATTCATCTGACAATAGGATTTAGATAACTAGGCTACAGGGTGATCTTCTTCTATAAAAATCTGCTGTTCTCAGAGTTGGAGAAAACTATATGTAAGCATGAGATGAGATAAAAGCACTTTATAAAAATATTGTATTAGTAAATATATACTCAATTTAAAACATTTAAAAGTTCCCAATTCTTTTTTTAGTATATATGGTTAAACAAAATGCCTTTAAGTGACAAAATAACAGGTAAAAATAGCAGTTATATGTTTTGGTATATTTTAATAAATGTGCAAAAATTCTTTTCACAAGTCAGGTGGTTTCCAATATTTTGCTTTCAATAAAACCATGAAAGCATCATAGACTCTGTCAGTAATTCATCAAAAGTAATATTGGATAATAGACAACTATAATTCATATAGCATAAAATTTACCATCTTAAAGTGTACAATTCAGTGACTTTTAGAATATCCACAAATCTGTGCAATCTCTATGATAATTAATTTTAAAACATTTTTATTATCTGAAAAAGAAATCTTGAACATTCCTTAGCCATCAAAATTGGGCCCCCTTCCTTCTTTCCCCCCATATCCCCCCACGCTACTAGCAATTACTCATCAGCTTTCTGGATCTGCAGATTTGCCTATTGTGGGCATTTCATATAAATAGAATCTTACAGTATTTAATGACTACTTAACAACATGCCTCCTGATGTGCCAGGTACTATTCTAAAAGGAATACAATGATGAGCAAGCAGACAGTTATCTTCTTTCCCAGTGTTTCTCTTCTAGAAGAGGAAGACTGAAAAACCAATAAGAAACACATGATTATTTTGGGCAGAAGTAAGTACTGGGGAAGAAAATAAACCCAGGTAATATGCTCGGAAGTGCTATGAAGAGGTAAGGTTCATTTAGGAGCGTAAGACTGTTTAAGGAGCTAACATTGGAACTGAAGCCTCAGTGGTGAGAAGAAAGTAGCTGAAAGGTGAACCCCGTTGGTGCAAAGGCCACCAGGAGGAAGGAGGTTGGTGTCTCTGGGAATTTCCAAACCAGGGCTTGGAAACTACTGAGCAGAAGAGGTGAGCTTGGAGAGTCATTTCATCCTAAGTGCAATGGTAAGGCGTTGATGTGCTTGAAGGAGAGGAGGAACTGATCTGGTTTATATTTTAAAACAAAATCCTTCTGGCTACTGAGATCAAAATGGATTGTATGGGTTCAAAAGGAGAAACAGAGAAAGCAGTTAGCCTTCATGTGGCAGTAGAGGCCAGAGATTATGGTGACCTAGGGTGGAGATGATATAAATGGGAAAAATCAAGATACATTTTGGAGGTAGAGCTGATAGTGCTTGTTAATGGTCTGGAAAGATCTGCGAGAAAAAGAAAAGGATTAAGGATGACTCCTAGGATCTTAGTTTCGAACAACTCCGTGAAAGATGTAGTAGATTTAAAGATACTGTTGGGAATGTTTGGAACACCTATTAAACAGTTAAGTGACAATGTAGAGTAGCATTTGATATGTGAGTTCAGAAATGTGGTCAGGGTAGAGATTATTACTGGAACCAAGAGCATATGGATGGTATTTAAAACCATTGCGGCAGGCTGAATAATGTCCCTTAAATATGTCCATGTCCTAATTCCTGGAAACTTAAAGAACCTATCGTGTATGAAGGCACTTAAAAATCTGTCATTTGTGGAAGTTTTCTGGTAGTCCAGTGAGGAAGACACTGCACTCCAATGCAGGGGGTCCAGGTCTGATCACTGTTCAGGGAACTAGATCCCACATGTCGCAACTAAAAACGTACCTCGTGCCACAACTAAAACCCTGTGCAGCCAAATAAATAAAAATAAATATTAAAATAATCTGTCATTTTAAGTCTAAAAACAACCAACCAAGGTAGGTTTTATTATCCTACATTTAATAGATGGTCAACTAGAGGCTCAGAGAAGTGGAATGCCTTGTTCTACGTTACAAAGCTGGAAAGTATCTCAACCTCCCTTTCAAGTGCCTTACAGAATTTCTATGAAGATGG
Source organism: Cephalophus harveyi (assembly GCA_006410635.1). Taxonomy (NCBI): domain Eukaryota; kingdom Metazoa; phylum Chordata; class Mammalia; order Artiodactyla; family Bovidae; genus Cephalophus; species Cephalophus harveyi. Next base: position 641,589 of record SJYT01034801.1, on the reverse strand, counting down.
GAGGTGGTAAAGAGACAGAGACCTATCACCTTGGCTGTGCCCAAACTTGCCCTATAAGACAGGCATTTCTACAAGGCCCATCCCGCTCTTTGTCCAGCTCTGGCATATTATTTTTCTCCCCTCCAGAGCCCTTGCCAGCCCAGTCACACCACATAGACCAAGATAACTGTGGGAGGGCTAATGGGGTTATTACGTAACCAACGACCCCACAAGCCAGGCCCTGTGCCAAGCAACTGACATTCATTCAGTCATTACAATAACTCTCTCCATTGTTTCCAGTGCAAGCTAGAAAGGAAGGATCACTGGGGAATGGGAAGAAGGACAAAGGAGCAAGGGTGCCTGAGTGCAAGTCTGGGGGGTGCCACAGCCCTAACTTGAAGCTACAGTTTAACTAAGGGCCAGTAAGGCGGCCATCTAAGAAAACGAGGAGGTTGACAACACAGGTCATCTCTAAGCTCCTTCGAAGATGCTTGCATGAGATCTTTTCTTCCCCGACTTCTGGCGCTCCACTATTACGGGCAGTGGCAGGAGTACGGCGACAGTCCGCTCCACCGAGGGCTGCCCTTTGGTCCTCTGTCTTACAGGACGTTGCAGGCAGTGATTCCAAGGCCACCAAGCTCCCCAGGACAGGAACGATAAGTAGGCGATAGGTCATCTCAGGACAAGGGAGAGGCAGCTCTGAAGAACTACTACTCCCAGGAGACCACGGGGTACCACTCGGCAGCCCGGGGCAGATGCGTGTCGGGAGCAGCTAAGAGTGCTCCGTGGTCAGGCCCCCGCCCCGCGAGGACAGATTACTGGTGCGCATGCCCAATCTCGCGCCAACGCGTTCAGCTTCTTTCCTTCCTGCGGGATTCTTTTCTTTCCGGCCTCGCCCAGGCTAGCTTTTCCCCGCCCCACCAACGCCCCCTTTTCAGGGATTTTTGCGGTGGGCGGGACACCCCAAGCGCGTTCCCAGAAGTGTGTACGCGCGCGTTCACGGGAGATGAAAGAGGGAGGGCACTAAACACTGGGTGTGGAAAGTGACCAGGGGACCACGGGTGACGGAAGGAGCATGCGCTCTAGAGGCGGTGCGGCGAGGCTACGGGAATGGCGGAGGAGCGGGGCGGAAACGGACCTAGTGGACTGGCGGCGCACGCGCATTGGGCCGCCCGCGCCCCGCCCCTTTTGTCAGTTTCCCCTCCTCCTCCTCCTCCTCCTCCACCACCCTCCCGGAAGTGCAGCCGCCCTCGCGCCCACCAGCGGCCACCCCCTGCGGCAGGCCCCGCCCCGTCTGCCCCGCCCCCCCGACTCTCCGCCCCCTCCCTCCGGTGGTGGCGCCGGGTTGCAGCGCCGGTCGTGGCGGTTTCGTTGCCCGAAGCCGGGAGCGCGGAGTCGTCCCCGGGGGAGGCGGCCAGGCTATGATCGCGGGTCCCCGGCGGCCCGCTCCGGCCAAACAGAGTCTCTGTCTCAGCTGGTGCCTGCGCTCGAGCGGTCGTCTCAGCCCAATCCCGCGGCGCAGTTGGCGGCGGCGCCCCCGGCGCGCCCCCTCCTCCGATGGCGGCAGAGATCCAGCCCAAGCCGCTGACCCGCAAGCCGATCCTGCTGCAGCGGGTCGAGGGCTCTCAGGACGTGGTGAACATGGCCGTGATCGTGCCCAAGGAGGAGGGTGTCATCAGTGTTTCGGAGGACAGGTGAGAACCGCTGCCCCCTCGGCCGCGAGCAGGGGCGGGACAGGCCGGCGGTCCCCGAAGCCCGCTTCTGGGGCCGTGCCTCCACGTCGGCGCGAGGGCGAGAGCGCTCGCCCAAGTTTTTATTCTAATGCGCATCCTGCTGGTGCCGGTGTCCAGCCGCGCAGTCGCCGCCGCTGCGTGGCTCCGGGACGCGGAGCCGGGACGGCGGCATTCCGTTGGGGCTTGCCCGTGTGGCGTCCGCCGGGGCCAGGGTGGCCCTTGGACTAACGGTGCGCCGGCCACTGGACCTTGGTCCAGCCCTGAGGACAGTGGAGAGAGGGAGGCGCTGCCCAGCCCTGCAGGTGTGTGCGTGGGAAGGATGCTCAGAGCTCTTCTGTAAGATAACTAAGGGTTTTTGAGAACTCTGGTACAGTTCTGAAGGCTCCAGACTGAGGAAAGCAAATGCCACTCCCTTCGCCCAGACATTCTCACCGAATCCAGATCTCCCAGACATCTTCCACTGAATTCAATAAATATTGCAAGTTGTGAAGAGTATCTGGGCTTCTGCCCGGAAGGAGAGCTGACTTCTCTCCTTTGCCCTCTTTAAGCTCAAGGGGAAGCTCCTAGAACTTTTGGAGGGACCACTGCTGCAAATAGCTCTGGAGTTCCTTCCCTTTGCTTGCTTCCTTACTTTTTTTTTTGCCTAATTTTGCTTAATTTGCAGAAGTAGAGCCAGTTGTTCTGCCTGTAGTATTCTCCCATGTTTTTTAGACAGTGCCGTTTTTTTTGTTTGTTTGAACTTAATGTCCTTTAATATGCAAAGATTATGCAGGTGAAACTCATTTCCAGAGGAATGAAGCTTGAATATAGTAGTAATAGTTTTGATCTGGAATTGTTGCTTTTATAGTATCAACTCATATTCTACAAAATGTCATATTGTAGAGGTATATGACAAGGAGCTTTAGCCTTTAAATGGTAGATAGGTTTTCTTAATGTAAGTTAACATTGTACTGAGGTAAAACATATTTTTTCTTGGTGACTTGTAAAATTTCAGGCAAAGAAAGGTGAAGCAACAATGTGTTTATACCGTCTTTATAGTAATTTCAGTGCTTTGCATGCAGTGTGGTCTCAAAAAATGCCTGACAGATCTATTCATATCATAGATTCTTCAGTATAATTAGGATGATTACATATTAATGTTATATTTTTGTCTACATCGTACTCCATAAGATGGCCAAATGATTCCTGATTCACTTCCTATACAGATCCAAGGGAAAATATTATAAACATACACCAATGGCAAGCAGTCTGCTAAGAACAGAAGAAATTCATGGGCTGTAATGGAATATATGGATGTAGAAACCACTTGAAATTCAGAGAGAAGGCTTACGAGTGTTTAATTTTTCCACAGAGGCAAAATTCTACTGAAGTGGTTGCTTCTGGACCTAGAAATTCTTTGTCACAGAATTGTGTTTTTTTTTAAAGAGAATATATCGGTAGATGTCACTTTCCCTTTCTTTAACTATTAGAGATGAAACTGCTCATTCTAACTGCTGTAGGAAATTCATAAGTAAGTTTGTTGAATCAAGTAGGAGAGGGAGAAAGGTAATTAAAACCTAAGTGGCTTTAGTATTAGTTTTGGAACTTTCTACTTTGGAAGTAGAAGTTAGTTTTCCTAGTTTTCTTTTTTTTTGAGTGTTCAAAGGGATCTTAGAGATTATTTGCTATAACACCTTCATTTTACGGTTGAGAAAATTTAAGCCAGAGAATTTACCTGCCCAAATTCATGTACCTGGTGGTGAAACCAAGCTTGGCTCCTGGTTTCTGATTTCCATGTCACTGTTTATACTAAAGGAAACGACTTTAGTTGGGGTACATTTTAGAGTATTTGGAGACTCTGAAGTAGCATATATGAAAGAAAGTGAAGATACGTTTCATTTGATTATGGGACAAAATGACTGTAGTGTTTAGCTATATATTAATTTTTACTCTCTCAGTTTACAATGTAATAGAAAATATTTTATAATGTAGTTAGTGTTAAAATAAGTAAGTCTAGGATTTTTCTTGATGTATCTTATTACTCAGGTCAACAAGTCCGTGTTTCTGTAGGTCATATAGTCACATGTGACAAAAACTTTGTTAGAGCTCAGTTTCAATTATGGCTTCCATTAAAAGAGAACTGATCTGAATTCTTTCTTTTCGAAAGCTGGTGTCACTGTCGTTTGACATAATAGTAAAGATATGAAGATAGAATATTGGATTTTCATCAAAACCTACCAAGCCATTTCCATTTACCACTTCAGCTAGACTCTAGTAGTTTTCATTCCTGAACTGTAAGGTTAAACCACAAAATAATGTCCTAGTTCTGAATGACAGTGTCTCATAAGTCCTTTTGAAACCTTGGTTTTCCTTTTTGACCTCTGATTCCTAATAGCCTTTATGATATCTTCGAGAGCAACATTTTCTATCTTTTTAAACAATGTTATTGGTGCTTCTTGTCCATTTATCTTCTCCGTGAATTCCCTAAGGTGCTATGTGTCTTACTCATTGTAATATCTTAAGGTCTAGTATGGTGTCTGGCACATAGTAGGCCCTCAATGAACATACATCGATACCTGATCTTTTTGTTTTTCCTGAAAGCACATCTTAATTATTGTAGACATTTCATTGATGTTTGTTTGAATGAATTTTATGAAAACCAATGGAAGTTCTGTGTGGACAAATGTTCGGAAAAGGATTGGACTGGATGGCCTTGAAAGATGCCTTAAGGCACTTCCCTGGTGATCCAGTGGTTACGATTCCGAGCTTCCACTGTAGAAGGTACAGGTTTGATCTCTGACTGGGGAAGATCCCACATGCCACACAGACCAGCCCAGAGTTTTTAAAAACATGAAGAAAAGGTGCCTTAAAATTTTGAAAGACCATGCATTGTTCATTCATTGCGTCGACAAACATTTAAATGCCTTTACTGTGTTCCATGCACATGTGTAAGATGTGTATAAGAGACAGTATATACTCAATTTAAAACATTTAAAAGTTCCCAATTCTTTTTTTAGTATATATGGTTAAACAAAATGCCTTTAAGTGACAAAATAACAGGTAAAAATAGCAGTTATATGTTTTGGTATATTTTAATAAATGTGCAAAAATTCTTTTCACAAGTCAGGTGGTTTCCAATATTTTGCTTTCAATAAAACCATGAAAGCATCATAGACTCTGTCAGTAATTCATCAAAAGTAATATTGGATAATAGACAACTATAATTCATATAGCATAAAATTTACCATCTTAAAGTGTACAATTCAGTGACTTTTAGAATATCCACAAATCTGTGCAATCTCTATGATAATTAATTTTAAAACATTTTTATTATCTGAAAAAGAAATCTTGAACATTCCTTAGCCATCAAAATTGGGCCCCCTTCCTTCTTTCCCCCCATATCCCCCCACGCTACTAGCAATTACTCATCAGCTTTCTGGATCTGCAGATTTGCCTATTGTGGGCATTTCATATAAATAGAATCTTACAGTATTTAATGACTACTTAACAACATGCCTCCTGATGTGCCAGGTACTATTCTAAAAGGAATACAATGATGAGCAAGCAGACAGTTATCTTCTTTCCCAGTGTTTCTCTTCTAGAAGAGGAAGACTGAAAAACCAATAAGAAACACATGATTATTTTGGGCAGAAGTAAGTACTGGGGAAGAAAATAAACCCAGGTAATATGCTCGGAAGTGCTATGAAGAGGTAAGGTTCATTTAGGAGCGTAAGACTGTTTAAGGAGCTAACATTGGAACTGAAGCCTCAGTGGTGAGAAGAAAGTAGCTGAAAGGTGAACCCCGTTGGTGCAAAGGCCACCAGGAGGAAGGAGGTTGGTGTCTCTGGGAATTTCCAAACCAGGGCTTGGAAACTACTGAGCAGAAGAGGTGAGCTTGGAGAGTCATTTCATCCTAAGTGCAATGGTAAGGCGTTGATGTGCTTGAAGGAGAGGAGGAACTGATCTGGTTTATATTTTAAAACAAAATCCTTCTGGCTACTGAGATCAAAATGGATTGTATGGGTTCAAAAGGAGAAACAGAGAAAGCAGTTAGCCTTCATGTGGCAGTAGAGGCCAGAGATTATGGTGACCTAGGGTGGAGATGATATAAATGGGAAAAATCAAGATACATTTTGGAGGTAGAGCTGATAGTGCTTGTTAATGGTCTGGAAAGATCTGCGAGAAAAAGAAAAGGATTAAGGATGACTCCTAGGATCTTAGTTTCGAACAACTCCGTGAAAGATGTAGTAGATTTAAAGATACTGTTGGGAATGTTTGGAACACCTATTAAACAGTTAAGTGACAATGTAGAGTAGCATTTGATATGTGAGTTCAGAAATGTGGTCAGGGTAGAGATTATTACTGGAACCAAGAGCATATGGATGGTATTTAAAACCATTGCGGCAGGCTGAATAATGTCCCTTAAATATGTCCATGTCCTAATTCCTGGAAACTTAAAGAACCTATCGTGTATGAAGGCACTTAAAAATCTGTCATTTGTGGAAGTTTTCTGGTAGTCCAGTGAGGAAGACACTGCACTCCAATGCAGGGGGTCCAGGTCTGATCACTGTTCAGGGAACTAGATCCCACATGTCGCAACTAAAAACGTACCTCGTGCCACAACTAAAACCCTGTGCAGCCAAATAAATAAAAATAAATATTAAAATAATCTGTCATTTTAAGTCTAAAAACAACCAACCAAGGTAGGTTTTATTATCCTACATTTAATAGATGGTCAACTAGAGGCTCAGAGAAGTGGAATGCCTTGTTCTACGTTACAAAGCTGGAAAGTATCTCAACCTCCCTTTCAAGTGCCTTACAGAATTTCTATGAAGATGGGAGGTGGTAAAGAGACAGAGACCTATCACCTTGGCTGTGCCCAAACTTGCCCTATAAGACAGGCATTTCTACAAGGCCCATCCCGCTCTTTGTCCAGCTCTGGCATATTATTTTTCTCCCCTCCAGAGCCCTTGCCAGCCCAGTCACACCACATAGACCAAGATAACTGTGGGAGGGCTAATGGGGTTATTACGTAACCAACGACCCCACAAGCCAGGCCCTGTGCCAAGCAACTGACATTCATTCAGTCATTACAATAACTCTCTCCATTGTTTCCAGTGCAAGCTAGAAAGGAAGGATCACTGGGGAATGGGAAGAAGGACAAAGGAGCAAGGGTGCCTGAGTGCAAGTCTGGGGGGTGCCACAGCCCTAACTTGAAGCTACAGTTTAACTAAGGGCCAGTAAGGCGGCCATCTAAGAAAACGAGGAGGTTGACAACACAGGTCATCTCTAAGCTCCTTCGAAGATGCTTGCATGAGATCTTTTCTTCCCCGACTTCTGGCGCTCCACTATTACGGGCAGTGGCAGGAGTACGGCGACAGTCCGCTCCACCGAGGGCTGCCCTTTGGTCCTCTGTCTTACAGGACGTTGCAGGCAGTGATTCCAAGGCCACCAAGCTCCCCAGGACAGGAACGATAAGTAGGCGATAGGTCATCTCAGGACAAGGGAGAGGCAGCTCTGAAGAACTACTACTCCCAGGAGACCACGGGGTACCACTCGGCAGCCCGGGGCAGATGCGTGTCGGGAGCAGCTAAGAGTGCTCCGTGGTCAGGCCCCCGCCCCGCGAGGACAGATTACTGGTGCGCATGCCCAATCTCGCGCCAACGCGTTCAGCTTCTTTCCTTCCTGCGGGATTCTTTTCTTTCCGGCCTCGCCCAGGCTAGCTTTTCCCCGCCCCACCAACGCCCCCTTTTCAGGGATTTTTGCGGTGGGCGGGACACCCCAAGCGCGTTCCCAGAAGTGTGTACGCGCGCGTTCACGGGAGATGAAAGAGGGAGGGCACTAAACACTGGGTGTGGAAGGTGACCAGGGGACCACGGGTGACGGAAGGAGCACGCGCTCTAGAGGCGGTGCGGCGAGACTACGGGAATGGCGGAGGAGCGGGGCGGAAACGGCCCTAGTGGACTGGCGGCGCACGCGCATTGGGCCGCCCGCGCCCCGCCCCTTTTGTCAGTTTCCCCTCCTCCTCCTCCTCCTCCTCCACCACCCTCCCGGAAGTGCAGCCGCCCTCGCGCCCACCAGCGGCCACCCCCTGCGGCAGGCCCCGCCCCGTCTGCCCCGCCCCCCCGACTCTCCGCCCCCTCCCTCCGGTGGTGGCGCCGGGTTGCAGCGCCGGTCGTGGCGGTTTCGTTGCCCGAAGCCGGGAGCGCGGAGTCGTCCCCGGGGGAGGCGGCCAGGCTATGATCGCGGGTCCCCGGCGGCCCGCTCCGGCCAAACAGAGTCTCTGTCTCAGCTGGTGCCTGCGCTCGAGCGGTCGTCTCAGTACTCTCCGCCCCCTCCCTCCGGTGGTGGCGCCGGGTTGCAGCGCCGGTCGTGGCGGTTTCGTTGCCCGAAGCCGGGAGCGCGGAGTCGTCCCCGGGGGAGGCGGCCAGGCTATGATCGCGGGTCCCCGGCGGCCCGCTCCGGCCAAACAGAGTCTCTGTCTCAGCTGGTGCCTGCGCTCGAGCGGTCGTCTCAGCCCAATCCCGCGGCGCAGTTGGCGGCGGCGCCCCCGGCGCGCCCCCTCCTCCGATGGCGGCAGAGATCCAGCCCAAGCCGCTGACCCGCAAGCCGATCCTGCTGCAGCGGGTCGAGGGCTCTCAGGACGTGGTGAACATGGCCGTGATCGTGCCCAAGGAGGAGGGTGTCATCAGTGTCTCGGAGGACAGGTGAGAACCGCTGCCCCCTCGGCCGCGAGCAGGGGCGGGACGGGCCGGCGGTCACCGAAGCCCGCTTCTGGGGCTGTGCCTCCACGTCGGCGCGAGGGCGAGAGCGCTTGCCCAAGTTTTTATTCTAATGCGCATCCTGCTGGTGCCGGTGTCCAGCCGCGCAGTCGCCGGCGCTGCGTGGCTCCGGGATGCCCAAGGAGGAGGGTGTCATCAGTGTTTCGGAGGACAGGTGAGAACCGCTGCCCCCTCGGCCGCGAGCAGGGGCGGGACAGGCCGGCGGTCCCCGAAGCCCGCTTCTGGGGCCGTGCCTCCACGTCGGCGCGAGGGCGAGAGCGCTCGCCCAAGTTTTTATTCTAATGCGCATCCTGCTGGTGCCGGTGTCCAGCCGCGCAGTCGCCGCCGCTGCGTGGCTCCGGGACGCGGAGCCGGGACGGCGGCATTCCGTTGGGGCTTGCCCGTGTGGCGTCCGCCGGGGCCAGGGTGGCCCTTGGACTAACGGTGCGCCGGCCACTGGACCTTGGTCCAGCCCTGAGGACAGTGGAGAGAGGGAGGCGCTGCCCAGCCCTGCAGGTGTGTGCGTGGGAAGGATGCTCAGAGCTCTTCTGTAAGATAACTAAGGGTTTTTGAGAACTCTGGTACAGTTCTGAAGGCTCCAGACTGAGGAAAGCAAATGCCACTCCCTTCGCCCAGACATTCTCACCGAATCCAGATCTCCCAGACATCTTCCACTGAATTCAATAAATATTGCAAGTTGTGAAGAGTATCTGGGCTTCTGCCCGGAAGGAGAGCTGACTTCTCTCCTTTGCCCTCTTTAAGCTCAAGGGGAAGCTCCTAGAACTTTTGGAGGGACCACTGCTGCAAATAGCTCTGGAGTTCCTTCCCTTTGCTTGCTTCCTTACTTTTTTTTTTGCCTAATTTTGCTTAATTTGCAGAAGTAGAGCCAGTTGTTCTGCCTGTAGTATTCTCCCATGTTTTTTAGACAGTGCCGTTTTTTTTGTTTGTTTGAACTTAATGTCCTTTAATATGCAAAGATTATGCAGGTGAAACTCATTTCCAGAGGAATGAAGCTTGAATATAGTAGTAATAGTTTTGATCTGGAATTGTTGCTTTTATAGTATCAACTCATATTCTACAAAATGTCATATTGTAGAGGTATATGACAAGGAGCTTTAGCCTTTAAATGGTAGATAGGTTTTCTTAATGTAAGTTAACATTGTACTGAGGTAAAACATATTTTTTCTTGGTGACTTGTAAAATTTCAGGCAAAGAAAGGTGAAGCAACAATGTGTTTATACCGTCTTTATAGTAATTTCAGTGCTTTGCATGCAGTGTGGTCTCAAAAAATGCCTGACAGATCTATTCATATCATAGATTCTTCAGTATAATTAGGATGATTACATATTAATGTTATATTTTTGTCTACATCGTACTCCATAAGATGGCCAAATGATTCCTGATTCACTTCCTATACAGATCCAAGGGAAAATATTATAAACATACACCAATGGCAAGCAGTCTGCTAAGAACAGAAGAAATTCATGGGCTGTAATGGAATATATGGATGTAGAAACCACTTGAAATTCAGAGAGAAGGCTTACGAGTGTTTAATTTTTCCACAGAGGCAAAATTCTACTGAAGTGGTTGCTTCTGGACCTAGAAATTCTTTGTCACAGAATTGTGTTTTTTTTTAAAGAGAATATATCGGTAGATGTCACTTTCCCTTTCTTTAACTATTAGAGATGAAACTGCTCATTCTAACTGCTGTAGGAAATTCATAAGTAAGTTTGTTGAATCAAGTAGGAGAGGGAGAAAGGTAATTAAAACCTAAGTGGCTTTAGTATTAGTTTTGGAACTTTCTACTTTGGAAGTAGAAGTTAGTTTTCCTAGTTTTCTTTTTTTTTGAGTGTTCAAAGGGATCTTAGAGATTATTTGCTATAACACCTTCATTTTACGGTTGAGAAAATTTAAGCCAGAGAATTTACCTGCCCAAATTCATGTACCTGGTGGTGAAACCAAGCTTGGCTCCTGGTTTCTGATTTCCATGTCACTGTTTATACTAAAGGAAACGACTTTAGTTGGGGTACATTTTAGAGTATTTGGAGACACTGAAGTAGCATATATGAAAGAAAGTGAAGATACGTTTCATTTGATTATGGGACAAAATGACTGTAGTGTTTAGCTATATATTAATTTTTACTCTCTCAGTTTACAATGTAATAGAAAATATTTTATAATGTAGTTAGTGTTAAAATAAGTAAGTCTAGGATTTTTCTTGATGTATCTTATTACTCAGGTCAACAAGTCCGTGTTTCTGTAGGTCATATAGTCACATGTGACAAAAACTTTGTTAGAGCTCAGTTTCAATTATGGCTTCCATTAAAAGAGAACTGATCTGTATTCTTTCTTTTCGAAAGCTGGTGTCACTGTCGTTTGACATAATAGTAAAGATATGAAGATAGAATATTGGATTTTCATCAAAACCTACCAAGCCATTTCCATTTACCACTTCAGCTAGACTCTAGTAGTTTTCATTCCTGAACTGTAAGGTTAAACCACAAAATAATGTCCTAGTTCTGAATGACAGTGTCTCATAAGTCCTTTTGAAACCTTGGTTTTCCTTTTTGACCTCTGATTCCTAATAGCCTTTATGATATCTTCGAGAGCAACATTTTCTATCTTTTTAAACAATGTTATTGGTGCTTCTTGTCCATTTATCTTCTCCGTGAATTCCCTAAGGTGCTATGTGTCTTACTCATTGTAATATCTTAAGGTCTAGTATGGTGTCTGGCACATAGTAGGCCCTCAATGAACATACATCGATACCTGATCTTTTTGTTTTTCCTGAAAGCACATCTTAATTATTGTAGACATTTCATTGATGTTTGTTTGAATGAATTTTATGAAAACCAATGGAAGTTCTGTGTGGACAAATGTTCGGAAAAGGATTGGACTGGATGGCCTTGAAAGATGCCTTAAGGCACTTCCCTGGTGATCCAGTGGTTACGATTCCGAGCTTCCACTGTAGAAGGTACAGGTTTGATCTCTGACTGGGGAAGATCCCACATGCCACACAGACCAGCCCAGAGTTTTTAAAAACATGAAGAAAAGGTGCCTTAAAATTTTGAAAGACCATGCATTGTTCATTCATTGCGTCGACAAACATTTAAATGCCTTTACTGTGTTCCATGCACATGTGTACACTTCACTGGTGAAAATGACAAGGTCCTTTCAAGGTGCTCATAGTTTAGTGGGGCATGGGTGTGTGTGTGGAATTTTAGAAGAAAATAAAATCACAACCTCCAAGATTTAGTTCTGAAAAGAGAATTTTTACATGAGGAAGAATAGCTGGGTTCTACAGCCCTTCTTGTTCCTTAAATTTTACTTTCTTTGGAGGATTCTTTTGTTTGGGCTGTAATACCATTTTCACCCTAAGGCTGCTGTCCATCATGGGTTGATAATATTCTAATCTTCAGGACCAAAAGTGGCTGAAAACCCTTATTCTCAGTTCATCTGAGCACAGTTAAAACAGCTTGCAACTTTACTTCATACCAAGGGAGAAAACATAAGGGAACTGAAGAAATATAAAAATGGGATTTCCCTGGTGGTCTGGTGGTTGAGACCTGGCACTTTCACTGCTGTGGCCTGTGATCAGTCCCTGGCAGGGAACTCTCACAAGCTGCAGCCAAAAAAAAGGAAGAAGAGATAAAAGCAATCTAACTTACAAATATAGATTTCTGCTATCATAAAATAGAGTTTGTTCTCAGAACTCACTGGCCTTATCTGAGCCTGTCTTTGCTTTGGTTGTAGCTAGATTCCATCTCCAAAGGATATGCCCAACTTGGGTCCATTGGCCTCCTCATTTCCCAGCTTCTGTCTGGACTGTCTTTTCTGAGTGAATGTCATTTTAACATGCTTTGCTTAGGAATTTCCTCCCAGACATTTTGGCTGTATTTTGGTCAAGACCACTCTCTAGCTTGCAGCTTACCAGGGTGTGTCCAGTGGAGCCTCTTCAGGTATTAAAAGCTAGAAGAGACTGCTCCAGGTGGTACCCAGCCCAGTCCAGACCTTTATCTTTGTAAGTTCTTTATATGCATATCCTCACACAAGTCAACAATCTTAGCATTCACACTGAGCAGTAACTCTCGGTAGTTACTATTAAACAGTTACAGGAAATTGTTGCTTCACTAGGAGTATATACCCACGCAATGGGTAAAAGTGGGTCAGATTTTTATCTTATATAAGGAGACGTGTTGAAGAGGGATTACCACCCAGTGGGGTTGTTGAAGAATCTCCTCTGCTTGTAATGGTTAGAGAAGAGACAAGGAACTCTCCTCCAGATGGGTATTGCAGCATGAATAGGAGTTCATGTGAGAAAGCAAGGGTGTTGTAAGGGGCATTCTAGCTCGAGGGGGAAAAAAATCTCCCCCGTGCATTGAGAAGCATTAGAATGGACTGGTTAAGAATGTAGTCTGACTCAGTTGCTCGGTTGTGTCTGACTCTTTGTGACCCGATGGACCTGAACCTGCCAGGCTCCATCAGGCAGCTTGAATTCAGAACTCAGCTCTGAGTGTCACACTTTGAGGAATCTGGAAAATTAGTATCTCCAGAGGAATAATTATGATAGCAAACATTCTAGAAATGAGAAAAGAGAAGCAAAAGGCAAAGGAGAAAAGGGAAAGATATACCCAACTGAATGCAGAGTTCCAGAGAAGAGCAAGAAGAGATTAGAAAGTCTTCTTTAGTGAACAATGCAAAGAAATAGAGGAAAACAATAGAAGGGGGAAGACTAGAGATGTCTTCAAGAAAATTGGATATATCAAGGAAACATTTCATGCAAGGATGGGCACATAAAGGACAGAAACAATAAGGACCTAACAGAAGCAGAAGATATTAAGAAGAGGTGGCAAGCATACACAGAAGAACTATTGAAAAAGGTCTTAATGACCTGGATAACTACAATAGTGTGGTCACTCACCTAGAGCCAGACATCTTGGAGTGTGAAGTCAAGTGGGCCTTAGGAAGCATTACTCTGACAAAGCTAATGGAGGTGACAGAATTCCAGCTGAGCTATTTCAAATCCTAAAAGATGGTGCTGTGAAAGTACTGCACTCAATGTGTCAGCAAACTTGGAACTCTCAGCAGTGGCCACAGGACTGGAAAAGGTCATTTTTCATTCCAGTACCAAAGAAGGGCAATGTCAAACAATGTTCCAGTTGCCACACAATTGTGTTCATTTCACAGGCTATCAAGGTAGTGCTCAAAATCCTTTAAGCTAGGCTTCAGCAGTACGTGAACCGAGAACTTCTGATGTCTAAGCTGGATTTAGAAAAGGCAGAGGAACCAGAAACCGAATTGCTAATGGTTTAGAAACCAAATTGCTATGATCTATCCACTGGATCATAGAGAAGGCGGCAAGGGAATTCGAGAAAAATATCTACTTGTACTTCATTGACTATGCTAAAGCCTTTGACTGTGTGGATCACAGCAAACTGTGGAAAATTCTTAAAGAGATGGGAATACCAGACCACATTACCTGTCTCCTGAGAAGCCTGTATGCAGATCAAGAAGCAACAGAACCAGACATGAAACAATGGACTGGTTCAAAATTGGGAAAGGAGTTCATCCAGGCTGTATATGTTGACACCCTGCTTGTTTAACTTACATGTGGAGCACAACATGCAAAATGCTGGGATGAATGAATCAGAATCTGGAATCAAGATTGCCGGGAGAAATGCCAACAACCTCAGATATGCAGATGACACCAGTCTAATGGCAGAAGGTAAAGAGCAACTAAAGAGCTTCTTGACGAAGGTGAAAGAGGAGAGTGAAAATGCTTGTTTAAAACTCGGCATTCAAAAAACTAATATTATGGCATCCAGACCTTGAAAGGAAAGCTGTGACAAATCTAGACAGCATGGTAAAAAGCAGAGATAGCATTTTGCCAGCAAAGGTCTGTCTAGTTAAAGCTGTGGTTTTTCAAGTTCATATGTGAGAGTTGGACCATAAAGAAGGCTGAGTGCCAAAGAATCGATGGTTTGAAACTGTGGTGCTGGAGAAAACTCTTGAGAGTCCCTTGGACAGCATGGAGATCAAACCACACAGTCCTAAAGGAAATCAATACTGACTATTCATTGGAAGGACTGCTGCTGAAGCTGAAACTCCAATACTTTGGACACCTGATGGGAAGAACTGACTCATTGGAAAAGACCCTGATGCTGGGAAAGATTGAAGGCAGGAGGAGAAGGGGACGGCAGAGGATGAGATGGTTGGATGGCATCACCAACTCGATGGGCATGAGTTTGAAACAAACTCTGGGAGATAGTGAAGGACAGGGAAGCCTGGTGTGCTGCGGTCCGTGGGGTTGCAGAGAGCCAGACAAGGCTTAGAGACTGAACAACAAACACAAACGTTCCTAAAACCTCTGAGTGACAGAATTTGACACTCTTCTCTGGATAGAAAGGCCTGAGAGTGTGGTGGTAGGGTGTGATGGAGAAGGCTGTGGGGACAGCCCCGCGGGGGATGAGGGTAATTGGGAGGGACAGTGGAGAACGGCCATCTTGTATGCTGCTTGATTAAGGACCAGTTTAGGAACATCATTATCTGTGTTCTCTGTAAGCCCTAAGGGGTTAGGACCATATGGTGGGTAATAGGGAGTTGTGTTTTATCTCCGTGGACGGTCAGTCCTCCAGCACCATCTTGTTGTTCAGTCGCTCAGTTGTATCCGACTCTTTGCGACCCCATGGACTGCAGCGCGCCAGGCTTGTGCGTCCTTCACTGTCCCAGAGGAGATAGCCAATTTGTATGTGTTCATTGAATGAATTGATGCAGTGGCTGATGTAGCAATTGTTTGGAATGGAATGGGCCTGAGGAGGTGGTGTGTTTCCTGATACGTAAGTTGAACCTGAGCGAAGCTGGAAAGAAAGTGAAATTGTTAGTCATTCAGTCGTGTCCAGCTCTGCAAACCCGTGGACTGTATCTCACCAGGCTCCTCTGTCCACGGAATTCTCCGGGTAAGAATTCCCTTTTCTAGGGTCAGGGACTGGACCCAGGTCTCCTGCATTGCAGGCAGCTTCTTTACCACCTGAGCCACCAGAGAGAAGGTTAGCAGCTTACTTTGGGACCGGCTAATGTTACAACAAGGAATAGGAGTGGGAAAGGGGTGGAATGAGAGAGCTTTAGGATTTAAAAAAGTCTTTAAGGCCTTTTTTTTCCCCCAACTCTGAACTACTCTAACAGCCGATGAGTACTTGACTATTTCTTCTTTATATTGGAGTATAGTTGATTTACAATGTTGTGTTAGTTTCTGCTGTACAGCAAAGTGATTCGTATACATATACATATATGCTCTCCTTTTTAGATTCTCTTCCTAATAGGTCATTATTGAGTAGAGTTCCTTGTGCCATTAAACAGAGGCTTGACACAACCAAAAATAAAAAAAAGTTTCAGTTCAGTTCAGAGGCTCAGTCATGTGCGACTCTTTGTGACCCCATGGACTGCAGCATGCCAGGCTTCCCTGTCCATCACCAACTCCCGGAGCTTGCTTAAACTCATGTCCATCAAGTTGGTGATGCCATCCAACCATCTCATCCTCTGTCGTCCCCTTCTCCTCCTGCCAGTAGCAGTAGGTTCTTATTAGTTATATGTTTCATATATAGTAATATGTATATATCAGTCCCAGTCTCCCAATTTATCCCTCCTCCCCTCCCCACGTTAGTAGATAAGATTGTTATCTGCATCTGTGATTATGTTTCTGATTTTAAGTGGGTTCATTTGTGACTGTTTCTTGAAAAGATAATGTTAAAATATCATTTGTAAATCCTCACACTATTGGCTCATACCATTGATTCTTTTCATTGTGAAATTGTACTGTCTTGGTCCTCTAGTTGAAACCGTTAGTTTCATTTAATACATTGGCTCAGTTAGTTGAGCTCATGGTATTTTATGTACCATGCATTTTATAACACTTGAATTAAAATTTTTCAAATGCAAATCAACATTTTTCCCAATGTGCAAACATAGTTCTGAAAATTGAGGACTTTCTGGAATGATGGTGTGAGGTCTCTAAAGTTGACAAAATTGGAAGCCATCTGAACTGTTTTTTAGTTTGACTAAAAAGGTCTGTCTCATCAAAGCTGTGGTTTTTCCAGTAGTCATGTGTGGATTTGAGAGTTGGGCTATAAAGAAAGCTGAGTGCCAAAGAATTGATGCTTTTGAACTGTGGTGTTGAAGAAGATTCTTGAGACTCCCTTGGACTGCAAGGAGATCCAACCAGTCCATCCTAAATGAAATCAGTCCTGAATATTCATTGGAAGGATTGATGTTGAAGCTGAAACTCCAATAGTTTGGCCACCTGATGCAAAGAACTGACTCATTTGAAAAGACCCTGATGCTGGGAAGGATTGAGAGCGGAAGGAGAAGGGGATGACAGAGGATGAGTTGATTGGATGGCATCACCGACTCAATGGACATGAGTTTGAGCAAGCCCCGGGAGTTGGTGATGGACAGGGTGGCTTGGTGTGCTGCAGTCCATGGGGTCGCAAAGAGTCGGACACGACTGAGTGACTGAACAGAAACTTCTTTTTGAGTATGTCGGGCCTCTGTTTAATGCCAGAAAATTAGTAAACTTTCAGCTATGCACCAGAGGCTCATCACTTGCTGCTAGTAATTGCTGGTTTCAAGGTCCCCAAATGGGAATCTGCCCTGTATGATTTTGAAAATGAGACCTTTACCCTGAATTCAGAGCATGTGGCAGTCTTCATGCCAGCAGATCTGTCTGAAAACAGGCTGCCTCTGGGTCTCTAAAGGTCAAAATACAGATTGACTTTTTTTAATACTTAAAAAATTTTAATTGGAGGATAATTACTTCACAGTGTTGTTGGTTTCTGCCATAGAACAACAGGGATCACCCTTAAGTTCCCGTATTTCCCTTCCCTTGTGAGCCTCCCTCTCACCTCCTATAGATTTGACTTTTTAAGAAAAGATCACTATGGGAAAGCTGCTCAAGGAGATTCACTAAGGAGGCTCAGCCTCCAGTGATCCCTGAACTCCTGACGGTTCTGAATTTCCTACTTAATTTACACGATTAATGCAGATTCTATCCAGGGCCTAAAGTTCTTAATCAGGGTACATTCATCTGGATATCGCAAGATAAGGGGAGATGTTTTGAGAGACAGTTCTGATGCTCCTAAAATGAAGCATCTGGGATTGTGAGATCCCAGCCAGCTATCTTGTATTTCAAGTGTTACTAAACTTACTTTGAAAAAAGAAAAATAGGCTTTAAAAAATCATAGGGCAGTAGCAGTCAGATGAGACTTTGGAGAGTTGACCTTTTTCCAAGCAAACGAAATCAAAACTTTAAAAATGGAAAAACTGTTTTTTCCTTGCACACGTCTTCCCTTGGCTTAGTTTTCACTGTGAATTTGGCTTTGAGAGGGAGAGATTTTCTGTTTGTTGTTAAAAGCCATTTTGGTGTCATTAAAAAGTAACAGCTTTGAAGAAATTAAAACAGTACCATTTAGAAGTCAATAAGTAAATTGTGATTTAAGAGTATTTTAAGTATTGATCTATTGACACCTGGAACCCTAAACTGAAAAGTGAAAGTGTTAGTTGCTTAGTTGTGTCCAACTCTTTGTGACCCCATGGACCCTACAGCCAGCCAGGTTCATCTGTCCATGTAATTCTCCAGACAAGAATACTGGAATGGGTAGCCATTCCCTTCTCCAGGAGATTTTCCCGACCCAGGGATCCAACCCAGGTCTCTTGCATTCCAGTCGGATTCTTTACGTTTGAGCCACCACTCTAAACTGAGTTATATGCAGAATTACTTACCTGAAAAGAAAATGTCCATCAAGGCAAACTTTTTTTTTTCTCAACTACAGTATCGGAATTTGATCTCTGATTCCTCTGCATTTTCTAAATCCAGCTCGAACATCTGGAAGTTCTTGGTTCACATACTGTTGAAGTCTAGCTTGTAGCATTTTGAGTATTACTTTGACCAGAGATCAAATTGCCACCATCCATTGGATCATAGAAAAAGCAAGAGAATTCCAGAAATACATCTACTAAAGCCTTTGACTGTGTGGGTCACAATAAACTATGGAAAATTCTTAAAAAGAGACAGGAATACCAGACCACCATACCTGCCTCCTGAGAAATCTGTATGCAGGTCAAGAAGCAACAGGTAGAACTGGACATGGAACAACAGACTGGTTCCAAATTGGGAAAGGAATACGTCAAGGCTGTATATTGTCACCCTGCTTATTTAACTTATATGCAGAGTGCATCATGTGAAATGCCAGGCTGGATGAAGCATTAGAATCAAGATTGCTGGGAGAAATATCAATAACCTCAGATATGCAGATGACACCACCCTAATGGCAGAAAGTGAAGAGGAACTGAAGAGCCT
Source organism: Cephalophus harveyi (assembly GCA_006410635.1). Taxonomy (NCBI): domain Eukaryota; kingdom Metazoa; phylum Chordata; class Mammalia; order Artiodactyla; family Bovidae; genus Cephalophus; species Cephalophus harveyi. Next base: position 622,786 of record SJYT01034801.1, on the reverse strand, counting down.
CTTGATGAAAGTGAAAGAGGAGAGTAAAAAAGCTGACTTAAAACTCAACATTCAGAAAACGAAGGTCATGGCATCCGGTCCCATCACTTCATGGGAAATAGATGGGAACAGTGGAAACAGTGACAGACTTTATTTTCTTGGGCTCCAAAATCACTGCAGATGGTGACTGCAGTCAATGAAATTAAAAGATGCTTGCTCCTTGGAAGAAAAGTTATGACCAACCTAGGCAGCATATTAAAAAGCAGAGACATTACTTTGCCGACAAAGGTCTGTCTAGTCAAAGCTATGGTTTTTCCAGTAGTCATGTATGGATGTGAGAATTGGACTATAAAGAAAGCTGAGCACCAAAAAATTGATATGCTTTTGAACTGTGGTGTGAGGAAGACTCTTGAGAGCCCTTGGATGGCAAGGACATCAAACCAGTCCATCCTAAAGGAAATCAGTCCTGAATATTCATTGGAAGGACTGATGCTGAAGCTGAAACTTCAATCCTTAGGCCACCTGATGCAAAGAACTGACTCCTTGGAAAAGACCCTGATGCTGGAAAAGATTGAAGGCGGGAGGAGAAGGGGTCGACAGAGGATGAGATGCTTGGATGGCATCACCGACTCAGTGGACATGAGTTTGAGTAAGCTCTGGGAGTTGGTAATGGACAGGGAAGCCTGGCGTGCTGCAGTCCATGGTATCGCAAAGTCGGACATGACTGAGGGACTGAACTGAACTGAAAAACTGTTTCAGAGGTGTAAGCAACAAATAAGACCGAAAAGGAGAACAAAGTTCTCTACTTGTCTCTTGACAGGGAGTGCTCTTTGTGCTCTCATGTGTCTTTAATTTAAGGAATCTTGGAAAAGAACTAAGACTGGGAGTCTGATCCCTGCTGAACCCTGCACTGACCTTGGGCACCTGGCATTTCAACACTGTAAACGTTAGTTCTCCTTCTAGCAAAGGAGAATGCAGCCTGGCTGCGAGTATGGCACTGTGATGACCCCACATCGGGGTGAGACAAATGTAAAGTCTCCGCACCTCCATGGTCCTAAAACCTGGAGCCGGAGAAAGTGTTCAGAGGGGGCAGACTTGCCACGGGCTTTGGGAGGTGGTGTAAAATGATGCTTTCCGGAGTCTTTGGCTGGCAGCCGTCCTTTATTCCTGGATGAAATATTAAAGAGGCGTCTGTTTTGTATCGATGCCTAATACCTAGTTGAACTGGATTCTCTACATTCTTATTTCCAGATGAATCCTTCAGTTTGAAATATCAGTACTAAACAGTTTAATCCTTCAGTTTGAAGTATCAGTACTAAACAGTTTAGCTCTGAGTGGTTTTCTGGGCCCTAAGTCAGGTCCTGAATTGCCTAGAGTAATGCTTTTGAAACTTTTTGGACCATAAATCATAGCAAGAAGTACATTTGGCATTTGCTACTGGAGATTCACATACAGGGACATATAACACACATGTATAACGGGGACAAAAGTTTGGTTAAATGGTATCCTTTCATTGTGACACGCACACCGATATTTTGTCGTAACCGTCATAAAATCCTAGTTGTGACTCATGCAGATGATTTCATGACTCAGAATGGATTGAAAACAACAGTTTTTTTTTTTTCTTTAAACTTTTTATCTTGTACTGGAGTATAGCCGATTTGTGATAGTTTCAGGTGAACAGTGAAGGGATTCAGCTATAGATATACATGTATCCATTCTCCCCCAGGCTCCTATCCCATCCGGGCAGCCACATAAAATCGAGAAACTGTTGGAAGTTTTGTACCGTCTTTGTCTGTATGTAGTTTTGGTTTTCTAGGAGATGGAAATACATTACAGTTCAACTCAGGGACATTTACCCACCAGCCTACCTCACCCCTGACCTGTCTTGCTTTTCTGAATTTCCATAGATTAGAGAATTGACCTTGTCTCATTGGAAGCCTCCGGGTCAAGAGATAACTAACTCAGCCCTTTCAGCTGAGAGCCAAAGAAAGTTCAGAAGAAACCAGGAGTGCAGCAGATTGAACAGCTGTTGAAGTAGCTGTGTTTTGGCTTCCTGTGATGTGTTCATTTATTACTGAGTTAGGACTCAGAAATGATACATCTCATCTGAGTTATGAAAGTCAGTTAGTAACCTCTTTATATGACTGACTGTACTTTTCTTTTTAGCTGGGTGGATATCCCTGTAATATGGAGCTATTGGGGGATTTTATGTGTTTTCTATTAGTTATTAAATTTTTAATCTTTTCCTCAGTTTCTAAGGATCAACTTATATTTTAAGTAGTTATAATAATAATCCCTCTGAAGGGTGTTTATATTTTAAATAAAGATAATATAACCATCATAAAGAATGATTGCTCATATGCCTCTCAGCACAGACTGTGTTGTATGTATTTCCCTCTAGCAGTTTTCCTAATGTAATTTTCAAAAATAGGACTGTAATCATACACTTTTCTGTTCTTGTCCCCTACTTAAAATTGTGCCACCAGGTCCCTAGTCTTTAATCATTTTAAGTGGCTGCATATCTTTCCTTCAGTATTCACCCATATTTATTGAATGCTTGTACTATATGAATTTGCTCCTGGAACTCATCATGAACAAGACATCCTACTTTCAAGGTACTGATTACTAGTGGGTACAGCATTGACAATTCCATCATCTACTGTTGGCTGTTTATTTTCAGCTTTTTAAATGTTATGATGAACATTGTTGTACATGTAGCTGTTTTTCCTTCCAGATTTTAGATGATATCTTTAGGAAGAATTGTAAGAATATTGCCATATTGCTTTCTGAAAGGCTTGTGCCACTTTATAATATTTGCAGTGACATACATAGGAAGTATTAGTTTTCCAAATCTGACCAGCCACTGGTATTATTATTTAAAATTTTTGGGGGGAGGAGGTTAAATTGGGAGATTGGGATAGACATATGCACACTGCTATATATATTATAGATAACTAATAAGAATCTACTGTACAACCCAGGGATTCTATTCAATACTCAATAATGACTTATATGCGAAAAGAATCTAAAAGAGTGAATATATGTGTATGTGTAACTGACTCACCTTGCTGTATACCTGAAATTAACACATTGTAAATCAACTGTACTCCAATAAAAATTTAAAAAATAAACAATTCTTCACAATTTACTTAATAAATTATGGCACTTCATTGATGTTTAATTTGGATATTTGGATTGATTTGTGAATATTTTTCTGTTTACTTGTTAATTTTTCCTTTTGTGAATTGTCTGTTCCTGACCTCTGTTTCTCCTGGTTCTCCTGAAAATTTTTTGTTTTTTGTATCTAGAGATATATTTTATAAATATAGTAAGAATGCTAACCATATCTCTGTTATATATCCAGATTTGTCTTATACTGTACTGTTAGCCTTTTTATTTTTTAATATAGAAAATGTTCACTCTTTAGTTTAACCATCTATCCTTTTCTTAAATTGAAATTTCTTCCTTCATTCCTAATTCTTTACCCAGAGATTCATTAAATATTCATTTGTCTTTCATCCTAGTCATAATTTGGTGAAAATATAACTTTTTGATGTGTTTCTTCTTTTGTCTGTTTTATCCGCATGGCTTATTTATTTTACCACTAGAGATTTGTATCTCTTAATCTCCTTCACCTAATTCCACCCTCCCCACTCCCTTACACTTTTAATTATTGTAGCTAATGAGTTATTCTTGACTCTTGGCCATTAAAAGTATGTATAATAATAGCTGGACTTTCTTTGGCTTGGTCTTCAAGTTAATGGGAAAAGCATCATTTGGCTCTTTTCCAAACTTCAGGATTTCAGAGTCTCTTTCTGCATCTGTAAGTTGAGAATAATGATTCCTCTCAGGATTGTTGGGAGGTTTACACGAGATGATATTCCTGTAGCACCTGGCATTGTACTTGGAGCATAGATGGTACTCAGTACAAGTTAGTTTTATTTTTTACTTACGGTACCATCATGTCTGTTGTCATGGTTTCATTAAGGCTTGACTATTTTAAGAATCGCCTTGGATACACGAAAGTGGGGCTGTGGAATTTTTGTTGGTTTGCTTTCTTATGGTTGAGTCCCTTATCTTTTCTCTAGATGTATCAAGGTGGGGTTACTCTGTCATCTTTTTACTGCCACTTCCCAAACTTGTTCTCCCTGAAAGTCAGGGGTCAGGGGAGGTGTGTGGCTGGTGGGTGGTGGTCCTGTGTTCTCTTTTGCAAACTTTTCTCTCTCTCCATTTGCCATCTTGTTCTGAAATGGTGTGTTCACTGCTCCCATTGGCCTCCTGGGGGACAAGGGCAGTGTATCCTGGGTCTTCCATGGGGAGTATTGGGTTGGCCAAAAACTTTGGGCTTCTCCGTAGATGGCGCAGAAAAACCCAAATGAACTTTTTGGCCAACCCAATATATTGAGGTGGTGGTTTAGTCTCTCCGTCGTGTCCAACTGTTCTGCAACCCCATAGACTGACTGTGGCTGGCCAGGTTTCTTCTATCCATGGGATTGTCAAGGCAAGAATACTGGAGTGGGTTGCCATTTCCTCCTCCAGGGGATTTCCCTAACCCAGGGCTCAAACCTGCATCTCCTGCATTGGCAGGTGGATACTTTACCAACTGAGCCACCCAGGAAGCCCAATACATTGCAGTAGGGATGCAATTTTAACTACCCCCAGTTTAGCTGTCCTCCACCAGAAGACTGGACGTTATAAATTGGCAACTAGTGGGCTGAGGTCCACCCTCAAACAGATTTTGTCTGTATATGCTACTTTTTTTGAAGTTTGAATTGGTAGCCAAGTTTTAAAAATCTGGATTTCACATACAAGTCCAGCTTGTTGGCCTCTCTTAACAAATGAGAAGATGTAGCTGGAAGCCCCCCTCCTGTAAATCGCTGCTCTGCCCACTTGGCCCTAAGAGGCCATGCCCACGCTACCCCTGCTGCCTGCTGGCAGGAAGACAGTGCATGGTAAGCAGAGAGCTTTTTTGGCTTCCTCTGAGTCTGAAAGGTATACTTCCCCTTTTATGGAGTCAGTGGTTAGAGAGTTTTTTTTTTTTTTTTTTTTTTTTTCAGTATTTAGAAGAAGGAGGAGAAATTGAAAGATAACCAAAATGCCTATATTTCTAAAAAATTAGGTGGGGGTGGAGGGAGGTAATTAAGACACCTTTATAAGAGAACCTGATGTTGCACACAGTAAATAAATGTATAAATAAAGACAAGTATTGGGAAATTAGGTGTAGCAACCTACCCCTTCCTGGACGCCTTGTAACAGTGTTTGGGGCCAGGGACCCAAGTCCCAGAAGCCTGGGTTTGACTCAGTAAGCTTAATTAAACTTTATTTTGGGGCTTCCCTGCTGGCTCAGTGGTAAAGAATCCACCTGCCAATGCAAGAGACGCCAGTTCGATCCCTGTTCCAGAAACGTCTCACATGCCAGGAAGCAGCTAAGCCCGTCAGCCACAGCTGTTGAGCCTGTGCTCTGGAGCCCAGGAGCTGCTGCTCCTGAAGCCCATGTCTGTGGGCATTTCTGCTTTAGCGACTGAAAATTTTTCTCTTGGAGAACTGTTCTAGGGATTAGCGATGCTCCCTGGGGCCTCTTCCCGCTCTCCTGACAGCTGCGTTCCCTCAGCTCACTCTAAATGTAAACATACTCACAGGCATTGACGTTTTTCTGAATACCTTACATTCTGGGATGCTCATCACTGTGTTTCTCAAGGCCTCCAGCTCAGGACTTAGAATATGGTAGGCGAAACTAGGGCCATAGAGGCTTGTGTTGTGTGTTACTTTACAATGAGGCCTCCCCCAGTTTATAGGTGGTGGTTTACTCACTAAGTCGTGTCGGACTCTTGCGACCTCATGGACTGGAGCCCACCAGGCTCCTCTGTCCATTGGATTTCCCAGGCACGAATACTGGAATAGTTTGCCATTTGCTTCTCCAGAGGATCTTCCTGACCCAGGGATTGAACCTGTGTTTCCTGTATCTTCTGCATTGCAGGCAGATTCTTCACCCGCTGAGTCATCAGGGGAATCCCTGGTTTATAGGGTTTACTCTGAAACTAGCTGTCAGGTAGCACTAGTGGTAAAGAACCCACCTGCCAGTGCAGGAGAAGTAAGAGATGTGGGTTCAATCCCTGGGTTGGGAAGATCCTCTGGAGGAAGAAATGGCAACCCACTCCAGTGTTCTTGCCTGGAGAATCCCATGGACTGAGGCGTGTGGTGGGCTACAGTCCATAGGGTCGCACAGAGTCGGACATGACTGAAGTGACTTAGCACACACGCACGCACATGGTGGAGTCTCTTATGTGTTTTTGGTACTGTGAACAGAAATCAGCCTGGCTGGAGGCTCAGGTATCTTGCAGAATCCAAGGACGGGGACGGATTCGGGCCTTAGGAAGGGAACTAAAGACTGGAGCCTCGCTGCTGCTCCTGGGTTTGTTTGTCTGCTTCATTCTTTTCTCTTGCTCACACTGGCTTCCTGTGTTTCTTACTTAGTCCACATGGCTGTCAGCTGCTCCTGAGTTTTACATGTTATAGCCTAGATGAGCAGAGAGAGATGATGTCAGGCTCCCAGTCCCAGTTCCAGAATTCCTGGGGAAGGGACTTACTGGTCCCCAGCCAGGTCATCTGTCCATTCTAGGATTGTGCCCAGAAGCAGAGCACTGCTGCAGGAATGTAGTAATCACTGCTGCAGCCTGGGGATGGGGAGCAGAGGGCAGGTCTCAGCACAGAGGGGCTTCCCAGGTGACTCCGTGGGAAAGAAACCGCCTGCCAGTGCCCTGGCTGCGGGTCTGATCCCTGGGTCCTGAAGATCCCCTGGAGTAGGAAATGGCAACCTACTCCAGTATTCATGGTTGGAAAATTCCAGAGGAAGTCTGGTGGGCTATAGTCCATAGGGTCGCAAAGAATTGGACAAGATTAAGCTTGCACATGCACGCTCAGCAAGAGATGTAAGGTCAACAGTCCAGCATGTGCCCACCGCTTGGGTGGGGTGGGTTGTTGTCCTGGTAGCCGCAGAACGATGAACTCAGACTCTTGCTTTTCTCATGATTTTCACTGCCCTCTTTCCCTTGAGGTCTGCTCATGTATATAGCCCTTGACACTTTCAGGTAGTCATTTCTCCTCACTGCTTCATTGGCTGATTTGACATGTTGACTGCTGCTTTCCTCTAGTGAATATAAAGTGAGGGCTGGGTAGACGTTTCACAACTAGTGCTGAGCACAAAGCTATTGTTATTTGAGAAATTTCAGCACTGGTGAGTGGACCCCATGTGGTGACCATATTTCTAAACTCCAAAACACATGGCAATGTAAAAGATTTTTTTCCTGATGGATGAGTATAGATAGATGGATGAATATATATGGATGGATCGATGAATATGTATTGATAGATCGATGAATATATATATATGTAGATAGATAAACAATATATTTTGTTATACATTTAGCAAACTGAAATTCAAAAAATGACTTGAAACTAGTCTGCTGAGCACATAAGGACTCTGTTTTTATCCTATTTCGGGGAGGAGGCTGAAAAACTCCAGGATATTAATGGTAATGAATAATAGTTAACATTTAATGAGTACCTGCCATGTGCCAGGCCCTGTGTTAAGCCCTCTCTCAGCCTTTTCTTATCTAACCCTCCAAATGATTTTAGGAAGCTAGTATTTTACTCTTATTTGAAAGACAGGGATCAGATGCAGCCAAGAAGAAGCAGAATGGGGATGTGCATGCCCCTAGTTCCTTGGACCCCACAGCCCTTTCATTCATCCTCCCTGCGCTACACGAGCCCGCTGAACTTGTTTTTTCGGAGGAAAAGCTAGCAAATCAGTCAACAAGTGACAATGCAAATTAAGTGAAAAGAGGGCAGACATCCTTTTTCCATCTGTGCGATGCCTTCTTCATCTGCTCTAAGTATGGGTATTACAAAACTGTAGATATAACTCTGAATGATATCAGGAAGAGCTATGCATTTCCTGATGGACAACAGGGTCTGTGAATGATGAGGGCCTTTTGGGCTCCATGGGTGTGTTTATAGGCTGATCCTTCTCATATAACCAGACCTCTGGAGATAGGTGGTCCTTGTGTCTCTTTGTCCTGCTTTCATCCCTACGGTTGCCCCATGATTGAAGATGGTTCTTTGGCTTTCAGTGTCACATGTGGTCATAAATCGATCACAAGGCCACCTAGCTACAGGGGAGGATGGTGCATTTGTTTATTCATTGATTGATTTTTAACACTTTTTTTTTTCTTTCTTTTTGGTCATGCCACATGGCAAGCAGAATTTTAGCTTCCTGACCAGGGATTGAACCTGCACCCTTTGCATTGGAAGTGCAGAGTTAACCACTGGACCACCAGGGAAGTACCAACACGTTAACAAATTTGGATAGTGAGAAGACAAAATAACTAGTGTGATCTCAAATGAGACCATTGTCTAGGCGAACTATGCTGTACGCTTTGAACCAGTGGTGACTTTAAGCTTGGGAATAGCCTTGTCCCCATGTGGGCTCCATTTGAATTTGGTAGCCTGTTCAACTGATGACTGCTCCTCCTCCTCCTCCAGCTCTGCCCCTCTGCTTAAAGCACTGCAGAGTTGCCTTTGCTGCTTGGAACGGCTTCCCAGATTGGCCAAATGCTGGAATCTAAATCCTAGTATCAGGATTAGAAATCTGTGGTTTCTTAAAGTCATGGGCATAGGCCAGGGACTTTTATGCTTTATTGTTGTTGTTTAGTTGCTCAGTTCAGTTTCAGTCGTTCAGTCATGTCCGACTCTTTGCGACCCCATGAATCGCAGCACGCCAGGCCTCCCTGTCCATCACCAACTCCCAGAGTTCACTCAGGCTCACGTCCATCGAGTCAGTGATGCCATCCAGCCATCTCATCCTCGGTCGTCCCCTTCTCCTCCTGCCCCCAATCCCTCCCAGCATCAGAGTCTTTTCCAATGAGTCAACTCTTCGCATGAGGTGGCCAAAGTACTGGAGTTTC
>SJYT01034801.1:556174-613735 GCA_006410635.1 Cephalophus harveyi | reverse complement strand
TGATCTCCTTCAGAATGGACTGGTTGGATCTCCTTGCAGTCCAAGAGACTCCCAAGAGTCTTCTCCAACACCACAGTTCAAAAGCATCAATTCTTCGGCGCTCAGCCTTCTTCACAGTCTAACTCACATCCATACATGACCACTGGAAAAACTATAGCCTTGACTGCTGGACCTTAGTCGGCAAAGTAATGTTTCTGCTTTTCAATATGGTATCTGGGTTGGTCATAACGTTCCTTCCAAGCAGTAAGCGTATTTTAATTTCATGGCTGCAGTCACCATCTGCAGTGATTTTGGAGCCTAAAAAGTAAAGTCTGACACTGTTTCCACTGTTTCCCCATCCATTTCCCATGAAGTGATGGGACTGGATGCCATGATCTTCATTTTCTGAATGTTGAGCTTTAAGCCAACTTTTTCACTCTCCTCTTTCACTTTCATCAAGAGGCTCTTTAGTTCCTGTTCACTTTCTGCCATAACGGTGGTGTCGTCTGCATATCTGAGGTTATTGATATTTCTCCTGGCAATCTTGATTCCAGCTTGTGCTTCTTCCAGCCCAGCGTTTCTCATGATGTACTCTGGATATAAGTTAAAAGTATCTAATTGGTCATGGACCACCCTCGTGTTCATCAGTTATTCTGGCAAACAGAAAGACTATCAGGAAGTTTCCCCAATTCTTGTAGGCCTTTGAGAACCACCTGAACTCATTCATTTACTCTTCTCATTTAGAATCAGATATTGAACTGCTGGAAGAATTTGTAATTGTCCAACCAGTGGATGCTCTCTCACATAAACAGATGTAGTGTGTTTTCTACTAATATGTTTTTTTAGGTTTATTTTATATTGGGATATAGTAGATTTCCAATCTTGTGTTTTAGGTATATAGCAAAGTGACTTGTTATGCATATACATGCATCTATTCTTTTTCAGATTCTTTTCCCATATAGCTTATTACAGAGTATTGAGTAGAGTTCTCTGTGCTATATTTGTTGATTATTTATTTTATATATAGTGCTGTGTGTTTGTTAGTTCCAGCCCCCTAATTTATTCCTCCTCTCCTTCCTCCAGCTTCCAAGATGACTTTTTTCCCCCTCTTGTTACTCTATGGGTTTGTTCTTGTCTTTGATTCTAGCATAAATTGAGGCAATTCTCTTCTCACTATAAATCAAAAGCACAAGGCAGAGACAAGAAAAGGCAATGTTGGATGGTAAAGAAAGCCAGATAGATCGGCCTGAATTGAATCCCAGCTCCTCCACTTACTAGCTGTGTGACTCATCTCATCGAGGTTAAAATCATTTTTAAAATGTGTTGGTGTGGGGCTTCCCTGGTGGCTCAGTGGTGAGGAATCCACCTGCCACTGCAGGAGATGCAGGTTCAATCCCTGATCCAAGAATATTCCACATGCCATGGAGCAACCAAGCCTGTGTGCCACAACTATTGAGCCTGTGCTCTAGAACCCAGGAGCCACAACTGCTGAAGCCAGTGTGCCCCAGAGCCCTTGCTCCGAAACAAGAAAAACCGCAATGAGAAGCCTGCGCAGCGCAACTGAAAAGTAGCCCCTGCTTGCCATAACTGGAGAAAGCCTGGTAGCAGCAACGAACACCCAGCACAGCCAAAAATATTAATGAATAAATAAAAAATGTGTTAGGGCACTCGTAATTATTAAAGTACAGAAGGAGTTGTATGTAAAGGTTCTGGTGCATGATAGGATTTTTAGATGTTAGAAAATGCCTTAATTCAGGGGTTTCCCTGGTGGTTCAGGGGTAAAGAATTTGCCTGTGATGCAGCAGAGACAGATTCAATCCCTGGGTTGGAAAGATCCCCTGGAGAAGGAAATGGCAATCCATTCCAGTTTTCTTGCTTGGGAAATCCCATGGACAGAGGAGCCTGGTGGGCTACAGTCCATGGGGTCGCAAAGAGTCAGACATGACTTAGCGATTAAGCAACAACAAGGGCTTCGACTCTGCTCTCTCAGTGCAGGGGCATGGGTTTGATCCCTGGTCAGGGAACTGAGATCCTGCATACTGCAACTAAGAGTTTGCAGGCCACGACAAAGATCAAAGATCCTGAGTGCTGCAATTAAGACCCGGCACAGCCAAAATAAATATTGGAAAAAGAAAATATGTTAATTCAATTGATATCTCCAGTTCAAAAATTTAGGAGATTTGGTGTTTGGCATAGTCTGAAGCGTAGTGTCCAGCACATTACAAGCCCTCAGTAACTAACTCTGCATCAAATTATTAATCCAAGAATTTATGTAACTCTTTGTCTAAGTGGAGAAGAAATTCCCTAGGGGTAAATTTGTTACTTCTGTTGCTTATTTATCTTCAGTAATACAGTCGGGTCAGGTATTATTATAACGGATTGTTTGGGAAACAAGCACTTTGTAAATGGTAGTTATTATCATGACCCAGAAGCTGGATTCTAAAGCAGTAGAGCAGGAGATGCACCTGTCACTAGCAAACTGTCATTTGACCTTCTGTTAACAAAATATATCTTGTTTATGTCAGCGGAGTATGAGCAAGATGGTCACAACAGGCCTGTAGATGTGGTTTTGTAGTTAAGAGGACATGGAGCCCCTTTTGTATTTGGAATCATTTTGGTTAAAAAAAAATGTAGATAAATATAGCTCACAGTATGCCACTGTATTTTCAATTTTTGGATAAAATTATTATATACTTCAGCTAACAAAATTGAGCTGTTTGCCAGCATTGTCACTCTTAATTTATAATTCAGTGTACCTACCTGCATATAAAGTAGTAATTTTTCACCATTTAATTCTAGTGGTTGTTAGTTTCTTTCCCACTGAATGGACAAGATAATTTATCTTGCTCTAATAGTCTGTGGCAGAAAGCAGAAGCCCCACAGTGCCAGTGTTCATGTAATTCAGTGACTTCAACAATGCTAAATGTAACTAAAACCTAGAAAATAAGTAAAAGTGACCTATAGCAGTCAAAATGTGATACAGGAACCCTGCTCCCTAAAATGTGTATATTTTCTTCCTAGACATACCCTTTAGACACCTACTAATACACTGATATTATACTGAAATGTGTTAATATTTACTGAAATACCGTATTTCATTGACTTGAAGATCCACATTTTTTTTTCTTTAAACGTCAGGATTAGTGGTTTCAAACGACAATTATTGTTTGCATAAGGTTCAGTGAGTTGGCTGGAGTGGTTGGTAGACCTGCCTGGACTTGTTTACATGACAGAAAGGCAGCAGCTAGAGAGAAGAGGAGCTCCAACCTGCAAGTACTTTCTCAGCTTCTGTTTGAGCCACGTTTGCTAATGTCTCACTGGCCAAAGCAAGTTACACAGTCAGGCCCAGGGTCAGGGAGTGGGGTAGTAGAGTGCCTGTTGATGGAAAGGGCAGTCACACCACAGGCTGTGGCCACAGACACCGAGATAGGAGGGGTTTCAGAGTGTATTTTTGCCAGCCATCTGCCATCATATTGCAGTGAAATCATAGTGTTTTATCTTTCTCAGTCATAATTAATGTATCTATGATTGATGATAGAGTTGATTAAATAGGGTATATATATTCAGTTTTTGATAGAAACAATTCATACTGAATGTCAGAATTTAAAATAATATAGAGGGACTTCCCTGGTGGTCCACTGATAAGGAATCTGCCTTCCAAGGCAGGGGACATGGGTTCGATCCTTGGTTGGGGAACTAAGATTCCACATGCTGCAGAGCAACTAAGCCTGAGTGCCGCACGCCTGCACACCTCAACTAGAGGGAAGTGTGTTTGCTGCCGTGAAGAGTCTGTGCACTGCAATGAAAGATCCTGCAAGTTGTAACTAAAACCCAACGCAGCCAGAAATAAAATTAATTAATTAACTAAAGGGGCTTCCCAGGTAGTGCTAATGATAAAGAATCCACCTGCCAGTGCAGGAGACGCAAGAGATGTGGGTTCGATCCCTGGGTCTGGAGATCCCCTGGAGTAGGAAATGTCACCCAGCTCCAGTATTCTTGCCTGGGAAATGCCATGGACAGAGGAATCTAATGGACGACAGTATATGGGGTCGCAAACAGTCGGACACGACTGGGCGGCTAAGCACACACATGAGAGTTAAAGTGCTTCCTCATTCCCTTTCCCCCACATCTCAAATCCTAGAGGCATCCTCCAAGGACAGTTTGGTGTATATTCGCTATGCTGGGCTGAACAGGGGCCCCCCCAAAGATGTATTTTTTATTTTATTTAAAAATATTTATTTTAAATTATTTGTTTGGCTGTGCCGGGTCTTAGTTGCCAGCACTCAGGATCTCTGATCTTTGTGTGGCATGTGGGATTTTTTAGTTGTGGCATGCAGGGTCTAGTTCCCTGACCAGGGATCAAACCCAGGCTCACCACACTGGGAGTTCAGAGTCTTAGTTGCTGGACCACCAGGGAAGTTCCCATTTGAATTGATTTAAACCACTAAGTTAGTTGTAGTGATTTGTTACAGCAGCAAATGCACATGTCTATTTAATTTTTTACTTTTAAAGAAATACTTGGTTATTGGCTAGAAATTCAAATAAAATGAAAGGGTAGAAAGTAAAATCCCCTATTTTTCTTCATCAGCTATTCCTACTGTTAATAGTTTCTTATGCATTTACAAGACTTCAGGAGCAGCCGTATTCATTCTTTCCTTTTGATACAAATAAGATCATATCAGACATGCTTATTTCTTACTCTGCAGCTTGCTTATCTAATTATAGTCTTGGACATAGTTTTGTATCAGAATAAGGTGATCTGCCTCATTCAGTACCGTAGTTTATCAATCCCCTATTACAGAAGACTTATGTTTTTCTTTCTTTTGTTGCAAACAATGCTGCGATGAAAGATCTTCAATAAATCTCATTGGCTGTTATCTAAAAATATAATTGCAAGCAATTAAATTACTACCTGGATGAATGTCACTTTGTGTGTGTGTTTATGCAAGTGCGTGCTGGAATAAGGGTGGGGAAATGTGTGATGATGGTGATGGTTTAGTCACTAAGTCATGTCTGACTCTTGCAACCCCATGGACTGTAACCCACCAGGCTCTTCTGTCTGTGGGATTTCCCAGGCAGGAATACTGGAGTGGGTGGCCATGTCCTTCTCTAGGGGAAATGTTTATCTTCCCATTAAACTTTTTGCATATGTGTTATTTTAACTTTTTTTTTTAAGTTGTGAAAAGCATCTAATATATAAATGTATAGTAAAAATGCACTATTAGAAAGGAAACACCCTGTCAAGAAATTAAACATTTCTACCAAAATTGAAAAAGACACCTGTCCCATTGTTCATTGCAGCACTATTTACAATAGCTAGGACATGGAAGAAACCTAGATGTCCATTGACAGATGAATGGATAAAGATATTGTGGTACATACACATAATGGAATATTACTCAACCATGAAAAGGAATGCATTTGAGTCAGTTCTGATGAGGTGGATGAACCTAGAACCTATTATAAAGAGTGAAGTGAGTCAGAAAAAGAAAGATAAATATCGTATCCTAACGCATATATGGGGCTTCCCTGGTGGCTCAGAGGGTCTGCCTGCAATGCAGAAGACCTGGGTTCGATCCCTGGGTCAGGAAGATCCCCTGGAGAAGGAAATGTCCACCCACTCCAGTACTCTTGCCTGGAAAATCCCATGGACAGAGAAGTCTGGTAGACTACAGTCTATGGGATTGCAAAGAGTCGGACACGACTGAGCAACTTCACTTTTCACTTCAACACATATGCATAATCTAGAAAACGCATATACAGAATCTAGAAAAATGGTACTGAAGAATTTATTTACAGGGCAGCAGTGGAGAAACAGACAGAGAGAATAGACTTACGGACATGAGGAGAGAGGAGGGGAGGGTGAGATGTATGGAAAGAGTAACATGGAAACTTACATTACCATATGTAAAATAGATAGCCAACGGGAATTTGCTGTATGACTCAGGAAACTCAAACAGGGGCTCTGTATCAACCTGGAATGGTGGGGTGGGATGGGAAATGGGAGGGAGGTTCAAAAGGGAGGGGATATATGTATACCTATGGCTGATTCATGTTGAGGTTTGACAGAAAACAACAAAATTCTGTAAAGCAATTATCCTTCAATAAAAAAAAATCTATAGAAAAAGAAATTGAACATTCCTGGCCTCTAGAAGGACCTTGTATGCCCTTTCCTGATTTACAGCCCCCAGAGGGAAACAGTATTCTGACTTTTATTACTGCCATTTACCTTAAGTAGAACTCCAACAAATTTGGCCATCTGGCTTTCAGAAAATTAGGATTGTGATCTAGAAAAGAATATATACATATATGTATAACTGAGTCACTTTGCTCTATACTTGAAACTAACACAACATTGTAAATTAACTATGCTGCTGTTGCTGTTAAGTCGCTTCAGTCGTGTCTGTGACCCCACAGACGGCAGCCCACCAGGCTCCCCCGTCCCTGAGATTCTCCAGGCAAGAACACTGGAGTGGGTTGCCATTTCCTTCTCCAATGCATGAAAGTGAAAAGTGAAAGTGAAGTCACTCAGTTGTGTCCGACTCTTTGCGACCTCATGGACTGCAGCCTACCAGGCCTCCGTCCATGGGATTTTCCAGGCAAGAGTACCGGAGTGGGGTGCCAAAAAAGAACATTAGGATTGGTAAGGGTTGATGGGGCTTCCCAGGTGGTGCTAGTGATAAAGAACCCACAGGAGACGTAAGAGACCTGGATTCGATCCTTGGGTCGGGAAGATCCCCTGGAGGAAGGCATGGCAACCCACTCCTCTGTTCTTGCCTAGAGAATGCCATGGTCAGAGGAGTCGGGCGGGCTACAGTCCATAGGGCTGTAAAGAGTCGGACACGACTGAAGCGACCTAGCGCAGCAGCACTAGCAGCAAGGATTGGTGTAAATGTACAACTTAACAGTTATCCCTCAGCATTCGAGAAGGATTGATTCGAGGACCCTTGAGGATACAAAAATCTGCGGATGCTCAGTCCCATGTATAAATGGCACAGAGGGACTGTCCAATGGCTAAGACTGCATGCTTCCAATGCATGGGGCCTGGGTTTGATCCCTGGTCAGGTAACTACATCTGACAAGCTGCAACTATAGACCCCACATATTGCATCTAAGACCTGGCACAGCCAAATAAATATATATATTTTAAAATGGCATAGAATTTGCATGTAACCCACACACATGCACCTGAGTTTGGAAGGCCAACTGTCCTTGTAAGATTCCCAGAAAAATATATAATGTCAAATCTGCTTTTAATGGACAACAGACATGGAAAATACCTTTTGTAGGTTTGTTCTTGGGATTCTTCAGTTGTCTGTGTTTTGTGTATTTGATTGTTTTTTTCTACATGTATCAATGCCATTTTAGCTCTACCCTTTGCAAGTATCATTTTTAGAAATGATGGCTGAAATGTGGTTCTGCTTTTTGGCCTTCATCCAGAATTCATGAGTGGAGAAGAGCAGCAAAGAGGAATCTGGTTTAATGCTGAGAGCCTGTCAATTCCTCCCCCCGCCCCCCCCACATTCATGATTTTAGTTTTGAGTGGTATGGAAAGTAAGAGAAGTCAACAAAAGCTAAAGCCATTGTAATTGATTTACAGTCACTCATGTTGTGATTTTTTCACATGTTCATGATGAACGCTTGTGTTAAGAATTAGTTATGTAGTTAAGTATGGACAAGGTCGGAATTTTGCTTTGTTTGCTGTGTTATCCCTAGTGCTTTGAGTAGTACCTGGTACACAGCAGAAGCTCAGAAAATACTAACTATAGAAGTGTGTATATATATATATATAGGCTGTAAAACCTACTGCTGATGCTTCGTATTGACAATCTGCAGGTATTTGGAATATGTATGGATATTCATAGTAGTTCAAGACCTCACATTTTATTATTTGAATGGTGGTCATTATTTGTTGTTGTGCAGTTGCTAAGTTGTGTTGGACTCTTTTGCCCCTCTATGAACTGTAGCCCACCAGGCTTCTCTGTCCATGGCATTTCCCAGGCAAGAATACTAGAGGGGGTTGCCATTTCCTTCTCCAGGGGATTTTACTGACCCAGGGATGGAGCCCTTGTTTCCTGCATTTGCAGGCAGATTCTTTACTACTGAGCCACCTGGGAAGCCCTGTGGTCATTATTGTTTGCTGTGTAGTGACTTTTTAAAAAAGAATACCCTTTATTTTGAGTGAATATATTTCATCTGAGATTTTGGGGAACTCTGCCTCCTCAGTACACAACATTCTCCTTGAATGAATAATTCTTTAAAAAGCATGTTATACTTAACAGTTTTTTCATGCTTTATCACTTGATCCTTATACTACAGTACTTGTGAGCTACGGGATTCCTGACATTTGATTATCTGCCTGCACTCAATATGCCAGCAAGTTTGGAAAATTCAGCAGTGGCCACAGGACTGGAAAAGGTCAGTTTTCATTCCAATTCCAAAGAATGGCAATGCCAAAGAATGCTCCAACTACCGCACAATTGCACTCATCTCACATGCTAGTAAAGTTATGCTCAAAATTCTCCAAGCCGGGCTTCAGCAATACATGAACCGTGAACTTTCTGATGTTCAAGCTGGTTTTAGAAAAGGCAGAGGAACCAGAGATCAAATTGCCAACATCTGCTGGATCATGGAAAAAGCAAGAGAGTTCCAGAAAAACATCTATTTCTGCTTTATTGACTATGCCAAAGCCTTTGACTGTGTGGATCACAATAAACTGTGGAAAATTCTGAAAGAGATGGGAATACCAGACCACCTGACCTGCCTCTTGAGAAATCTGTATGCAGGTCAGGAAGCAACAGTTAGAACAGGACATGGAATAACAGACTGGTTCCAAATAGGAAAAGGAGTTTATCAAGGCTGTATATTGTCACCCTGCTTATTTAACTTGTATGCAGAGTACATCATGAGAAACGCTGGACTGGAAGAAACACAAGCTGGAATCAATATTGCTGGGAGAAATATCAATAACCTCAGATATGCAGATGACACCACCCTTATGGCAGAAAGTGAAGAGGACCTAAAAAGCCTCTTGATGAAAGTGAAAGAGGAGAGCGAAAAAGTTGGCTTAAAGCTCAACATTCAGAAAACGAAGATCATGGCATCTGGTCCCATCACCTCATGGGAAATAGATGGGGAAACAGTGGAAACAGTGCCAGACTTTATTTTTTTAGGCTCCAAAATCACTGCTGATGGTGATTGGAGCCATGAAATTAAAAGATGCTTACTCCTTGAAAGAAAAGTTATGACCAAACTTGACTGCATATTAAAAAGCAGAGGCACTACTTTGCCAACCAAGGTCTGTCTAGACAAGGCTATGGTTTTTCCAGTAGTCATTTATGGATGTGAGAGTTGGACTATAAAGAAAGCTGAGCACTGAAGAACTGATGATTTTGAACTGTGGCGTTGGAGAAGACTCTTGAGAGTCCCTTGGACTGCAAGGAGATCCAACCAGTCCATACTAAAGGAAATCAGTCCTGAATATTCATTGGAAAGACTGATGTTGAAGCTGAAACTCCAATACTTTGGCCACCTGATGTGAAGAGCTGACTCATTTGAAAAGACCTTGATACTGGGAAATATTGAAGGCAGGAGGAGAAGGGGACAACAGAAGATGAGATGGCTGGATGGCATCACCGACTCAATGGACATGAGTTTGAGTAAACTCCAGGAGTTGGTGATGGACAGGGAGGCCTGGCATTCTGCAGTCCATGGCATTGCAAAGAGTCGGACAGGACTGAGTGACTGAACTGAACTGATTAAAAATTTAGTAGACACACATGTGTGGTTTGTATAGGCTGGGTTCAAAGTACACTATTCTGCAAAGGGTCTTGGAAAGTTAACTGACTTTGAATACCACCGGTCAGGTGGCAGGACATGTACCCATGTCCGTATATGAGAGGAGAAGTCAGATTCTGGGAGGCAAGACAACTTTGAATAGCGATTCAGTCACTTATTTGGTGCTTCCACCTTGTTACAGGGTATGACATTCAGCACCTTTTGTAGTCACAGAATAGAAAGAGTGGATAGATGGATAACTTTTCTGGAATAATTAGAATACTGAATTAAAAGCTGGAAGACCCTTAAAGGAGACAGAACCTTCAAACAAACTCTTCACCAGGAAATATACTATGTGCTAAGTCGCTTCAGTCATGTCTGACTCTTTGCAACCCCATGGACTCTAGCCTGCCAGGCTCCTCTGTTCTTGGGCTTCTCCAGGCAAGAATACTGGAGTGGGTTGCCATGCCACCATGGAGGGGATCTTCCTGACCCAGGGATCGAACCTGTGTCTCTTACATCTGCTGCATTGGCAGGTGGGTTCTTTACAACTAGCACCACCTGAGAAGCTCAGGTGTACTATCTATACACACACACACACACACACACACACACACCATGTACAATATTTTTTTGTTTAAAAAATATCCATATATTTGAGGTAAATTAAATATCTTCATGTACTTGGCAATCACCCAGGAATAATACATAATAAACCTAGCAAATAAAATCTGTATTAATCAGAATATATGGTTTAGTTTAGAGGACAGGATACTGTTAAACACCAAAGTGAGACAACAGAATTCTTTATGACGAAAATCTTGATTTAAGTAAGCAAATAATGTTGATGTTTTATCCAAAATAGAATTAGGTTCAAATTTCTTGTTTTTGTGATAACCTCTAACAAGTCTTTCTATAATTTGGTATTTTATTCATCCTTTTCTCTCTTCACATGCTATCTTGACTTACATCCTGATATTGGTGATAAATACCCTTTGAATGCTTGCATTCTGTCTTCTTGATCAGTAGATTTCTTTAATATAATCTCATTTTCCAAAGGCCAGGTAAGTTGTCCTATCATTAAAATGTCTTTTGATTTCTAAAGATGATTCATCCTAGTTTGAAAATCCTTCTCAACTTCTCAGAAACTCAAGGGTAGACTAAATAGGCAGTAATTGAAGAAAAAAAATGTATGAATATTAAACTCAGCTAAAGACAATCTGGGATTTAGGGGTGAAGGCAGAACTGGAAATGGGGGCAGAGGAAGGGGATAATTAAAACCACTCTGATTAAATTCAGCATATTGAAATATTTCAACAAAATAAGAATGATCATTCATGCCCCGAGGGAAAATTGCCATCCCATTCTGGATGGAATTCCTATTTTTGAGAACTGCAAATTTGCTAAAGTAGTAGATTCATCCAAAATTAGCTTGTAAAATGCTTGCAATAAGCAACATCTCCAAATCATGGCTGAATGGCACTTTGTTCAGCTATTTCATGATGAAATATCTCACGTAGGTTAAAGCACAATTATGAAAATGTCTTCCATTTCTTCAGGGTTTTATTACCACATTTTGTAAATTAATATCATATACTGTGCTGATATTAGCCAAAAATAATATACCTCTAGGCCTGGCAAGGATATGCAGCTTCTTTACTTGAGAACCAAGGGAGGCTGTCCCTAAAAGTGTGTGAGATTTTTTTATTCAGTGAAACATTGCTAACGTCATGGTTGGTCACCAGGCTCATAACTTATCTCAGCAAGTCAAATGAGAACTATTTATTAAATGATGGTAGTGTGCAAAATCCTGTATGATAATGATTGAATGACACAATATTAGTTTAATAAAAAAGAAAAGAAAAAAATTGCAGTACGGGGTGACATGTAATAAGCAGTCAATAATGATTAATTCCTTTCCTTATTTTTAATGGGGAAGGGAGGTTAGGATAAAGAGAAGTAGGAAGAAGTTAAGTGGCATTCAAGGAAAGGCCCCGTGGTTTGAGGTGTTCTCAGGGTCAAGGAAGGGGTCACACTGATCGGCACTCTTCCTTTCAGATCTATTGGTAAATCAAGGTGCAGGTTTACACTACAGCCAGTTAGCCTTAGAGGTATAATGAAAACAAAGATTGACCTTTCTCATGGGAACTGAATCCACAATCTTGTCCTCTCTCGTCATTATTCCAGTAAAATGTAAGAGCAATATCAAAGAGTGGTGGATTTAGAAATCATGTTTAACTTTAACCCTTTGACAGCGACATCAGTGTAATCCTCTCTTTGTTAAGAACTATACCTAAGTGACCCACTATTCTTTCATTTGGAAGAATCTGTTGGAAAATTATTTAGGTTATTTTGACATTTATATAGTTCAAGGTAAATCCCCAGTAGGGTTATAAACCACAGGTATTTTCAAACCTACATAGCCCCCTGATCTTTAAATAGTCCCAAGGTGCCCGAGGCCACCTTGAAGTTAGAATCCAGCCCGAGCATCTGAGAAGTTTTCAATCTTTTCCTGCCTTGCTGCTGCTGATCTGTCACTTCAGTAGCGTCCGACTCTGTGCCACCCCATCCAAAAGCAGGGAGTCAGGTCCTCTGGTCTCAAGTGTGATTGAATCTACTGGGGGAAGGGGCTTTGTAAACAATGGAATTAGTGCCCCAACAATAAATCTTTGATTTATTTCTCCTCTATGAGGTGAAGTCGCTCAGTCGTGTCCGACTCTTTGCGACCCCGTGGACTGTAACCTACTAGGCTTCTCCGTCCATGGGATTCTCCAGGCAAGAATACTGGAGTGGATTGCCATTTCCTTCTCCAGGGGATCTTCCCGACCCAGGGATCGAACCCAGGTCTCCCGCATTGGAGGCAGACGCTTTAACCTCAGATGGATCATGAAGAGAGAGCCTTTTCCCTTTCTCCTTGAATTGAGTTCATCTTGATATATTTTGCTGACAGAATGTGGTGGAAGTGATGCTGTGTCATGATACCTCTTGGAACTCTGTAAGAAGCCCAAGAAACATGAAGAGGTCTTGTGGAGGAGAGCCCAGGTGCTCAGTCACAGACCCCAGCTGAGCCTCCGGCGGCCCGTGAGGAGCCGTCTCGGACTCCAGCCCAGGCAAGTCCTGGAGTGCCGCCCCAGCTGACAGCATGTGCAGTGGAGGATCCGCATAGCTGAGGCAATTAACTCACGGTATCTTTAGGGAGAAAATGATGACTGTGGTTGTTCTAAACACTGTTTGGAGTACTCTGTTATGTATCAAAACCCATACAGACATGAATACTCTACAAGTTTGCTTTGCATCCAATGGCATTGATTTGTAAGATGGCTGGCAGTGGAATAGCTATGTTTTTGAAATATTTTTTCTCAAATGTAATTGCTAAGAGTGGATAAAAATCAAAGTTGGGGCCATGATGGGAAGAGCTCCACGCATACTTAAACCACTGGAAAGGGGTGAATACGAGTGCCTTGAAGACAGTGAGTGCTGCTGGGGAAGAGGTGTCTGTGTGGGGGAGGGCCGCGGCAGTATTACGTGGTCACTGTCACGGCTGGTATGCCCTGGGTGAAGTTCCTGGACTTCAAACTTCTGCCCAGATTTTTTGAGTTGCCTGAGTAGATCTTCATTCTTTTATTATTTTCATATTGAATTAGAAGCTCTTTTACATAAATGTAATTTTCTTCAGCATCTGTTGATTTTTTTGGACCGTGAAATTTAGCAGGATATTAAAAGCATGAAGACTTACATGGCATAATGCTGAGTTATGCAAGTTTGAAATAAAACTTTATCTAATTCTATCACAGAAGTCTGTGTTTTAGAAGCATAAGGCCTGCCAAACTCACATATCTTACATTCACATTTGTGAATGCCACCTCATTCTCCTCCCAAGATGCTTCTTTGTGCACCAGTGTGGTGGGCCAGTAGAAAATGCACTTGCCAAGAGCCTGGGTCAGGTGCCAGCCTCTTTTGGGCTCCTCTGATAGCCATGTCCCTTCTGGAGAGGACAGGTTGCCAAGGAAGCAGTAGAAGTCAGAACCGAGTCAAGGTCAGGAGACAATGGACATGGAATCAACTCCAGTGGAAATGAACAGAGTTTACCACGGGATGCAGACATTAGGTACAAGGCCAAGAATTTGACCAGAACCATTCAGGCTGGTATTGAATTTTAGGGCCCTGAGTTTCCTATTTATCCTATGATGAAGCAGTTAAATTCTGGCGGAAGAAATGGGCTAGAAAGTGTATGAGGCTATTTTTGTGCCTACTTAGAAGTAAAAAGCCAGATCTCAATTAAGGGTGCTTGGCTTTTGAGCATTGAGCCAAGAGGACTGATGCTAGAGTACTGGGTGGATAAAACAGGTAATAAAGGGAGGTGTGATGTGTCAGACCAAAGAAAGCGGGTAGAAAGCAAGAATGCAACCAGTCATGAAGGAATGGCAATAGAGAGACAGAAGATTCAGGTTTGGGAAGCAGAACTTAGAAAGACTCCTAGATGCAAATTGGTACAAATCCTGGAAGATTTAAAAATATTATCTATAGTCAAATCATGTGGGAAAGTAGGGAGCAACAATAAGCATCAGAAAGATTACTGGATTGAGAATCAAAAAGGCTGTAATATAAACCTAGTATCAGTTCAGTTCAGTTGCTCAGTCGTGTCCGACTCTGCGACCCCATGAATTGCAGCACGCCAGGCCTCCCTGTCCATCACCAACTCCTGGAGTTCACTCAGACTCGCGTACATCAAGTCGGTGATGCCCTCTCATCCTCTGTCATCCCCTTTTCTTCCTGCCCCCAATCCCTCCCAGCATCAGAGTCTTTTCCAATGAGTCAACTCTTTGCATGAGGTGGCCAAAGTACTGGAGTTTCAGCTTTAGCATCATTCCTTCCAAAGGATACCCATTACTGATCTCCTTTAGAATGGGCTGGTTGGATCTCCTTGCAGTCCAAGGGACTCTCAAGAGTCTTCTCCAACACCACATTTCAAAAGCATCAATTATTCGGTGCTCAGCTTTCTTCACAGTCCAACTCTTTTTTTTTTTTTTTTTTACTATTTGGCATATATACATTTCAAAATGTTTTTTTTTTTTATACTCTGCCTGAGTTTGTAGATAGGTATTTTAAAAATTGTGTTAAATTCTGAGAAGCGATATGGTTCATCTGTAAAGGAATTAAAATAATCATTGACCAGCCTATTGGACTGAATGGGAGTAGGGGCTGGCTGACTAGCTTTGGAAGCAGTATTGGCATTTGTTAACATGGAAAGGTATGGCTGACCATATTCATGATATTCTTTGCACTACCATTTACAGACTGTCCTTGGACTTTCTTTTCTGCGCCCAATCCCGCTCTTCCCTCATCTTCCCTTCCCCTTATGGGTAGAGAGGGTAGACAGTGATCAGTGGCCTGAGGTATAGTCCTTATTGCAGAGCCAAGCTGGACAGTGTCTGATCTGAGGAAAGGAGCTTATTCACAGTTGAAGAATTCAGTTAAAGCATATTTAATGTCATGTGAAAGACATTTTGATGGGGGAAGATTGGGTATTTTTGAAAAGAAAATGATTCTTGAATGAACTTATGGTTATTAGTGGTGAAGAGTTGAGGGAAGGACTGGGAGTTGGGGAGGGACATGTACACACTGCTGTATTTTAAACAGATAACTGATAAGGAGATACTGTAAAAACAATTATTTGAAAAAAGACAGTGAAAAATAAAATTATCTTACAAAAAGAAAAGAAAAGTTTTCCTGGTGGAAGCAGTGACTGAGTCCCCTGCCTCCTGGAGACTGCGGTGTGTGTCTCCCTCCTCCCCTTCCTTCTCAGGCGGAAGCGACGGCCATGTTGTTGAGGACCTCTGTGTGGGGCAGAACCTGCTCTTCTCTTGGCCCTTTGGCTCCTTCCTTGGGGCTGGGGGGCTGGCCAGCTGAAGTGAGCAGACTAAAAATAGGACCAGTTCTTTAGCAAAGTGGCTGAGTTCCCTCAGCTTGTTCTTTGCCTTCCTAGTCTAGTAAAATACAGTACGTTGAAGAATCTGATCTTGGAGAGTGGTGGGATTTTCACTGGGCACCTTCCAGAATATTTTCTTAATTCTTGATTTCCCTTAAAACTACAAGTGAACCCAAATTCTTGAGAATTACTAATGACAAAAATTAAAATTCAATTTTGTATAATTATTAAGAGTATCTTCAATGTATAATCCCCCCCACCTCTGCATTGGAAAGCTTTTTGTCCTTAAAACTTTATTTCACAACTAAAATGAGCTGTGTGATGTCCTGATAAGGGTAACTGAACACCAAGATTAGCATAGGTGACACCATATGTTGGTGATTATCAGCTTCTCCTTAAGGGTCCTCTTGGGCTTCTGTATGAAGTGCTTAATGATTTGATTTCTCCTTTTAAAATTAAATAAACGTGTGAGTGGAGAACTATCCCTTCAAACCAGCATAGCGGTTCTTCAGGAGACCATCTGGAGCCATGAAAATGGAGAGTATTTTAAGATCTATATGAAGATATTTGGCTTCACCATGACATGTAGTTTGGGTATTAAGAGAAAACCTGCTGCAAATAACAGAAAACCTGACTCATTAATAGTCTCCAACAAATAAAGGGGTTATTTTCCTCTTGTTATTAATGTGAGAAGTCCAGAAGCGGGCGTTTCTGGATTGGTCAAAGCTGTCAAAGACCCAGACCGCTGCCTTTCCATTTGGCCGTCTTCAGTCATCTTGTCACTTCGAAGTCTCAAGATGGCTGCTCTCCAGCCAGCATTGCGTCTGCCTTCCAGGCAAGAAGGAGGAGGAGGGCAGATGGCAAAAAGGCATGTACCAGCTGTGCCTGTTCTCTTTCAAAGAGCTTCCTGGAAACTCAGTTCAGTGACTTCTGCTTGCATCTCATTAACCAGAACTGTGTCATACTGCCGCCCCCAGCTGTACACAAGGCTGGGAAATGCAGTTGTTTTTTGGTGGGGCAGGTTGACATGCTGAACGCAATTGGAATTCTGAACACAATTGGAATCCTCTCAAAATAATTCAAATTACTTTGAGAGGATTATGTTGCCTCTAAACTAATGAGACTCAGGAAAAATAAAATAAATGAACATTAATTGAAAGCCTACTGCATACTAGATGCTGTGCTAGTTGCTTCTGGGTGAGTTTATGTTATTTAAGCATCAGCACTCAGAAAGGTCATACGCACATTTATTTAAAAAGATTAAGTTCAGGGTGGTTTTATAGAGGATTCATTTATTAATTTATTCTTTGTGGCAATGTCCTTGTGTTTAACCTATTAAGCTTGGAATTAATGTAAATTAAAGGACTATATCTTGAAACCCAGATACTATAATGGGGAATTTTTACAAGTTTAATTATATTAACTTAATGTGTTGAAGCATCCATAAATGGAAACTTTAGAGAAAATATTTGCAGTACAGATGAAAAAGTCTTAATATTCATAATAGATAAAAGCTTCTACAAGTAAATAATAAAAATTCACCGTATTAGAAAATGAAAAAATATGGAAAAGCAGCCATTTCTCTGAAGCAAATAGTCTGAAAAAGTTGGGAAAAAAAGCAATGCAAATGAAAAGAAATACTGAATCACTATGTCTTTGATCCCCAGCTTGGCAAATATTTTAAAAAACTGATAATAACCAGTTTCACCCAGATTCTAGGGAGAAAAAGCACTTTTATGTACTATTGGCAGTACTGTTAGATTGATAGCATTGTTTCGGAGAGCAGTTTGGTGTTATCTGTCAAAATGTGAAATGTACGTACCCGCTGACTTAGCAGGACCCCTTCTTGAGATAATGGCATGATTTTACAAAGATGTTAATTGTGGCATTGCAATTAAATATAAATGTGGAACAAGCCAAAATGTTCATCAATAGGGACATGGTTAAGTAAATTATGTGATGGCCATACAATGCAATTATTTAACTGAAAAGTTGTCCGTGGACTATTAAGTAGTAATAATAATTACTGTTACTGTATAAGTAATAAAGTATTTAACATGTATACTATTTTTATGATACTTCTCCCTTTAAAGTAAATCTATATATGTATACAAAAGAATTGGAGTAAGAGGTCTGACGATTTTTCACTCTTTATATGTAGACTTTCTATGTGTAGATATTATTTGAATTTTTTTACAAAAGTGAATTACTTTTGTGTATATTTACATATTTTGCAAGGATGAATTACATTTTTTGAAAACCAGTAATGACTTTTTAAAGCAGAATTTAAAAAAAAGGCATGTAAAAGATGTGTATAAGAGACCCCCCCGCCACACACACATGGAAGAAATGAGCTCTGTTTTTCTGCTACTTGTGTGGACTGGATGTGACCACTTGGAGCTGCTCTAGCAGTTTCGAGACTGCAAGCAGAGGTAGCCTGAAAATAAGCTGTATGCTGAATATGATGGAAGAGAAAGATGGAGAGAACCAGCTATCAAATGAACCAACCCTGGAGCAGCCCTGCTGCTTGACCTGCGAATAAATTTCCCTTATTGAGAACATCCTGATATTGGTATCCTTATTGCCCTTTTACAGGCAAGGAAACTGAGACTCACAGACCTTTAAATAGAATGACCATCGTTAGACGGCTGACTTCTCTGTTGAAGCCGGGAGAACTGAAATACGCGCTCTGGTTCCTCATCCGGGGCTCTTCCTGTTCCATGCGAAGCTTCTCTGTCAACAGCCCTGCCTCCCAGTTGGGAGGGAACTGGATTACCAAATTTAGGTATTTTTGTTTGAAATGCATTTTAGATAGTTCCTAGTTATTTTGTGGTTGATTACTTGTGACAAATACTGTTTTGAAATTCTCATGATATTGTAATCTGCCTTCTTACCTTGGCTGACATAAATTGAAACTTCATAACTTTTACAAGTAAAGTAAAAAAAAATTTTTTTTTTCTTTTTTTTTTTTTTTTACTATTTGGCATATATACGTTTCAAAATGTTTTTTTTTTTTATACTCTGCCTGAGTTTGTAGATAGGTATTTTAAAAATTGTGTTAAATTCTGAGAAGCGATATGGTTCATCTGTAAAGGAATTAAAATAATCATTGACCAGCCTATTGGACTGAATGGGAGTAGGGGCTGGCTGACTAGCTTTGGAAGCAGTATTGGCATTTGTTAACATGGAAAGGTATGGCTGACCATATTCATGATATTCTTTGCACTACCATTTACAGACTGTCCTTGGACTTTCTTTTCTGCGCCCAATCCCGCTCTTCCCTCATCTTCCCTTCCCCTTATGGGTAGAGAGGGTAGACAGTGATCAGTGGCCTGAGGTATAGTCCTTATTGCAGAGCCAAGCTGGACAGTGTCTGATCTGAGGAAAGGAGCTTATTCACAGTTGAAGAATTCAGTTAAAGCATATTTAATGTCATGTGAAAGACATTTTGATGGGGGAAGATTGGGTATTTTTGAAAAGAAAATGATTCTTGAATGAACTTATGGTTATTAGTGGTGAAGAGTTGAGGGAAGGACTGGGAGTTGGGGAGGGACATGTACACACTGCTGTATTTTAAACAGATAACTGATAAGGAGATACTGTAAAAACAATTATTTGAAAAAAGACAGTGAAAAATAAAATTATCTTACAAAAAGAAAAGAAAAGTTTTCCTGGTGGAAGCAGTGACTGAGTCCCCTGCCTCCTGGAGACTGCGGTGTGTGTCTCCCTCCTCCCCTTCCTTCTCAGGCGGAAGCGACGGCCATGTTGTTGAGGACCTCTGTGTGGGGCAGAACCTGCTCTTCTCTTGGCCCTTTGGCTCCTTCCTTGGGGCTGGGGGGCTGGCCAGCTGAAGTGAGCAGACTAAAAATAGGACCAGTTCTTTAGCAAAGTGGCTGAGTTCCCTCAGCTTGTTCTTTGCCTTCCTAGTCTAGTAAAATACAGTACGTTGAAGAATCTGATCTTGGAGAGTGGTGGGATTTTCACTGGGCACCTTCCAGAATATTTTCTTAATTCTTGATTTCCCTTAAAACTACAAGTGAACCCAAATTCTTGAGAATTACTAATGACAAAAATTAAAATTCAATTTTGTATAATTATTAAGAGTATCTTCAATGTATAATCCCCCCCACCTCTGCATTGGAAAGCTTTTTGTCCTTAAAACTTTATTTCACAACTAAAATGAGCTGTGTGATGTCCTGATAAGGGTAACTGAACACCAAGATTAGCATAGGTGACACCATATGTTGGTGATTATCAGCTTCTCCTTAAGGGTCCTCTTGGGCTTCTGTATGAAGTGCTTAATGATTTGATTTCTCCTTTTAAAATTAAATAAACGTGTGAGTGGAGAACTATCCCTTCAAACCAGCATAGCGGTTCTTCAGGAGACCATCTGGAGCCATGAAAATGGAGAGTATTTTAAGATCTATATGAAGATATTTGGCTTCACCATGACATGTAGTTTGGGTATTAAGAGAAAACCTGCTGCAAATAACAGAAAACCTGACTCATTAATAGTCTCCAACAAATAAAGGGGTTATTTTCCTCTTGTTATTAATGTGAGAAGTCCAGAAGCGGGCGTTTCTGGATTGGTCAAAGCTGTCAAAGACCCAGACCGCTGCCTTTCCATTTGGCCGTCTTCAGTCATCTTGTCACTTCGAAGTCTCAAGATGGCTGCTCTCCAGCCAGCATTGCGTCTGCCTTCCAGGCAAGAAGGAGGAGGAGGGCAGATGGCAAAAAGGCATGTACCAGCTGTGCCTGTTCTCTTTCAAAGAGCTTCCTGGAAACTCAGTTCAGTGACTTCTGCTTGCATCTCATTAACCAGAACTGTGTCATACTGCCGCCCCCAGCTGTACACAAGGCTGGGAAATGCAGTTGTTTTTTGGTGGGGCAGGTTGACATGCTGAACGCAATTGGAATTCTGAACACAATTGGAATCCTCTCAAAATAATTCAAATTACTTTGAGAGGATTATGTTGCCTCTAAACTAATGAGACTCAGGAAAAATAAAATAAATGAACATTAATTGAAAGCCTACTGCATACTAGATGCTGTGCTAGTTGCTTCTGGGTGAGTTTATGTTATTTAAGCATCAGCACTCAGAAAGGTCATACGCACATTTATTTAAAAAGATTAAGTTCAGGGTGGTTTTATAGAGGATTCATTTATTAATTTATTCTTTGTGGCAATGTCCTTGTGTTTAACCTATTAAGCTTGGAATTAATGTAAATTAAAGGACTATATCTTGAAACCCAGATACTATAATGGGGAATTTTTACAAGTTTAATTATATTAACTTAATGTGTTGAAGCATCCATAAATGGAAACTTTAGAGAAAATATTTGCAGTACAGATGAAAAAGTCTTAATATTCATAATAGATAAAAGCTTCTACAAGTAAATAATAAAAATTCACCTTATTAGAAAATGAAAAAATATGGAAAAGCAGCCATTTCTCTGAAGCAAATAGTCTGAAAAAGTTGGGAAAAAAAGCAATGCAAATGAAAAGAAATACTGAATCACTATGTCTTTGATCCCCAGCTTGGCAAATATTTTAAAAAACTGATAATAACCAGTTTCACCCAGATTCTAGGGAGAAAAAGCACTTTTATGTACTATTGGCAGTACTGTTAGATTGATAGCATTGTTTCGGAGAGCAGTTTGGTGTTATCTGTCAAAATGTGAAATGTACGTACCCGCTGACTTAGCAGGACCCCTTCTTGAGATAATGGCATGATTTTACAAAGATGTTAATTGTGGCATTGCAATTAAATATAAATGTGGAACAAGCCAAAATGTTCATCAATAGGGACATGGTTAAGTAAATTATGTGATGGCCATACAATGCAATTATTTAACTGAAAAGTTGTCCGTGGACTATTAAGTAGTAATAATAATTACTGTTACTGTATAAGTAATAAAGTATTTAACATGTATACTATTTTTATGATACTTCTCCCTTTAAAGTAAATCTATATATGTATACAAAAGAATTGGAGTAAGAGGTCTGACGATTTTTCACTCTTTATATGTAGACTTTCTATGTGTAGATATTATTTGAATTTTTTTACAAAAGTGAATTACTTTTGTGTATATTTACATATTTTGCAAGGATGAATTACATTTTTTGAAAACCAGTAATGACTTTTTAAAGCAGAATTTAAAAAAAAGGCATGTAAACATTTTAAATTATATAAAAAGGCTAAAATGCTAATAGTGATTTTTATGGCTTGTCTTCTGGGAGTTATGGGGGACCAGAAGGGGCAAACGATGTGGCAGGGAGAAAACAGCCTGGATTAGTGAACAACCTGAATGATACAATATCGGAGAAGAAATAGTGTGTATCTTTCAATTATCTTGTATAGGACAGAATAGGCTAGATTATATTGCCGTGACAAACAACCTCCAAATCTCAGAGGCTTATGCCACAAAGATTTATTTCTCACTCATGGTTCATGGCTATTGAGAGTTGTTGATCCCTGGGTTGGGAAGATTCCTAGAGAAGGGAAAGGCTACCCACTCCAGTATTCTGGCCTGGAGAACCCCACGGACTGTATATAGTCCACAGGGTCTCAAAGAGTTGGACATGACTGAGCAACTTTCATTTTCACGTTTCACTGTGGGCTCCGCAAACAGAGTTGGGTCGGCCAACAAAGCCTCCATCCACTAACTTGGGCAGTGCCACTCACCGCGTCGGGGCGGGGACTTGGCAGATCCTGTGCTGGCTTTTATAAACCTCTTCCCAGAAGTGAGCCACCTCACTTCCACTTAACATCTCATCAGTCAAAGCAAGTCTCATGGTCATGCCTAAATTTAAAGAGGCTAGGAAGAGCATCCTACCACGTGCTTGGGAGGAGGCGCTTCGGAGGCTTTGGGAACACCCGGCTGACTCATAATGCTTCATAGAGGAACTATAAGATGAGCTTCTATAACAGTGTCTGGCACGTACTTATGTTTTTGTTTTAGTGGATAAAGTAATTTATGCTAATCTAGATGGATATCTTAAGAAATGTGTAAGAAATGACTTGCATATATATTGAATCTACAGGCATTTGTTGACTTCACATTCTACTAAATTTGCGAAAGATAAAAAGATTTGTTTGGGAATAGGTACTTAAAAACAAAACTGAGGTATAGTTGATTTTCAATATCTTTTTAGTTGATTTTGTATATAATAATTGTATGCAGTTGATTTTCAGTATTGTATTGAATGATATATTATTCAGTATTGTATAAATCAGGTGTACAACAAAATGATTCAAAATTCTTATCAATTATATACCATTTAATATTATAAAATATTGACAATATTCACTCTGCTGTACAATATATCCTTGTAGATTATCTCTTTTATACAAAGTAGTTGGTACCTCTTCGTTCCCTGCCTCTGTCTTGCCCACAGGCGCCTCCCCATAACCACTAGTTTGTTCTCTATGAGTCTGTTTCTGTTTTTTTTAATTTTTTTTCACATTTCACGTATGAGTAATAACATACAGTATTTGTCTTTCTCTGTCTACTTAATTCACTAAGCATTCACCTCCAGGTGTACCCCTGTTGCTGCAAATGGCAAAAGTTCATTCTTTTTAAGGACTGAGTAGTATTCCATTGTGTATGTATACCATCATCATCCATTCATCTGTTGATAGACACTTAGGTTGCTTCCATATGTTGGTAATTGTAAATAATACTGCTATGAACATTGAGGATACATGCATCTTTTTAAATTAATGGTTTTCATTTTATTCAGCTGTACACCCAGGAGTGGGATTGCTGGATTATATGGCAGTTATTCCTAATTTTTTGAGGAACCTCCGTACTGTTTTATGTGGTGGTGTACCAGTTTATATTCCCACCAATGTGGGAATAGGCACGCACAATGTGTGGATAGGCACCTTTAAAGTAAGATTTTGTGATGACTTTTCATAAATATTTTTAAAATCCTCCTCCTTTTGCTCATTCTAACTCTATGAAGAAAGTGTTTGTTATAAAGGAAATTTCTGTGAGGCTTTTGGTGTATTTTTACAAAACTCTAACTTAGTGAGGTTTTAATTTATATAACAATAAATTCCTATTTATAGTATCAGGGATGCATTTTATAACAGGAACTCTTTAGCTATGCTGTTGGCTGAGTGGGAAGGTACATTCCATTAACAGAAAGGACATCTTTTTCCACAACCCCCTATACCCTTAAAGTTCAAGGGCAGAGTTCTTCTTATGTTTTCGTTTTTTAAAATTTTTTTGTTTACCACGGATTTTTTTTGTGGGGCATCAGTTTTTGTTTTTTGGCCATGTCCCACGGCATGCAGGATCTTAGTTCCCCAACCAGGGATTGAACCCGTGCCCCCTGCAGCGGGAAGCATGTAGTCATAACCACTCGACGACCAGGGAAGTCCCCCTTAGAGTTCTTTACTATTGTGATGTCCATCATTTAGCCAGGAAGCTTCCGGGCTTGATGGAGTTCCTCTTCTTTCTACTCTTCCTTCCTTTCCCCATAGTCCATCCTGTTTTCTCATAAATAAGCAGACTTTTCAGGTCCTTAAATTCCTCAGGATGGAACAAGATAAGACAAATGTTTCTCCTAGAATCTGAGAGGAGGCAGAAAATCCCTCCTGCTGTTTTCATCGAATGGTGGATTGAATCTCGAGAAATCTCAAGAAATGTGTCCAGAGCCCGATATGTTTGAGATGTAGGCCAGCTTTCTAGGTCTTCCATTTTTCCATACTAACTTGCTTGATTGCTTGGTTTTATTTTTCTCAATTCTCTAGTTGGTAAATAGAAAACGTGGTTTGTTATTTGTAATAAGGAAATTCGATGACAAAGGCTGAAGCTGCCCATGTGTTTCTGTTTAATGATAATGTCTCCTGCTATTATTCAGCAGTCTTTGCACTGACTGTAAAGCTCCAATGCCTGTGAAGAGAGCAGTCATACCTCAGCTGATATAAGAGTTTGGGGTGCCTCTTAAATTCAAGTGACAAGCACTTCATGAACTCAACAGAATTTTGTCTTGTCCTCAGGCCACTTGGGCTTAGTGCTACATTTTGGCAGCGCTTCCTTGAGAGTATCAGTAAAGAGAGGATATGAAAGATAATTAACATTCTTTTTGAGCACGTGGACTATGTGCCAGGAGTGTCTTATTACGCTGACCTCATTAGCAGTTTGCTCTAGGCCAGCAGATGGCCTGTTTCTAAGACTCGTTAGTACCAGTGGTACTGATAATAAGCTAAGGCTCAACAGCATGGTGCTCTGCTGTTGGCCTCGGAGCTTCCTGAGGCCAAGGACTGTCTCTTGTTCTGCTGCACATCACCCTGTAGTCCCACAATGTGTGCCAGTCAAGTTAGTTCAATGAGGGGTTTCCCTGATGGTTCGGTGGCTAGGACTTAACGTTCCCAATACAGGGGGCCCCGGGTTCAATCCCTGGTCAGAGAACTAGATACCATGTGCCACCTCTTAGACCCAATGCAGCCAAATAAATATTACTTAAAAAAAAAAAAAAAGGTTACTTCAGTGCCTGTGTAAGTGGATGGGTGAATGAAGGAACCAGTGGACATAGTGGAATCACCTGGCCCCTAATTTGAAGAGCTTCATGGTTTACAAATAATTAATGGATCTTGACATAGTCAATGGATGTGGAAATGGTTTCCTACAGTGGAGCATAATGCCGCCTGACTGCCTTGTATGAAAGGAACCTGCCTGTCTGTCCCTGTCATTCATGACATACGCCCAACCCACACTGTGAGTATGTTGCGTCAGCCTGTGACTAATTAACCCATATTCTCATAGAACGTTGCTGGAATTTCCCTGAACACAGAACATCCCAGTTCTAGAAGGTGGGAGGTTTGCCAGCGCAGAACAATGAAGGCTCCTCCCAGCCCATGGCCACTGTGATCCTAGAAGAGGGCGTGGTGGAAAGGAAGGAGCTGTGCCCCATTCCTGTCATCTAGACTGCTGGAACGTCTGCACCTTCCGTCAGACGAGAGAAGCAAACAAAATAAGTGATGCCTTTGGCCTCTCAAAACATGACCCGGGATGGTGAGCCGCAGAGCTCCAAGCACGCAAAAGCAAATGTTACCGCGCTTTGTCTTGCTGACATTCTTTCTCTCTCTCAACCCTGTCAGTTCCTTCCTTCCTCACAAGACCCACTTCTTCCAAAAGCAGGCAAAGAAAGAACTCCAGCAGAGAGTTTGGTTTAGTAGAGATCCTCCTTCTGGCCCTTCCAAAATTAAATAAGGAGCTCAGTTCCCTCAAATAGGATTGGGGACTCTTTTCATTATTCTATGGTTTTTCCATAGAATGTGAGAGTTGGACCATAAAGAAAGCTGATGCTTTTGAACTGTGGTGTTGACGACTCTTGAGAGTCCCTTGGACTGCAAGGAGATCCAACCAGTCAGTTGTAAAGGAAATCAGTCCTGAGTGTTCATTGAAAGGACTCCTGCTGAAGCTGAAGCTCCAATACTTTGGTCACCTGATGCAAAGAGCTGACTCATTAAAAAAGACCCTGATTCTGGGAAAGATCAAAGGCAGGAGGAGAAGGGGACGGGAGAGAATGAGATGGTTGGATGGCATCACCTACTCAATGGACATGAGTTTGAACACGCTCCAGGAGATAGCAAAGGACAGGGAAGGCTCGCGTGCTGCAGTCCATGGGGTCGCAAAGAGTCGGACAGGACTGAGCGACTGAGCAACAACAACAACATCCTATTGTGGGTAATCAAAATAAGGATGAGAAAAAACAGTGGTGACTTTCGGTACAGACAGGCAGAGAGAATGGTTCCTTGTTTCTAATAGTCTGTAATAATCGCCCTTACAAGCCCCCTCATGGTCCGGAAATGGGGGAGGAGCTTAACCATGGTTCAATCCACTACAGTTAGTGTGATGTATCCATTTTAGTAGAGTTTAGGTAAAGGCTCACTTAGAGACATGTGAAGTGTTCTGATTCTTGTATTTCCCCTCCCTCTGCATTTCTAAGATGGCATCTGGTGAGCTGGAGGTGGGGGTGGAGGGGATGTGTAGACCCACCTGGTGACCTCCGGACCCTTTCTGGCTGTGCCCTGGAGCAGCTGCCCTGGCCCATCGCCTGGGCTGGAGGTGGCCGAGGGCAGCGTCCCTCCCTGGAGTCGGCCGCTGAAAACTCTTGCTGGTGGAACTCCTGTTCTGCTTGTCATGCTCCGTCACGCCTGGTGGGGCTCTTGGCGGGCTCCACTGCACTTTGGCTCTTGCAGTATGTTTCCCCGCTGGGTCTCTGCCATGTCCTTCGTCCAGCTCACAGCCTAGCAGGCTGGGCCCCTGCCGTCTCTAGTGACACCACCTTCCCAGGCGCTCCGACGGCCTTCTGCCCACCGCCACCCGCATCTCACTTCCATCCCACATCCGCCCAGGCAGGATTTTCTGGGTCTACTGGAAACAAAAGTCAGGTGAAAGTTAAATGCTGGCTATTGTTCTGTTTGCCTTTGCTGTGGCAAAGTTGACTTTGCTGACCGACCCTGGTTTGGTGGGGTGGGCTGCGAGGCAGTCTTTCCCCAGAATCCTAAACGGGAGGCGGAGAGAAGCCCCCGCCCTCACACATGCCAAGCCAGGGAGGTTGGGACACGCTTACCCACCTCCTTCCGTGATTCCCCCTCCCCCTCTTTCCCACTTCCCTCTGTACCAGGCCTCCCTCCTATCCTCATCCTGTCAGATCCTAACTTCCTTTCCCCGCCCCACCCGATGACTGTGTCATGTGGCTTGTGGGAGCTTAGTTCCCGGACCAGGGATCGAACCTGGGCAGTGAAAGCGAGCAGCTCTAAAACTGAAAGTCACGTAGTCATCCCACGGGATAGTCCATGGAATTCTCCAGGCCAGAATACTGGAGTGGGTAGCTTTTCCCTTCTCCAGGGGATCTTCCCAACCCAGGGATCAAACCCAGGTCTCTTGTATTGGAGGTGGATTCTTTACCAGCTGAGCTACTGCACCGCCAGGGAATTCCCCCAGAACTTGCTTTCCATGTAAAACTCGATGAGCAAGTCTCCTTGGCTTCAATATGTTTACTGAAGTTACAGGAATTTACAAGAGGACCTCTTCTCCAAATAAAGCCTGGAATTCCTACTGTGAAATCCTATGCCCCTTACCTTGCCCCCCTCCCCGCCCACTCAAATTCTGCCCTAACAGAAGCCTCACTGAGCCAGACAGTTGCCTTTGATAGGTTGGTGGGGGGTGCGGTGGGGTGGTCATATTCAGTACAAGTAATTAATAGCATGAAAATACTCTCTTCCTTAAGTGTATAAGAATTAAAGGGATCTTATTGAGACTTCCCTGATGGCTCAGATAGTTAGGAATCTGCCTACAAAGCAGGAGGCCCGGGTTCAATCCCTGGGTCGAGGAGATTCTCCGGAGAAGGAAATGGCAACCCACTCCAATATTATTGCCTGGGAAATCCCACGGACAGAGGATCCTGGCGGGCTACAGTCCATAGTCATCCGCACGGAGTCGGATACGATTGAGCGACTCAGTTTTATTTAACACTACTTTGAATTGAAGGGTCTGTGGACTTTATATCTTCAACAGAGTTGCAAATAATAAAGTGGGTGCTGCCTCAACTCTCTGCGTGAAAGTTTTAAAGTACATGGTGTGATGGTGGCCAGGCCCATCCTTTTGTGTTCTTCAGGCACACAGGGCAATTGCTATCAGAAAAAAATACGGAGATTAGATCAGTTCTGGAGTGACCACGTGGTACTAGTGACTCAAAATCTTGGGTGGAGGGGTTAAAAGAAAAAAAAAAAGAGCTTCAGCATTAATGTGATGATGATGATGAAACTGCCCCAGTTAGTAATACAGTAGAATTTTCTGTTTTTAAATCAACAACAAAAAAAACCAGACTTCCCTTGATCCTTTTTTCTTAATTTTATTTTATCTTTTTCTCAACCTAATTAGATGTGGAAAACTAAGAGTGTGGCAGGGGTGGGGTGGGGAGAGAGAACGAGAATGATGGGTTATTTAGCTTCATATAAAACAGTGCATTTTAGGTTTATAAAATTGCACTGAAATTGTACGTCATTATTATTTTCTGTTTCACAATCCGTAGGATTAACCCCAAACACATTTATGCTGTGCTTTCTCCCCACTCCAGGAGGCCACATGGGGCTTTTGTAGTATATTTGCCTCCTTGAAGATGGTATTTGAATTGTAAAAGGATGTTTAAGTGGAGCACTTAACATTCCTCTTTGAGTTCCCAGTCCCTTCTTCTTTAGGTAGTTTCTTTGTTTTAATTCAGTTCAGTCGCTCAGTCATGTCTGACTCTTTGCGACCCCATGGACTGCAGCACGCCAGCCTTCCCTGTCCATCACCAACTCCCGGAGCTTACTCAATCTCATGTCCATTGAGTCATTGATGCCATCCAACCATCTCATCCTCTGTCGTCCCCTTCTCCTCCTGCCCTCAATCTTTCCCAGCATCACGGTCTTTTCCAATGAGTCAGTCCTTCACATCACGTGACCGAAGTATTGGCGCTTCAGCTTCAGCAGCAGTCCTTCCAATGCATATTCAGGACTGATTTCCTTTAGGATTGACTGGTTTGATCTCCTTGCAGTCCAAGGACTCTCAAGAGTCTTCTCCAACACCACAGTTCAAAAGCATCATCTTTCTTTATGGTCCAATACATACATCCATATGTGACTACTGGAAAAACCATAGCTTTGTTGCGTCTACTAAAATGATGTACAACTTGAGAGTTGCGAGTTAAGCTTTATTTGGGGCAAAATGAGGACTGCAGCCCGTGAGGCAGCATCTCAAATAGCTCTGAGAGACTGCTCCAAAGCAGCAGCGGGGGAAAGTCAATAATTGACGTTTTGGTGAAGGGGGAGTTTAATACCATGAAGCGTTCATTTTACGAAAGGTTTTTTGTTAGTCCTGAGGATCTGATGTCACCATGAAGGGATTTAGCGCTTCTCTAGATATGAGCCATGCAATTAAAAGACGCTTACTCCTTGGCAGGAAAGTTATGACCAGCCTAGACAGCATATTAAAAAACAGAGACATTACTTTGCCAACAGAAATCAGTCTAGTCAAGGCTATGATTTTTCCAGTAGTCATGTATGGAGTTGGACTATAAAGAAAAGTAAGCACCAAAGAAATGATGCTTTTGAACTGTGGTGTTGGAGAAGACTCTTGAGAGTCCCTTGGACTGCAATGAGATCCCACTAGTCCATCCTAAAGGAAATCAGTCCTGGGTGTTCATTGAAAGGACTGATGCTGAAGCTGAAACTCCAATACTTTGGCCACCTCATGGGAAGATCTGACTCATTTGAAAAGAAAGACACTGATGCTGGGAAAGATTGAAGGTGGGAGGAGAAGGGGACGACAGAGGATGAGATGACTGTATGGCATCACCGACTCAATGGACATGATTTTGAGTAAACTCCAGGAGTTGGTGATGGACAGGGAGGCCTGATGTGCTGCAGTCCATGGGGTCGCAAAGAGCTGGACATGACTGAGTTACTAAACTGAACTGAGATATGAGGAAATGGGAGGATTGAGGTCACAAAATCTGTTCCTAAAAGCATCCAACTATCCAAAGACCTACCTGTCCCACCAGATTCCCTGTAGCACAGAGTGCCTCACTCCAGCCTGACCTCCCTCAGGGGTTTTTGAAGGTCAATAGCTTTAAAAGCATGGGATTCAGTCTCCATAGAGGCGGAAGGCAAATGCCTTTGTGGTTCAGTCATTGGCAGTGCTCTTGGTAAGTGCCAGTTTGTAGTTGACAGTCAGCAAAGGAATGTCTCTGCTTTTTAATATGCTGTCAAGGTTGGTCATAGCTTTTCTTCCAAGGAGCAGGCATCTTTTAATTTCATGGCTGCAGTCACCATCTGCAGTGATTTTGGAGCCCCCCAAAATAAAGTCTGACACTGTTTCCACTGTTTCTCCATCTATTTGCCATGAAGTGATGGGACCGGATGCCATGATCTTAGTTTTCTGAATGTTGAACTTTAAGCCAGCTTTTTCACTCTTCTCTTTCACTTTCATCAAGAGGCTCTAGTTCCTCTTCACTTTCTGCCATAAGGGTGGTGTCATCTGCATATCTGAGGTTATTGATATTTCTCCCGGCAATCTTGATTCTAGCTTGTGCTTCATCCAGCCCGGCATTTTAATTATTGCTCCTTATTTCAGTCTTGTGAATCTGTCCAAATCTATATAAGCCCACACCCACTGTCTTGCAGCCACTGCTCCCGTGATAGCCCTCTGGTGGGTAAATGACTGTTCTTTCCTGGCCAACAAGCACACATTTACAGTATCCTGTAGCTCAGGGGTTCCTGGCCTCCAGGATCTAATGCCTGATGACCTGAGGTGGAGCTGATGTAATAAGAATAGAAATAAAATGCAGAAGGAATGTAACACTCTGGCTTCATCCTGAAACCACCACACCACCCCTCTGTCTGTGGGAAAATTATCTTCCACTAAACCAGTCCCTGAACTGAACTGAACTGAAACCAGTCCCTAGTGCCAAAATGGTTGGGGACCAAAGCTATAGACCACTGGTTGGTTTCAGAGACAGCTGTGCAACAGCTAAGCTGCCCTACATATATGCTAGGTCACTTCAGTCATATCTAACTGTAGCCCTTCAGGCTCCTCTGTCCATGGGATTCTCCAGGCAAGAATACTGGAGTGGGTTGCCATGCCCCTCTCCCTCCTCCAGGGGATCTTCCCAACCCAGGGGATTGAACCCACAGTTCTTATGTCTCCTGGCAGGTGGGTTCTTTACCACTAGTGCCACCTGGAAAGCTTCCAAATTTTAAATTCTAAACCTGGGGGAAGTCAGTAACATGAAAATTAACCAGTAGGAATTTTAGGGTAACGTTCATTCATTTGTTCATTTACTAAACATTGTGAACAGTATGCTTAGTACTGTGCTGGGCTGTGAGCATAAAAACATAGGACATACCATTTTTCCAAAGCTCACAGAGGCAGCAAGGTGACCAGTTACAATAGAGAAGTTAACGTAGAGAAAAGTGATCCAAATTGCACCACTTCTGGCCAACAGCCCACTTGTGGGATCTTAATTCCCCAACCAGGGATTGAACCTGCGCCCTCATGAAAGCTCAGAATCCTAGCCACTGAACTGCCAGGGAAGCCTCTAAACTCCAGCACTTTTAAAAATAAGGGTACACTTAAAAATAGTTAAGATGGTAAATTAAAAAAAATTTTTTTAATTGGAAGATAATTGCTTTACAATGTGTTGGTTTCTGCGGTTTACGGCAACTGGAATCCGTAATAATTGTGTATATAGATCCCCTCTGTCTTGAGCCTCCCTCCCCTCTCCCATCCCACCGCATGTTGTATGTTTTCCTTACAGTTGAAATAAAGAAAAGGGTTAGTAGTTTTTTTAGGCCAGGACCACAGGCATACACCAGGATAGTCCTGGGCAAGCCAGGTGAATGGATAGTGTAAGTCAGAGCTATGCTAGAAGAATGGAAGGGTCAGGGGGTGGATGGGGTTGGGGGGAAGCAGGGAGAATGACTGGAAGGTGAAAGCACACCTGCCTTACTTTCCTCATCTGTAAAATGGGTATGATTATAGCACCTAATCCATAGGGGTTTTTATGAGGATTCAGTGAGTTAATTCAAGCTCCTAGAATTCTGCCTAAGAGTTCAGCGTATTTTAAAAAATCTTTCCACCCATTTTTCAGTAATCACCTGTTACTTTCCTTGGTTGTAGATTTTTTTTTTTTACACAGTAGCCTCTCAATGGCTGTTCGTGGTTTAATTTTTTTCTTTACGAAGTTATTTTACCTTATGTTTTATCTTTTGACTGCGCTGCATGGCATGTGGGATCTCAGTTCCCCGACCAGGGATCAAACCTGTGCCCCCTGCGTTAGCAGCACAGTCGTAACCACTGCATTGCCAGGGAAGTCCCGGTGGTTTAATCTTTCGAACTCATCTAGTCTCATCAGTGAAGCCGCTCCTCTCTCCAGCATGCCACAGGTCAGAGTGCACATCCTGCGGACATTTGGAAGCTACCTTCTTTCTCATCCCCTCTAGAAATTCAGGATATTCTCTGGTTTCTGTCCTCCCAATCTTGTGGTCATTTCTGTCTTTCCACAACATGCAGTTTTATAGGCAACTCTTTGTAAAGGAATGGACCCTTTTTTAATGTATAGAAGTAATTTCTTCACCTCTCACCTCATGCTTTTAAAATAAAGGGGCAGAATAAACAGAAATAATTAAAAGACTATGCTCTCACGGTCACCTCATATTCCTTTCAAGAGCAGTCTTTGAAGTGGCTGAACCCCATTTTGAGATAGCGTAATAAGGGACGAAGGATTAGAGCAAGGATCAGGTTGGGAGACACCAATAGAAGTGAAATTGATTCATTTAATCAGAGACTACTCCAGGCACCTGCCTTTCTTGGGGTGTTTGTGGACAGATTACTGCTGGATTCTGATAGGATGAATTTGCTAAAAGCGAGAGTTCAGACTTCATCCCAGATACTCTAACCCTGTATTTCAGGCCTTGCCTGATAGTTATTCTCTGTTCCCAAGAGCTGTGGTCTGAGCCATTACTCTTCCACTTCTGAGACTCTTGATTTGTTTGTCCTGTTCCATTCATTGCTGGGAGTGGCAGGAATCTTATGTGCTGGCATCTTGAACAACCGCCTTAGACCACCTTCATTCTGCTTGCTTTAATTCCACTGGCGTTCAACAAATATTAGTTGAGTTCTTGATTGTATTGGTCACTATTCCAGGGAGGGGATACTACTTTGGGGGAGAAATAAACAATGATCGTAATAGGTAAGTAAATAGTGTTTTGCAAAGTGATAAGCACTGTGGGGGAAAAAAAACAGAGCAGACTAAAAGGACTGGGAATGCAGATGTGGGGGCAGGGAGGGAGTTGATGTTTCCACTTTTTTATAAATGAACGGTGAGGATGGTCCTCACTGAGAAGGCAGTATTTGAATCAAGACTGGAAAGATGAGGAGGTTAGAGGGAACAGTTGGTGCAAAGGCCCTGGGGCAGAGGTCAGTGTGGGTTTTCCTGGTGGCTCAGAGAGTAAAAAATGGTAAAGAATCTGCCTGCAATGCAGGAGACCCCTGGATGGGGAAGACCCCCTGGAGAAGGGAATGGCTACCTACTCCAGTATTCTTGCCTGGAGAATCCCATGGACGGAGGAGCCTGGCAGGCTATGAGTCAGTCGCAAAGAGTCAGACACAGCTGGGCAACTAACACTTTCACTTTTCAGTTTCAGTGTGTCAGGGAAGAGAGTGCTAAGAGGCGTGGCTGGGGACTGTCACAGGGTGAAAGATTGCGTTGTGGACCACTGAGATGTTGACTTCTAACTGTGGTAAAGTGGGAGCCATTGCAGAGCTTTGAGCCGAGGAGGGAAGAGACTGGACTTGCTTTAATTGTGCCAACGGCTATTGTGTAAGTGATGACTGGGTTCTGGGTGGGGTAAGTGAGGACGGAAGCTGGGGGCCAGATCGCAGGAGGAGAGGTGATGAGGACTGACCTGGGTGATGATGGCAGAGGTGGTGAAAGGGGACCTGGATTTGATCCCTGAGTCGGGAAGGGCCCCTAGAGGAGGGCATGGCAACTGGAGTACTCTTGCCTGAAGAATCCCATGGACAGAGGAAACTGTCGGGCCACAGTCCACGGGGCCACAAACAGTCGGACACAACTGAGTGACTTTCGCTTACGTAGTAAAAGAAAAAAATGTATGTTTATCTTCAAAGTAGTCATCCGTCCTTAAAAAAAAAAAAAGGCAAAGATATTTATGATGCACAAAGCAAAATTGTTTTACCCCACCCATGGCAGCCGCCACTCATCTTTGGTACCTATTCTTCAGTAAGATTCAATTAAAATATTCCTCAATTTGGAGGATTTCAGAATTTCAGTACAAAAATGGCAGTCCCTTATAGGATAAGTATCTCTGGACTTGAGAGCTAAGCACAAATATTACCGCGGCCAACTAAAACCCTGTGGAATTCAGCCAGGATGAGGCAACTCGGGGTATGGCCAGCCCTGGCTGAGGGCGGAATGCTGACGGCGCAGGGGCGAGGTGCAGCCGGAACCTCGGAAAGGAAGCTGGTATCAACGGAGGGAATTTTCACCTGATGTAGCGTTTAACACAGCCCTCCAGCGAGTTCCTTCCCTTGGATTAGCACTGTCATAGCTTGCTAAGAATTAGTGAATTCTTCGCTCCTAGCTGCGTGGCCCAGAGTCCCCTGGCCGCCACGCCAGACCTGCTCCCACCAGCAGCCTCCTGGGGAGAGTCTGCAGGGAGACAGGCGCTGAAGCGGAAAGAATATTCTAGAATTTCACTTGAAAATCTCCAACTCCTAAGTAAGTGATGGAATGAGGCCTGAGTTTGTCTTTAGAACATAAAATTCTTCCACAGTACAACCCAGATCATCTCTTCTTCTTGACAAGTGCTTGTGACAGCCTTGCTCTGTGGAAGGAAGACAGTTACATGAAATGTCTCCTTACATGCAAGGCTCATTAAATTGCTCCTTCCTCTTTCTCTGATCCAAAGGCTCCTCTCCAGTGACTCCAGCCATTAATATTGATGGACAGTGAAATCGTTGTTGTTGTTGTT
The DNA here is from genome assembly GCA_006410635.1 of Cephalophus harveyi. Taxonomy (NCBI): domain Eukaryota; kingdom Metazoa; phylum Chordata; class Mammalia; order Artiodactyla; family Bovidae; genus Cephalophus; species Cephalophus harveyi. The sequence continues at coordinate 578,498 of SJYT01034801.1, read as the reverse complement.
TTAAATTGTAGATGTTGATAGTTTGTTTAATTTTGTATATGAAGTATACTGCATTTCATAATTTATGTGCAAAATGCGGCAGGACCTAAAACAAAGTGAAACCGGCCTAACAACAATTTTTATTTCAGTGAACTTTTGGTTCAGTTTGGTGTTTCCACATTCCTCTCTTCAGTGCTTCGTGTCACGTTACTGAAGACAACAATAACCAAAAAGGCAAAGATTAAATTCCATTCCTTGTGGATGGAGAAGAGGAGACAGGATGACCTTACTTGATGGACCAGATGAAGGGCACATGGCTACTTTACTCTGTCGTGATTTAACTGAATGGAATTTTCTTCCTTGAGGCTTTGTAATGTCTAAAAAGGACCTAAGAAACGGACTGACCAGCATTTTAAAAATAGGCTCATCACTAGAGATTGAGCAGCAGGATAAATTCTTTGCAGGGTTTAGCCCTCTTCAAAAGACATCTTTGTGTGCCCAGGGGAACTTTTCTGTTTATAACTGTGGTTTTTTTTTTTTTTTTTAACATTTTGACTATGATCTTAGTTTCTCTGCCAGGGTTAGAACCTGCACCTGGAAGGCGGTCTTAACCACTAGACTGACGAATGTCTCCGCTGTGATCCATTTTGATGGTTTTAAACCATGCCTTGACAGTTTCCTCGTGTATCAGATTAGGACTTTCACTAGAGTATTTCTCATGTATTCTTCGGTTTTGAAGTTGAAATTCTGAAATTCAAATTTGTAGTTTTAAGCTATGGAGAAACAGTCTTGGAAAATGCCTATGAAGTTAACTGATTAAGTGATACTCTGGGAAGTAACTGAGCACACCAAATGGATTGTGTAGGCTTCTCTTAGCCTGCTTTGGTCTAGATGCTTATTTTCTCTGCAGTAGCTTTAGGAGCACAGATGGTTACTGGTATTATTAATTCAATACCTAAAAGAATTGGAGCCCCTTGAAAACTGATGCAGTCTAACCATGAATTTGTTTTAATGTTGTCTTTATGAAATATGAGATGAACTGGGGGTAAATTGTATTTAAATTTCCCAATTTAACGTGATTTTTGGAAAGGCTCTTGAATGATGGGATTCCTCGTGGCAAATGCTCTCTTTAGCTATTCTTACTATTCTGTGTTTATCTGTAAAGTTTGTAGTCAGTGTCAAGAAATAAAGGCATGTGAAAGGGAACCGTTACATTCTGTACAGATGTTACACACTACATAGAGGATAATCATTAACGACATAACAAGCTTTTATATAAAACTATTACGTGCGTAGTGGAGAATTAGAAAATTCTTACACACAACACATCACTTTAAAAGAGTTGTGTTTGGAAAGCAAGGAGAAAATACTTATGCCATTATGGCCAAGGAGTATTGAGCCCTTTTCTTCAGTAGTTCTTCTCTTTTTCTTTATATATATATATATATATATATTCAGTTTATGCACATATTACATTCTTTAAAATATATGGAAAGTACAGAAGTCTGTAAAGCAGGATCCCGCCATCTTGGAACAACCAATATTAAGAAATTTTTCTTAACTCTTATTTTCTTCTGATTTTAGTATAGTTAAGATCTTTTAATATACAAGGTCTTATCAACCTTATATTCACCTGTCATGATTTCACCAGCACAATGAAGGTGATAGGATGGAAATATGAAGCCTTGGCCACTAAGGATTTATTTGAGCTATTGAATCAACCTGGAACTGCCTGCCTTCTAGACTTTTTGTTTAAATCACTTTGATTGGGTATTCTGTTATTTGCAGCTTAGTTTGGGTTCAGTTCAGGCACTCAGTCGTTTCCGACTCTTTGCAACCCCATGCAACTGCAGCATGCCAGGCTTCCCTGTCCATCACCAACTCCCAGAGCTTGCTCAAACTCGTGTCCATTGAGTCGGTAATGCCATCCAGCCATCTCATCCTCTGTCATCCCCTTCTCCTCCTGTCTTTAGTCTTTCCCAGCATCAGGGTCTTTTCAAATGAATCACCTTCACTTTTGCATCAGGTGGCCAAAGTATCGGAGCTTCGGCTTCAGCACCAGTCCTTCCAATGAATATTCAGGACTGATTTCCCTTAGGATTGACTGGTTTGATCTCCTTGCAGTCTCCTTGCAGGGACTCTCAAGAGTCTTCTCCAACACCACAGTTCAAAAGCATCAATTCTTTGGTGCTCAGCTTTCTTTATGGTCCAACTGTCACATCCATACATGACTACTGGAAAATTTGCAGCTCACATCATCCTAAACTGAGGGAACTGTCTTGAATTAATTCATCCTTTCTATGTATAATTTCTTTTATAAATGTGAATGGAGAATGTCTACAAATGGAATTTCTGAGCTATATTCAATATCTTGTAATAACCTATAATGGAAATGAATTTGGAAAAGAATATATATATGTATAACAGAATCACTTTGCTATACACCTGAAACATTGTAAATCACCTATTGAAAAGTGTGTGTGTTAATCAGTCAGTTGTGTCTGACTCTTTGAGACCTCATGGACTGTAGCCTGCCAGGCTCCTCTGTCCATGGGATTCTCCAGGCAAGAATACTGGTGTGGGTTGCCATTCCCTTCTCCAGGGGATCTTCCTGACCCAGGGATTGAACCCTGTTCTCCTGCATTGCAAGCAGATTCTTTACCATCTGAGCCACCAATCAACATATTTCAATTAAAAAAAAAGGAAAACAATTCTCCTTGTAACTTGGGAGTGTTATGTCCTGTTTTTGTTCTAATTGTGGGTACTTTTAAAATTTCTAAGTATCATTGGAACAGTATCTGTGGATTCCCTTAAACCACATGCTTCAGCATATTCTTTCCTTCCTTCCTTCCTCTCACCCATGAATTTTGTTGAAATAGAGATGTTTGTCCACACTTTTTTAAAAAATAATTTGCTCCTTCAGCATCCTTGTTAATTATTTCTCTCATGATGTCAACAATTAGCATACATAATTTAGACCATTCTAGTTTCATTAGTTTTACTGCTCACTGATACTTCTTTTATACTTCTGTATGCCTGCACTTAAGATTTCTACTCCCTTAAGATTTTTTTTTCCCTGAAAAGATATGTGGAAAGTATATTTTTTAGTCCTTTTATGTCTATTGATAGCTTTCTTTTGCTTTATAATTAATGATAGGTATAATATAATTGAATAATAAATTAAAATAATTATTTTCATAATAATTAAAAATTTCAAATTCTTAGACCACAGTCTTTTTCCTTCTAAGTTCTGGAAATCTTTTTTTTAATTTTTAAATTTTTTAAAAAAAAATTTTAATTTTTACTTTATTTTGCTTTACAATACTGTATTGGTTTTGCCATACATTGACATGAATCAGCCACGGGTGTACATGAGTTCCCAATCCTGAACCCCACTCCCACCTCCCACCCTATATCATCTCTCTGGATCATCCCCGTGCACCAGCCCCAAGCATCCTGTATCCTGTATCGAACATAGACTGGCGATTCGTTTCTTACCTGATAGTATACATGTTTCAATGCCATTCTCCCAAATCATCCCACCCTCTCCCTCTGCCACAGAGTCCAAAAGTCCGTTCTGTACATCTGTGTCTCTTTTGCTGTCTCGCATACAGGGTTATCATTACCATCTTTCTAAATTCCATCTTTCTAAACTCCTTTGTCTTTCACAGCCAGTATGGCAGCTGAGAAGTCCGATGTCCCTCTCATTCGTATTCCTTTTTTAGTTTTTATTTTATTTGGTGTTTAGTGGTTTGTTTGTTTGTTTTGGGCTGCACTTTGCAGCATGCAGGAATCTTAGTTTCCCAACCAGAGATCAAACACATGCCCACCCATGGCAGGGAAAGCAGAGAGTCCTAACCACTCATCTGCCAGGGAAGTCCCCCTTTTGTATTTTTATTTTTTTTAATTAATTAAAAATTAATTTCCCTCTTTTTAATTTTTTAAAAATCTTAGTGGAGGTTCAGATTTTATTGAGTTTTTCTCCTCCTGACATTCAGAAATTTGGGGAATGTGTGGATCTTTTATGATTAATCCTGTCAAGTTCTGAGTAGATCATTTTAGTCTGAAAAACTCATTTGTAAGTTGTCTCTTTCTCCCGTTATTTATTTAATTACTGCTTCTCCTTTACTTGTTATTTTCCCCCTTTGTTTTATTTTCCCTTTCTGAAATGCCTGTAATATGCATATTGGGTCTGTTGTGGAGGGACTGTCTTTTCAGTGATAGAGTTCCACCTGGTCACTGTTTCCCTGTGAGTTCTGGGAGCTTTCACTGAGCAGGTCTTCACAGGCTCCAGCGTGGTTTTCTGCGGTAGCCAGTCTGCATTTCAGTGCGTCTGTTCTTCCGGCTACCAATTTCACTTTTACCTTCAAATACTAGTTTCTAATTCTTTTTTCATTTGCCTTTCATTGTATTAGACATTCAGTGTTTTGAATCTCCCTGAGAACGTAAATTTCAAAATTTGTAAAGTTGTCTGGTTTCTTGCCTTTACCCTAACTGTTCAGAATGTCCCACCTCTCTTAAACGTATGTATGAGTCTCTCTAATCTGTTAGCTTCTCTGCTTATCTGCCAAGTGAGGTCTAGTTTGTTCCGTGCTGGTAACTGAAATCTGCTTTGTCAGAGACTCTGTGGGTCATTGTTCAGTTCTTTTCATTACCAGCAAAAAATAGGGGGGAAAGTTGGATGCTTGTAACTTCTCAGCAGCAGCTCGGAGTCCTGATAGCCTGAGTGGGGTGAGGCTGGAGCTGTGGGCAGAGGGCCGCAGCTGCAGGGCAGAGCCCTGCTTTGTTGCGGAACAGTCTTCCTTTTGTGTTGCTTTGGCAGCTCTGAGCCTACTAGGGTGGTTTCCCTTCCCCCGAGTAGCTGCCTGGTCTGGACCCAGGCGGAAGCTCCAGGGTGGCTCTCTGTCCCGCGCTGGTCTTGCCCACCTCTACTCCAGGCGCTGTCCGCCGGCTGTAAGAGAAGCTGGTGGACTTGGCCCCTCTGTGTGTGCATGGAGTGATGAAGAGTTTAAGCCTGAGTTTTACAGCTGTTGTATTCCAGTCTCTGGCTTGGTGCTTTGTTGTTCATCAGTTGCTAAGTCAGTGTCCAGTTCTTTGCGACCCCATGGACTGCAGCATGCCAGGCTTCTATGTCTACGGGCTTTCCAGGCTAGAATACCGGAGTGGGTTGCCATTTCCTTCTCCAGGGGACCTTCCCCACCCAGGGATTGAACCCATGTACCCAGTATAAAATAAAAAGTTTTTTTGTTTTTTTTTTTAATGACCCACATTAAAAAAAAAAAGAATGAAAACTCTCTCTGTGGCTAGACCCCTCTTTGTGTTTCTAGTACTGATGTTGTTCTGTGATAAGCATTCTACATGCTTTTCAAAATGAAGGAAATGTAATACTTTGGCCTCATAATGAACAAAGATATTTAAAATATCATGGATCCAGGTAAGAGTCAATTAAACTTTTGTAAATTTATAATACCTTTTAGCATCATCAGAGAGGAAAAGGCTGATGTTTCTCACGTGTTCAGTACCAAAAAAATAACTTTAGAGCAAGGAGGACTTTTTTTTTCTAAAATGTTTATGTACTGATCAACACAATCAAATGTGTTATGTTTGGATTAAGTGAGTTTCATCCACACTAAAAAAGCAGAGTTGGAGGAGACGGTAGGGAAATATACATAGTTGCCCCGACAGGAAGCCCTAATCCTTTTGAATGGCATAAGAAGAGTTGAGAGATAAATTATGATGTGATCATCATTTTCCATGCCAGCCTGTAAGAACAGCAGCTTTGTGTAACAGGGAATTTCACAGAGCAGCATGTTTTTCTGTCTGCTGTACCTCTAAGCGTATTAGATGTATCAGATCCAGACCTGAGTAATGCCCTGTGCAAGGTGCTGTGAATGCCTGTCCGCCGTTTTCTTGGGTTCCTGTCTTCCATTGTTGTCTAAATCTTGAAAAGGTCACCAGGTTCATTTCTCCTGCTGCCCTTGCAGTCTGTTTTATTTCTCTTTCTGAGTGGTCAGACGACTTCAGGAATAGTGTGGTGGGTAAGTGAAATTGTTAATCGCTCAGTCGTGTCTGTTGGGACTGCCATGGACTATAGCCCGCCAAGCTCCTCTGTCCGTGGAATTCTCCAGGCAAAAATACTTTGGAGTCAGACTGCCTGGGGGTAACTCTTGGCTTGTTCCCTCCAAAGGGAATCACAGTTCCTCATATCTGAAATGGAAACAAAAATAGGACCCCCTCTGAATGTTTGTGAGGATTAAGAAGTGAAGGGGGACTTCCCTGGTGGTCCAATGGTTAAGACTCTGAGCTTCCACTGCAAAGGGCTCAGATTTGATCCCTGGTCAGGAAACTAGGGTCCTGCATGCCATGAGGTGTGTCCAAAACAAAAATAAAAAACACAAACAGAGTGATAAAAAAATAAGTCTCTAGTAATATCTGCCTCTTTTTGAAGAAAAATAAAAGAAGTGAAGGATGCAAGTCACAATGTGTCTTCCATAACAGATGCTCAGGGTGTTGGTGTCTTAGTTCGGGAGAGAGAAAGATGGTGTCCCTGGTATTTCTTAAAAGGGTACTAACCCCATTCATGAGTGCACCACCTGCATGACCTAATTACTTCCCACCTCCTAACACCATCACAGTGAAGATGAGGATTTCAATGTATGAATTTGGAGGGAATCCATTTATTTGGAGGAGTCTGGTGGTCTGCAGTCCATGGGGTGGAAAAGAGTTGGACGTGACTGAGCGACTAACACTCACTTTGGCTTTCACACTTTAAACTTCTGGAGAGAGAGACAGAAGCTTTATCATAACCATACCACTGCTCTCCATTTCTCTGCTAGCATCCCCATATCTGGGCAGTGCCAGAGTGGAACTCTCTTCTCAGACTCTGAAAGTTCCCTTGTACATTTTAATCTGGCTTTAACTCTTAATGGAAAGGATTCTCACCAGAAGTTTCTCCTTCTTTTCTGCAAAGTGCTGGATGCCCACCTTTGTTTCTATCAAGGAGCCTGACAATTGTCTGTTGGGTAGTTGTTGATATTTCTTGAATGAGTTTGGCTTTTGCTGGGTTTTTCTCATGTTCAGGTCCATGGGTCGGTTAGCTTCAGCTGTTTTCACATCCACATTCATGCATGCACATTTACACTCACATACTCTGACTATAAGCATGTTTTAGACCGAAAAATTCCTTCTTTTATGATTATCTTTTGTTATCTGAGATAACATCTGGCCATCATTAACTGGTTATTATCAAAACAGACCTGTAGGGCATAAGCAGTAAAACTTGGGAAGTGGCATTCCCAGAAGAGAGGGGCGAAGAGCTAACTGACCTTGACCCATTTAGGCAGGATGGAATACAGCCAGTTCTTTGGCTTTGAGTTCTGTCTTCTTAATTACAGACAGCAAAATCATTGCAGCAGTTACCCAGGGTCAGTTAATTGAAAGGACTCACTAAGTATTCTTACTTAAGGCTTTGATGGATAGAGTACAGCAGGAGAAAGAAAACACAGGTAAACATCAGGGAGGTTTGGAACATTCCAGGGCCTTTCTTTGCACGGAATACTTTTGGTTTTGGATCATCAGCCTTTAAGATCATGTGAGGTAACTTGGTCTAGACAAATAGATCAATGGAACAAACAGGATAGAGTCCAGAAAGAGACCCACACACATACATGGCTAATTGAGCTAATTGATTTTTAACAAAGGAGCAAAGGCAGTTCGGTGGAAGGATTCTTTTTTCAGGAAAAGGTGCTGGAACAGTTGATACCCGCATACTAAAAAAAGAAACTTTGCATACCTCATACACATACAAAAATGAACACAAAGTGGATTATAGACTTCAGTGTAAAACCTAAAGCTGTAACTCTTCTAGCACAAAATCTTTGTGACCAGAATCTGCATTTTACAAAACTGCCAGGTTATTTTTATGCACATTAAAATTTGAAAAGGACTGCCTTATAAAGATGAGTACTAGTTGTACAGGTGGAGGAGGGTAGGGGAGAAAGACATGCTTCAGCAGAGGGTCAGTACCCTCAGGGGCATGAAGATCTGATGAATGAGGTCAGTTTCATTGAATGAGTTCACAGGAGTTTTCACCAGAGTGCAGTGAAAGCTTTTTTTTAAAGAACTATATAATGTGCTTTTGGTATCTAAAATTAAATTTATTCAGATTTTAGAATTCTAAGATCACGCTCTTCTTGTAAAATGAAAGCGCTCGCAAAATGTAGATTTTGCTTTTGTTTGAAATGTTTTTTTCTTGGCAAAATAGAAACCTGGTAAGCCGGTATTTAATTCACCACCTTTTCAGGTTAGTGAGTTAGAGGACTAAGAACAGTTTGGTAGGATATTGGACAGATGGGCCAGCGAAGTGGACGGGGGTCAGATCCTGGAAGACCTGTTAGACCATAGAACCGGACTTGATCCCCACATCTTTGAAGGTTATGACATAATTGGGTTTGCATTTTAGAAAGTTGACTTCAGTCCCGGTTGAAGGGATTAGAGAAGGGGGAAACAGGAGACCAGGGAGGAGTTTCTCTAGGGTATCAGTGCAAGTGCGACCAAGCTGATATTATAGATAGTGTAGAGACAACGGGTGTTAGTTACATTAAGGAGGTAGGATTGACAGGATTTAGCAGTGTATTGCATGGAAGAGCAGTGTAGACAGCAGAGAGAAGACTTTAGTTCCACTCAGGAAAATTGGCAGGAATTAGCAGCCGACTGGATGAAAGAGGTAACTTTACATAATTTAAATTATTCTCTGACTTTAAATTTTGGCCAATTTAGTATAACTAAGTAAGAGCAAGTCAGCGCAGTTCTCTAAACTCATATATGGATTGATTTAAATGACTCTAGTGTAGAGTGATTGAGCATCTGTGCAGTGTAGTCCCTCAAAGACAAAGAGAAACTCATTAAAATGAGATCAGAGAGTTAATCCATCTTCACACTTAAGTACTCATTCATGAAAAGCTGTGTGAGTCAGAAAATGCTGATTTCATTCATTTTATTACAGATATAAGTCCTTGGGAGAATGCTGGCTAGTAAAAATACTGGGTTCTGCTAACCTTTTCAGACTTTTATTTTTGCAGGGATTAATTTTACATAGCATGCTTGCTTTACAGAATGGCTTTTGGTGGAAGGTCTACATGTTATGTTAGCCTTAGTTCAAGATTCTTATGAATTTCAGTATCTTTTTGCAAATTAATGAATTCTTAAAAAAATTTTAGAAAAGAATTTCGTTTCAGCTGTTATTTTACCTGACTTCTCTCCCACAAAAGCAAAACTGAGGGTTGACTAGTAAACAGAAGGTTCTGGTTTTCTGGCTTGCTCTCTTTATTTCATTAGTTTCCATGTAAGCTTTTCTATTGACATGGCTTAAATCCAGCATGTTTTCCAAGGGCAGCCAAGCTATAGTGAATTACTTCCGGTAATAGATGTTTCTTCAACCAACATATAAAGAAATTTTGCTGTTTTAGGTTCATCTACACCTTTTTACACCATGTACTTTGATACATCAAGGAAATTCTGCAGAAGCTTATGGGGAAGGTTTAATATGAAAGGAAATTTAATGTGATTTTGATTTATGGGATTTATTGACATTCATGAGTATACATTATGTATCTCAAAAGCCCACAGGAAGAAAGGTTGATTATAGGAAGAGAGGATATCTGTATACTTTAGTTTTTCAAGAGAGCATGAGAATTTTTAACCATCCATGCTAAATCATCACTTTACATCAAGCAGAATTGTAGAGGGCAGTAGCTACTGTTGTATGTTTATTTGACCTGACAGAGTAAAGATGTAGTATCATTGTCTTTTTGATTTTCCTGTTTTATCCCTCCTTTGTACTACTACAAAGCATGTCAGATGCATTTAAAATTTGTGAGAAGTATGAGTAGCCTTAGTTACTTTATAAAATAGCCTGGATTGTAAGGGCTTTTATGGTTCCATCCAGAAACTGACTACTTGTTTCTTTGTCATAATGGATAGCAGATGGATGTTTGAAATAATGTAGATTATTTAATGTGGAATCTGAATTCATTTGTGCCATTCAGTGTTTTCCAGTAGTGAGGAGAACTTAATCACCTAGTGAAATACACTTAAGCACTGCAGAAAATAGACATTTTACCCACTCTACTAACTTCAGAGCAGTCCATATGCTATTACTGTCTCCTTTATCATTGACATATGCTACTGTGATTTATATATTGAGAATATTTAACATGAGAACTCTGAAAAATTTTTCTAGAAGGATTATTCTGATATATTGTACCAATGTCTTCTGGGCATATACGTTTAAATAATTTGCCCCAACCGTTTATACCTATTTGGGCATAACTTTTCAAAGTTGTTCATTCATTTTAGAGATCCACAAATTGTTATCTATTCTCTAGAAATAAAAAGTGTTTCATTTGCACCTGATTTATTAATACCTACAAGTGATATCAAACCAATACAGATTGCCAAGTGGATGTTGAAAGTGTTCAGTACTGCTTGAATTAATATGCACTACTGTCTCTCTAGTCATAATCTCTCTGTATTCCCAGAGGAGGTCATGCCTTTCTGTTACATACAGTTATATACAGTTGTTATTATGGGTCAAGGCCTCAGGATTGTTAATAATTTATTGTGGACAGTTTCAAACATATATAGCGCATGAAAATGACAATGTACCCATCACCCAGCTGTGATATTCAGTTTTTTTTTTTTTTTTTTTGGTAACTCACGTATTTTATTTATTCTTAAAAGTGTTATTGGAGTCTAGTTGAATGATCAACCTTTTGCCAGTCTTGTGTTGTTTGTTTATCTCCACCTTCCCGTCTTTTTTTGGGTAGGGATGCTGGAATTCACTTTAAACGAATTCTGGATTAATGTCTCGTTTCACCTGTTAATGCCATAAATGATAAGTTGTTTCACATTCCACAACATGATTATCATACAGAGTTGAATTAATAATTTCTTGAAATCCCATGGACGGAGGAGCCTGGTAGGCTGCAGTCCATGGGGTCGCACAGAGTCGGACACGACTGAAGCGACTTAGCAGCAGCAGCAGCAATATTACTTACCATGTTCATTTAATATGTTCAAATTTCCCTAATTGAATATATATATATATATTTATGGTTGATTTATTCAAAGCAGAATCCAAACAAGGCTCACACACTGAGTTTAAGTATCTTTAAAATTTAATATATATATATATTTTGAGCACACCACGCCCCACGTGGGATCTTAGTTCCCTGACTCGGGATCGAGCCCATTTCCCCTGTGTTGGAAGCACAAGATGGCCAGGGGAGCTCCAGGACAACAGTTTTGATGTGATTTTTCCCACCGTCTCCTCTATAAGTTTCATCAGTTCTTTAATTCCTGTAGATTCCTAGCACCTTCACACAGTCACAGGAATGATTATGCTTTTGCTTCATTCATCTTAGGGTGTTTTGTAAAGGATAAAGAGAATTAGAGAAAGGCAGACAAAACGGATGGACTTTATGTTTTCTGCCGTACTCTATTTAATTCATTAGTGGAAATTACTTCCCAAAGCCAAGTTCTGCTCAACTTGTGTCCATCTTATTCAAGGATAATTTCCAGTCACCATTGAATTATAAGAAATTGTGTTGAAAAATGCATAGGGATGGTCAGAAAGCTCATTCTGGTTTTTCCGTAAAATAGTATGGAATGTTGGTTTAGTTTTTTTTTTTTCTTTTTCTTTTTGGTCTAAAGTTCTAGGGTATCAGGAAAATAGTAGGAGAATAGCTGAGTTACAGTCACCATCATGATCTGATCCGTTCAGCTAGGAAAGGAAACAACTTAAGATCTCCAGGATTCAAAAGGAACTTTTAAGGTTAAAAACTTTAATTTAAAACTCCCTTGTTAGAGTTCTGGGGCTTGGGTTCCTGGTCGGAGAACTAAGATTGCACAAGCCACTGTGGCACAGCCAAAAATGAAAGAAGAAAGTACTGGCTAGTGGCCTCTGTCGCAATCTGCCTTCATCATCAGCATGCCTCTCCGGGCTGGAAATGTTGTCGTCACCTTTGACTCTTTCTCCTTCCCTTGTTGATTCCTCCTTAGTCATGTATCTAGGATTTGATTCTTCCTCTTTATTGCCCTTATTCCCCGGACACCACTGTATTTTAACATGTAGATCCCCATAGCAGGCTCTCACTGGTCTTCCAGCCTTTAATTTTTCTCCTGTCTAATCCAGGCTGCTCACTGCCAAAGCAGTCTTTTGAAAAATACCCCCTTCAGAAACTCTCCTTTGTTACTTTTTTCATAGGTTATCAAGACTAATTCTTCCAAACAATGAGTTTAAGTTGAATCCCGGAAGGGTACCCTTCTGCCTTACTCTGCTGGAGTGAGCAAGTGTATTCCTTTTACACATTCTTGGCCAAGACGCCCTCTGCAGACCTGTTCCAAGTAAAGCCAATCTGTCCACAGATGGATCTAATTGCCGTGACTCCGGCCACTCTATGAAGACTGCAGTTTCTGAGAGAGAGTCTTTCTGCTGTGTTTCTCTTTTTAAAGCTTAAAAAAATTGTTTTGTTTATTGTGGAAAATATTAATAGACAACCATTTGTCTATTTAGCACATAAGTATACAATTCAGGGGCCTTGGGTGTGTTCACATGTTGTGCGGCATCGTTACTATCCCTTTCCCAAATGGAAATTCCATACCTGTTGAGCAGTCACTCCCCACCCTCCCCTCCCCCAGCTCTGATGTGTTTTGTTTGTGAAATTTTAAAAATTATTTTTATTTATTGGGCTGCACGGGGCGTCTCTGTCTTCACTGTGGCACGCAGGATCTTCAGTTGCAGCATGTGGGATCGAACCCAGGCCCCCTGCACTGAGATTCTTAGCCTCTGGACCACCAGGGAAGTCCCTCTGCTGTGTCTTTCAGGTGTAAAATTCTTGGCCATTTTACTACCTGTGGCTGCCTTGAAAGGGAGTAGTTCATCTTTCTACAGATTCAGAAGGGCGGCAGCCAGGGGTACCCTGTGTGAGTCACTGCTCTTTCAGTCATTAAGTCCCTATTGAGCGATTGTCATGTGTTGGCTGTAGGAAGAGAGTGGTGAGTGGGATGACAAAGACCACACCTTCCCACTGCGTACACAGTCAAGAACTATATTTAATTCTGTATTGTTCCTCTAGTGATTCCATCACATGCCTCCTGATGAGTGATATTGACGAACACTGTCGTATTGTTGACTTGCTCAAACCAACTGCTCAAGCTTGTCCTCATGAATCTCTGTCCTGTGAGGGGCTGTGACTTAGGAGCGGATGGGGTCTCTGATGCTAACTAATATCCAGAAACTGTCCAGCCTCTGAGCTCTGGGGCATTTCTGGTGCTTCCCTGTGGGCTGTTCTTCACCATCGCACTGGGAATGTGTTCATTTTTTTCTCTTTTCTTTTTTTCTTTAATGTATCTTTATGACCTTTTCCAAGCATCTCTCTTATGCTAAGTACTATATGTATTCAAAATTAAAGTACTGTAGGTATTAAGAAGATCAAAGATAAAAATATTTAAAGATAAACATTTTGAAGTCTTTAAGAAATTACTTGTCCAGTGGGGCAAAGGACTTGCTCACCGGCATTGATGGCTAATGTAACTGTCCTTACATTGGCAAGATACGTACGGTGTGATCCTGGAGCTTAATTTTGCCTAGGAGTCCCAAAGGCTTGTAGGGGAGTTATGCTCACATGGGAGAGCAGATAGCCAGGTAACAGTTGTTATGGGGAAGGAGTTTTGAGAATGGTAAAACCCACAACTGTGCCAGGGCAGGAAGGCTGTGCTTAAACATTAGCCACTGAGTTAAATTACCAAGAAAACAAAATATGCAAAACAAGTCTCCACTGCAAGTCAACTATTTGCAGGCACAGAATAGGGTTTATCAGTAATAACAGGACTCAGAATTAGGGGCTTGTTTCTCTCAAGACTCTTACTACTGATTGATAAAGATAACAATTACCTGTATTTCATGTGTGTTTGTAATCTCTCCTCTGACATCTGGGTTTGTTTAATCTCATTTGGAGATTTCATTTTATAGATTTTTTAAAAAACAATGACAGGAGATCAAGGAGATATGGGTTTGATCCCTGGGTAGGAAAGATCCCCTGGAGAAGGAAATGGCAACCCTCTCCAGTATTCTTGCCTGAAAAATCCCATGGACAGAGGAGCCTGGTGGGCTACAGTTCAAGGGGTGGCAAAGAGTCGGACAGGACTAGCATACACACTCACACAAAAACCAGTGAAGATATTGCCATTTGGTCGTGACTTTTAAAACTCTAAATGTAAAGACTTTGGTGACCTTTGGTTGAAGAGAAATTATCCAACTGGTTAAAATGCCCTGGGGGGAATGGCTGTGGTTAGCACCCCTTGATGAAACACGAGGCTGTAAATGATTGGAATGACTGTTTTTGTTTTTAAAGCAGGAGTACCTTTCAAAGCTCAAGGTGTTGAACTATAAAACAGCCACATCTCTTCTCCAGCTGCTGATTGCTAGGTTCCTACAGCCGTGGGAAAAGAAGTCCAAGTGTCTGTGGTTCAGCAGAGTTGTTTAGGTCCTATGTAGTGAGCTGGTTAATACTTGGAACTGAGCTGCCTGGCACTGTGGTCTAGAATCTGGAGAGCTCCCAGCTTGAGCCCCTGTCTCTGAAATCCCCCAGCCGCCTTCATTCAGTCCACACAGCAGCCTCTGTCTATCCTGGGAAAAACCCTCCATACAGAAATACACAGTGTTTTGTAGAAGATTTGATTTAGTTTCTTTACTCCGTGTGATCTGAATGCATATAATGAGGATGTCATAGTCAGTTCTTACTAGGAATAATCATAGAAAAAAAAAAAAAATCTTTGAGCTCTGTTTTCCAAGAATCTCCACGACATTCTCTCTGTATTAGAGGCACTTTTTTTTCCCCTTGAAGCAAGTCACTGTGAAAACTACAAAAAGACATTTACTCACATCCCACTGCTCAAAGTTCTCTTAGTTTGCAGATTGATAGGGATTGCCTTTGTTAGTAAGGAGGTTGTAATGTGTAATCTAGTAGAAAAGTAATCCCTGAAAATTCAGGGTCTTCAAAACAGTAGGATTCACTCCCCGCACCTCCACCCCAAGTGGTGGCAAAAATAACAATTGTCCCCCAGGGAAATGAAGCTCATCGCTATGGTAACTAATGAAGGTTGCATCATTCTAGGGCACATTCTTAAAAGCCTGGATTTCGACATGGGTAGACGCCCCGTCTTATTTTACCCAGTAGCTTAGCAACCTGTGGTCTCCTGGTTGTCACCACCTCCAATCTTCCTTCTTCCTTCAGAAAAGTGACCTGTATAGATGGTTTTTTATTGTGGGCACTGTGAATTTGGTTCAGTCTTAGGTATGTTTATAGTGACCTTATTTTCTGGACCAAAAAATTAGGACACGTGCGGGTTCTGAGAAGTAAAGGGCTTTTCTCCTACCTCCCTGGCAGCCCTCACTGAGGTCTTCACGGATCTTTTTTGGTTCTGCATCGCTTAACTTTTGGTGTTATTCATGGCTTTGTCTTTAGCCCTCTTCTTTTTCTTCACTGATGACTTACCTACTGCTTGTGTGTGATGACTCCCAGATGTTAATTTTTCAGCTCAGGTCTCGCACTGGACTGCAGGCAGGCAGGTAGGTAGTTCACTAATTCAGTCTGCAGGCTCAGCAAGTTCAAGATGAAGTCAGCATTGCCCTCCACAGGAATCACTTATTGAAGAATGGCACCACCACACACAGCACCCCACCTCCGGGGCCAGCCCCGAAGGACAGCCCCCGGGGCCAGGTGCTTGTACAGCGTTTCCTGGCATGGTGTGTGTGCTCAGTGTGTATCTGTGCAACCCCATGAACTAGAGCCCGCCAGGCTCCTCTGTCCATGGCATTTCCCAGGCAAAAACACTGGAGTGAGTTGCCATGCCCTTCTCCAGGGGATCTTCCCCACCCAGTGTTTCTGACCTCCTCTCTCGTTCAAGGCCTCCTCCTTTTTTGCTTGTTGTTCTGACCACATCCTCCAATGTGGTTACTTTAGGGTAACCAGGCTTCTCCAGGCTTCTCCTGAACAAACAAAAATATTCGGAGTTTGTGGCCGGCTGCTCACCCTCCATCAGCTTCCCAGCATTCTCAAAGTAAGAATCCAGACTCTACAGGGTGACAGAGCCCTCAAAAGCTTCATCCACCGTCCCCTGACCCAGCTCTGTCGTCAGAGTAAGATGCTCGCGATGCTCCCGGAACAGTGCACGGGCTTCCCCCTACCGTGAATCTTAGTGCACAGCTGGCATTTGTTTGTTTTTGTGCATTTCATGTTCTAGTCCCTTTCGCTGTTGTTGTTCAGTAGCTAAGTCATGTCTGACTCTTTGCGACCCCATGGACTATAGCACGCCAGATTCTTCTGTCCGACTATCCCCTGGAGTTTGCTCAAATTCATGTCCGTCTCACCCTCTGCCACCGCCTTCTCCTTTTGCCTTCAGTCTTTCCCAGCATCAGGGTCTTTTCCAATGAAGCGGCCCTTCGTATCAGGTGGCTAAAGCACTGAAACACCAGCTTTAGCAACAGTCCTTCTAGTGAATTATTCAGGGTTGATTTCCTTTAGGATTGACTGATTTGATCTCCTTGCTGTCCAAGGGCCTCTCAAGAGTCTTCTCTCTAGCACCATAGTTTGAAAGTATCAATCCTTTAGCACTTAGCCTTGTTTTTGGACTAACTCTCACATCCGTACAGGTTTTTAATAAAATGATTGTTGAATGAATTAATGATCAAAAAGTCAATGACTGGACTTCCCTGGTGGTCCAGTGGTTAAAATTCCTCCTGCCAATGCAGGGGACTCGGGTTCCATCCCTGGTCTAGGAAGATCCCACATGCTGCAAAGCAACTAAGCCCACGTGCCTAGAGCCTGTTCTTTGCAACAAGCGAAGCCCCCGATTGCCACAATTAGAGAAAGCCCGCCCACGGCAATGAAGACTCAGCATCACCAAAACTAAAAAAAAAAAGAGGTCATTGATTGAATGTTTAAGTGCACTTGTGGGGCAGTGGGGCAGAATTCCTAACTTCGAAGATTTCAATAGTTTTAGAAAACGCAAGTTGTTCCCATCCTGGTAGTTCATTGTCCCCGCCAGGATAAGTGGACTTAAAGATGGCTAGAATGTAGAACAGAGGGTATATTCCTGGATAGGATGTGGAAGGGTGGACCTCGTGTGGTGCCTGGCTGTATATCTCTGTATAAACGTGCACACACACACAGACACGTGGGCAGGTACACAGTTCAGCAGCCGTGTCCAACTTAACTCCACTGGCAGCATCTGAGTATTAGCATTGGTCAAAACAAGAAAGTCAAACAGAAACCTGCAAAGATCTCATAAAGGAAGCACCCCCTGCCAACACACACACACACACTTGATTGTACCCCTCTGTGTGATCATAATGGCTGCTGAGCTGGGGACTGGCTGTGAGAAGCACACACCTGTCCTGGCTGAGGTTGTAGCTCAGACAGGCGCTGGATTCAGTTCTTTGGAATAACTTGTGGCGGGGGGATGGGAGGCAGCCTGGGAATACCATTCCCTTTCTTATTTCTTTGGATTATCAGTGGATGCTGGCACTGAGAAGGGAAGGGTTTCTAGTCCCTTCCCATCATCTCAGCACAGTGTACAGATTTTTCGGTGTTAGCCTAACTCAGTTGCTGCCCTTCTGCGTGAGTCTGTGCAGGTATAAATAGAGACTTCCTGACTAGGACAGGTGACCAGAGGGAGGAATTTTTGACTGGTCTTTCTTGTATGTCACAAATGATGAGCACCAGTTGGGGACCTCACATGGAGCTTGGCCCTGGGGCAGATGCTAAGTAAGATAAAATGTAGTTTCTTCTGACTGTATTTAGAGCTCAGTCATGGAGCCAACCAGCTCTGATGATAGGGGAGTTTTTGATAAATGCACAATTTGTCTAACATCTATTTTAACCTTAAAAAATTTTTTTTTAGGTCTAAGGAATAATATTTCAGGACCATATTTTAAAGTAATTTTTACTTGTTGAAATGTGGTCAGCTCTGTCCAAGGTATTTTCAAAATAGCCCAGCTGTTCAACTGACTGAGCCCCACTGTGGGGGGGCCTCATCTTGCTAGTTTTGAGATGAACACTGCTTCTCCCCAGTGTGTTTCTGCCTACTGCTGAGAACTTGGGGGAGAAGAGGCCAGGGCAGAAGAAAACAGGACGTGGCCAAGTGGCCTGGGCCGTGCTGTGTTGGTTTTCTTCTTCACCCCAGGACTTTGCGTGGGCGACAAATGCAGTTTCTCTGCATTTCAGCAGGTCATGGGTTTTTCTTCTCCAGGACACTGACCTCTACTGGTTTAACTCTGACTCTTAATCCACAGCTGTTATTTCTTTCTTTTTTTTTTTAAATTTTATTTATTTCTGGTTGCACTGGGTCTTTGTTGCTGTGCAAGGGCTTTCTCTAGTTGTGGTGAGTGGGGGCTGCTCTCTAGTTGTGGTGCTCAGGCTTCTCATTGTTGTGGCTTCTCTTGTTGCGGAGCTCAGCCTCTGAAGCGTGGGCTCAGTAGTTGTGGCACCCAGTCTTAGTTGCTCCGAGGCATGTGGAATCTTCCAGGACCAGGAATTGAACCTGAGTCCCCTGCATTGGCAGGCAGGTTTTTTCCCACTGTGCTACCAGGGAAGTCCCAACAGCTGTTATTTCTTAAAAAATTTTTTTTTTTTTTCCCCAAAGAAAAAAGTTTTTTGTGTTGCTTTTAAAATATAATTTGCGAAAAAATGAGCACTTGACTTATAGGCTTTGTATAGTGGAGTTTACATTTATCTAAGAAATTTTGAGCCTTCCAAATTGTGCTTTTGACCTCTGGGATGCAGTGTCTTTTTTTCCTTTTTAAACTGCTGTTACAACTCTGAATATAAGAGAACAGGTGTTTTTATAGCATTTTATTTTTAGATTGTAAAATTTATCAGTTATCAGATACATGTTGATGTAAGGAAGCTAACATATTAATATTTAGCGAAGACAACACAGAATTTAAAATAACTACATCCGTTCACTAGTTACGGATAAATCACTTAAGCTGTTTTGGGCTTATACTTTTGTCTCTAAAGGATGGTTTCTGTTTCATAGGGCTTTGTAATGATTAAATGTATATGCAAAGTGTTTGAGGGGCTGTTATTTCTGTAGAAATGTTTGTTACTGTTATTCAAATTAAAGCTAATATTATCCTGCCACCTTTTTGACTTGTACAGCTATTTTAAAAAATCTTTAACCAAGTCTGGGCTAATTGTGTTGATTTGATGTGTACCTTTTTTTAAACCAGGATTTTTAGGAACACTTACTTTAAAAACAAAAATGTGTATGTGTTTATATATTTTAAAAATAATTTATGCTGCTGAAAGACCATTGGTTCAGCTAACATTAGAATAGTGTAACAACCTTTGTGCACATAGTGTAGATGCTGCTGTGGACTTAAATATTCATAACCTAAAAGTTGAGAGTTGTGTTTTATTTGGTGGGCATGTTTAGGACTTCAAGCCCAGGAGACAGCATCTCACGTAACCCTGAGAGAACAGCTCCAAGGAGGCATGGGAGCAACCAGCGTATATAGAAATTTTACAATAAAGGCAGATAGTCTGAACATCAGATGATGATTGTTAATGAAAGAAAACCAGATATCCCAGGTTAACAAAGTTAGCACTTTTCTACATATGGGAACATGCAAAGAGTCGGGGCTCACTGAAATCATTCCTTTGATACGCATCTTGGCTATCGGGAGTCCGGTCTCCTGTGTCTTCACATCCTGAGCTTCCTCAGGGCTCACCGTGGGGAATGGCTACAGTCTGACGTCTGATAGACGGCAGGTATTATTTCCTTCCTGAGTTCCCTCAGGGCTCAACCAGCTAAAGGCCAGTAGTGGCAGCAATTGCTAATGGCTGTGGCATCCTTGTTTACTGATTTAGCAGGAAGTTATTGACTATGCCAAAGCCTTTGACTGTGTGGATCACAACAAACTGTGGAAAATTCTTCAAGAGATGGGAATACCAGACCACCTGACCTGCCTCTTGAGAAATCTGTATGCAGGTCAGACAGCAACAGTTAGAACTGGACATGGAACAACAGACTGGTTCCAAATAGGGAAAGGAGTACGTCAAGGCTGTATATTGTCACCTTGCCAGTTTAACTTCTATGCAGAGTACATCATGTGAAATGCCGGCCTGGATGAAGCACAAGCTGGAATCAAGATTGCTGGGAGAAATACCAATAATCTCAGATATGCAGATGACCCCACCTTTATGGCAGAAGGTGAAGAGGAACTAAAGAGCCTCTTGAAAGGCTCTTGAAAGTGAAAGAGGAGAGTGAAAAAGTTGGCTTAAAGCTCAACATACAGAAAACTAAGATCATGGCATCCGGTCCCATGACTTCATGGCAAATAGATGCAGCAACAGTGGAAACAGTGTCAGACTTTATTTTTGGGGGCTCCAAAATCACTGCAGTTGGTGATTGCAGCCATGAAATAAAAAGACACTTGCTCCTTGAAAGAAAAGTTATGACCAACCTAAACAGCATATTAAAAAGCAGAGACATTACTTTGCCAACAAAGGTCCGTCTAATCAAAGCTATAGTTTTTCCAGTAGTCATGTATGGATGTGAGAGTTGGACTATAAAGAAAGCTGAGTGCCAAAGAATTGATGCTTTTGAACTGTGGTGTTGGAGAAGACTCTTGAAAGTCCCTTGGACTGCAAGGAGCTCCAATCAGTCCATCCTAAAGGAAATCAGTCCTGAATATTCATTGGAAGGACTGATGCTGAAGCTGAAGCTCCAATACTTTGGCCACCTGATGTGAAGAACTGACTCATCTGAAAAGACCCTGATGCTGGGAAAGATTGATGGTGAGAGAAGAAGGGGTCGACAGAGGATGAGATGGTTGGATAGCATCACCAACTCAATGTACATAAGTTTGAGTAAACTCTGGGAGTTGGTGATGGACAGGGAGGCCTGGCATGCTGCAGCCCATGAAGTCACAAAGAGTCCATGACACAAATGAGCAACTGAACTGAACTGATTCCATTTCTCAGGCTTCCCAGGTGGCACTATCGGTAAAGAACCTGCCTGCCAATGCAGGAGGCATAAGAGACATGGGTTTGATCCCTGAGTTGGGAAGATCCCCTGGAGGAGGAAATGGCAACCCACTCCAGTATTCTTGGCTGGAGAATCCCACGGGCAGAGGAACCTGGAGGACTACAGTTCATAGGGTCACAAAGTCAGACGCAACTGAAGCGACTTAGGACCTAGCGCCACCACCATTCCCATTTCTCAGTGCCTTTATCTGTAACCCACATATAAGAAGCTGCTCCATGTGTAATCGAAACTCAGATGACCTGTAGTAGCTTTAAACTCAGTATATTGAAGTGAAACTCACCTTGTTTTCCTGCCTTCCTCTCCCCCGTCGCCCGACGTTTGTTAGGGAGCTGCTCTGCACAGCGTAGTGGTGTCTGAAGGTGGATGCCTGGTTCACCCTGGAGCTCTGTGCAGCCCATGACATTAGTGAAAGCGTTTATCTCAGATTGAGACTTGAACCTGGCCAAAACCCACAGTCTTCCAACTGAGATCACTTGTCTGGTTTAAGGAGATAATGAAGCTCAGGTCCTTGATGTCTCATTGCAGAAAGATTCAGTGGGAGACGAAGCGATAGGTAAGAAGTGGATTTATGTAGAGAGAAACACTCTACGGACAGAGTGTGGGCCACCTCAGAAGGCAAGGGCAGCCTCGAAATGTGTGGCTAGCTTTTAAGGGCTGAGTGATTTCATCGACTAATGAATGGGAGGGTTATTCCAACTATTTTGGGGAAGGGGTGAAGATTTCCAGGAATTGGGCCACTGCTTACTTTTTGGGTTTTGATGATTGGCCTCGAAACTGTCATGATGCTTGTGGGTGTGTCATTCAGCGGGCTGATGTGTTACAATGAGCATGCTCTACTGAGGACCTAGGTCTCAGTTCAGTTCAGTCGCTCAGTCGTGCCGACTCTTTGCGACCCCATGAATCGCAGCACGCCAGGCCTCCCTGTTCATCACCATCTCTCGGAGTTCACTCAGACTCACATCCATCGATTCAGTGATGCCATCCAGCCATCTCATCCTCAGTCGTCCCCTTCTCCTCCTGCCCCCAATCCCTCCCAGCATCAGAGTCTTTTCCAATGAGTCAACTCTTCGCATGAGGTGGCCAAAGTACTGGAGTTTCAGCTTCAGCATCATTCCCTCCAAAGAAATCCCAGGGTTGATCTCCTTCAGAATGGACTGGTTGGATCTCCTTGCAGTCCAAGGGACTCTCAAGAGTCTTCTCCAACACCACAGTTCAAAAGCATCAATTCTTC